>OX596346.1:2347365-2519935 GCA_951394405.1 Coprinellus micaceus
TGTTGCTCAGCTTATGCAAGGTGGGCTCAGCTCACATCCCAGCTGAGCCCGTCCAGCTGAGTCCAGCTGAGTCTAGCTGAGCAGCCTTAGCTGGGCCAACGATAACCACGCCCAACATTTGTAAAATATTTTGCGAAAGGGCTGGCTCAGCCCATCTCAGGTCAGCTGGCTCAGCCGCAGGGCTGAGCCTCTGTCACGCATCTGTCACGCTTTGTGTATGTTTGTATATGTTTGTCACATCCATGTCACACCTCGCAAAATTGGATAATGACATCATATCAAATAAAAATAATTATGATGTCATGGTGATAAGATCTATCAATGAGGTCATGATCGTCAGGCACAGGATGATGTCACACTCATTTAGATAAGAAACAGGCTGATTGCGATGAGCCTGATTGCACTCAGTTCCTGGCCGATAAGGATGGTTTTGGTACCGTTCGAAAGCCCTTATTCGGGGCTTTTCAATGCATGTAACGTTTCCAGAACCCATTCAATACAGCTGTCAAAAATAAGCATTTTCGTCGATTTCTCATGATTTGGGTGCTTGCGAGTGCCATTCCATCTCAATGCCTGCTCTCTGATGCCCGGTTATTGTATAAACGGTGTGAGGGTGGTGCAGAGTCTCCGTAATACCACTTATACCACTTTTACCTATCCCCTGTCTTCATAAAACAACCAAAAACTGTAAAAACCTCGTGATCTGCAAGTGCGAAGGTCATTTCATGCTGCCCTGACACTCCAGATGGCCAAATAAATATTTGAAAGTGTTATATGTGTTCCGTACTACCTCTTACAGGATCTCCCCCATCTTAAATGCACACCAGTCCTGCTGAATTCAGCTCAAAGTGCCAAAAGTGATGAGCAACAGCTATATTCATGCCCATTCAGTATGATGGAGACCGTGGGACAGTTGGCCACCGTACACATAAAAACCAGGCCTTAAAATGATGCAGAATACAAAAGACCGGAAAGAAAACGGAGCACACATGCCCAAGATGTAGCAGGAACACTGCCAGCTTGCAGCAGTTGTGCTGAACAACTTTGCACTTCAGTTACAACTGGTACCAAATGGACAGTTTGGGCTATTCCATAGCAATGGGTGGTCTGTTTGCTTAGGTGTCTTTTGACATTTGTATTCGTGGATGACCTTCTCCCAATTCCATAGACCAAAATGTGTGTGAACTATTGCGGGTGCCTCAAACAAGTGATACATCGGTTTTCGCACAGCTTATTTCAGAGCTGGTTGCAATGCATGGGGCTTGTCTGGTACTCAAAGCTGCAGTCCATACCATATGAGGTCACTATCCCAATACCTTCTAAGTGAGCTGAGAGTGTGTGTTTATAAGCCCATGCCATGGAACAAGCATGCATCTACCATGCACACCACCATATGAGGTCAGGCAAATTTGATGAGGGGATCTTGTGTGATTTATTGGTGATAGCATATGGCTGGGTGATTACACTGCATGTGTCTGCCACCCCCCAATGTCAAGATCTGTTCGCTAATAACCCAAATACATCTGAACCCCAGCGTGTAAGGGACCGTTGCATGTTGCATGGTGGTACTGGCCCTCACATAACACCCTATGCGGTCAAGCAAAATCAGGGGATGTGATCTTGTGTGATTTATGGGTGGTAGTAGGAAGCTGGATGACCACATTACATGTGTTCACTTGCCTCTACCACTGAAACTTGTCTTCTAATTATCCAAATACTCCTGAAACTGCAGTAGTCCTGGCCCTTCCTGTCCACCCAGTTTGTGCTGGAAAGGTTTTGCTAATCACATTCTCCACCAAACTAAGCCAAATGGTGTCCTTGCAAATCCTAGTATTGAGAAAACCACTATTTGACATGTGTCAGTACCTCATTTGATTACCTACTATACAAATCCAGATAGAGGCCGCCAAGCGCTTTCTAACGATACCAAAATCACCCTTATCGGACAAGAATTGACCATGATATCACACATGCGAATATCAATAGTCTTATCTAAATGAGCATCATTTTGGATCTATGACATCATATCTATTTGTGTATGTATGCCATCATCATTTGTTTGTTTGTCATGTTTGTCTTTGTTTGTTGTGTCACATATTGGTCACATCTGTCACCATGTGACCATCACACCTCAGCTGAGCTGAGCCAGCTTCAGCTCAGCCGCATAGACCAGCTCAGCTGGGTTATGTGGGTGTGAGGCTCAGCCCGATGACACTGGGCTGAGCTAGCTATGCGTTGGCTGAGGTCAGCTGAGGGCAGCTGAGCACGCACCCCCAGCTCAGCCGCACAAGCTGAGTCCACTCCAGCTCAGCTGAACATCGCTCAGCTGGGCTCAGCGAGCAGCTCAGCTCACTGATTTACAGCTCAGCCAGCGTCCTACAGCTGAGCCCGCACTCAGCCCAGCCCAGCTGGCGACCCAGCTGGCCGGCTCTAAGCCGGGCAGCTGAGGCCAGCTGAGTCCGGCTTAGAGCCGACTCAGCTGGGTGACCTAGGTGAAAGTGGCGTTTGTAGGACAATCCTTCTTCTGGAGCTTTAGTCGCATCAAGTGCTCTGAAACGTTGAGGATGGGGTGGGCGGCCCAGTGCAAGGGTGTCAAAGAGATGAGGAGGGAGTACGAGGGACAATCTTGAGGTTGGAGAATGCTGGGAGGATGCCGGAGATCTCGTCAGTGTCCATGGCGCTCGTGCTGCCAACTTGTGAAGTCAGCGCGTCTAATGGGCGCTATGAAAGTATGGAGGAGGATCCATCAATTTCGCCACGCAAGGCAATCTCGGACCCAATAGGCGTCACCGTTCAACTTTTGGCATTGAACCATCATCTTCGTGTGTGCCAAGGGTTGCCTCTAGCCGTCGCCATTCTCAGAGCCTCCTCATCTCTCATTAATGTCTTCTTATATCCTCGATTCCAATGATCACGAACTCCCCAACCAACCCTGGTCGGCGAAATGCGCTTGCAGCAAACGTTTCGGGCAGCCAAACAGCTACGCGCTGCATGTCGGGTGTTGTTCTGTTTTCAAACAACGCCTGGGCCGTAACTTGCAAGAAGCGCGATAGAGGCACCATTCCACTGGCTCAGGGTCCAGAGATCAAAGGGACGCGATGCCAACCACAGGATCAACGAACTCGAGCTGTCAACTACTGGGACTTGATCCTGTGGGGAACTCTGGTTCACGTTCTCGGAAGCGAGTCCGCCCTTCGTGGCTCACGGAGGATTCAGAGGTTGATATGGTGAGCTCCACTGCTGTGACTGATACCTTTACTGGAGGGGTGCGTTCAATTTGTGCTCCCAAGCGTAACGATATGGCTGACGCCAGTCGCTTTCTTCAGCTGGAATCCTGCGCAAATTGTGAAGATTCGGATCCGCTCTGTACTGCGGAGGTTGCGAATGTAAGCTTGTGGAACTTATTTTATCATAGTGAGCACATTCACTCATGCTCAAACAGGAACCACTGATCATTCCTGACGAAGAGCTAGGGAGGGGCCATCGGAAGAAAGCCCTCCCGTTCAAGATCACACGAGCAGCCAATGTGGAACCCTCAGCCGTGAAAACTCTCCCACCCTCGCTTTTTCAAGAAGTCATTCCAGCTCCGAAGGCGACAAATACAACCACGGACAATCTGCAATCCCAGCCTCCCCAAGAGACCCCAAGCGATAGACAGGCTCCGGCGCCAGTCGTCCCAACACTTGTCAAGACACGGCCCAACACCTTCGGACTCTACAAGTTCTATAGGGTTTACTCCAAAGATGTACCATACGATCCCGACAGCGCGTCTCTACCTTCAGACTTCCGAGAGAAACCTACCGGTCCTATCGAGCCTCCCGACGCCAAGCCTTCGTCGTCGGCCCTTTACCCCTTCCCAAACGTCAGTTCTTTTCGATTGGGCGAGTGGTTCTGGTCCGACGACCATGAGAAGAGCCAACGCTCTTTCCAGAACCTCCTAGACATCGTTGGGAACGACTCCTTCAAGCCAGCGGATGTCCGGGATGTAAATTGGGGCCAAATAAACCATGCTCTCGCTGCGTCTCAGTACGAGGATGATGGTGCAAGCGGGCTCGGGTTGGATGACGGCACCTCATGGAGGAACACTACGGTCACAATCCAGGTCCCGATCAGCAAGAGTTCAGACAGACCCGGCAGCTATCCGTTCACCGTCTCCGATTTCTACTACCGACCCCTCGTCCCAATAATCAGGGAGAAACTTGAAACCACAACACAGCAAGAACAGTTTCATACCCTCGGGTGTGAACTGCGTTGGAAGCCTGGGGGGCAGAAAGAAGATGTTCGTGTTTGGGGGGAGATGTATCACTCCCCCGTGTTCATCAAGGCATACGAGGCGTTTCAGGTATTCATCCAGCTGATCCTCTACAGAGTGGCCACGCTAATCTCCTGACTCAGGCTACGCCTCCAGAGCCCAAATGTACTCTACCTTGGCATATTATAGGCTTAATGTTCGCATCCGATGCCACCATGCTTGCCTCGTTTGGGTCTGCCAAGGTGTGGCCGTTGTACATGTTCTTTGGGAATGATTCCAAATACAAACGTGCTCAGCCTTCAGAGAAGCTGTTTGAAACCGTAGCGTATTTCGAAAAGGTACATCCCAACCTCTTTTAACCTTTACTGGCTCGTTTTGATCGATCAGCGCAGTTGCCAGACAACTTCAAGGAGTTCGTCTCTCAATATACGGGGAAATCATCGATGAACCCCACTCTGCTAATGCACTGTCAGCGAGAGGTCTTCCACGAGCAGTGGAAGCACATCTTAGACGAAGACTTCCTCGAAGCTTATTGCCACGGGATCGTGGTGGTCTGTTATGATGGAAAGCCGCGACGATTTTACCCTCGTATTTTTACCTATTCTGCGGACTACCCTGAAAAGCAAGTACCTTCTTTCGTGATCTGAGAAGCACAGAAATAACCCCCAAACCAGAATTCTTATCGCCAGTATCAAGAATCTAGGCACATTCCCATGTCCTCGGTGTAAAATTGCGATGAGGGATGTACCATCCATGGGAAAGGCCAGGGATCGAAAAAATCGGGTTCGACTAGTCAGAAAGGATGACGAAACACGTAGGAAGCGAGTTTCAGACGCCCGGAAGTATCTCTATGAAGACCACCTCTCTTTTGCAGCAAACTTTGTGGAAGCGCGCCTGGACGATGGTTCATTGGTTCCGACAGACGTGTGTATCACTCAGGTTTAGTACAATAATTTGAGCTCATTGGTCTTCATTCGCCAGTAGAACACATTCTCGTCCCGACTGGCACCTCACAGATTTGATTTATTTCAAATGCTGGTTGTCGATGTGATGCATGAGGTGGAACTCGGCATATGGAAGGCCCTCTTCATTCAGCTTCTACGCCTTCTGGAAGCAACCCAAAAAGGCATGATGAACGATTTGGACACCAGATGTGTGGTTGATCTGTTTTCCCATTCCTTGCCATTCTTAGCCTCGTTCTGTCAGATACCGCAGTATGCCCACATTTGGCAGGGATACCATCCGTTGCTTCATCAATAATGTTAGCGAAATGAAGCAGCTTGCCGCCCGTGATTTTGAAGACTTGCTTCAGGTGTGTGTCATTATCCCTCAACGCCCCTGTGAGCTGGAGCATCATGACTAATTCCTGGCGTTAGTGCGTGATCCCCGCCTTCGATGGTCTTCTTCCCTCCCCTCATAATGAGCGTGTTGTAAAGCTCTTGTTTACATTTGGACGCTGGCATGGATTTGTGAAGCTCCGACTTCACACCAACCATACCCTGAAGGTGTTAGAGGACCTTACAATCCAGTTAGGCGAAGAAATGAGGGGTTTTATTGACAAAACTTGCTCAAAGTTTCAAACGAAAGAATTGGCATGTGAGTATCAAGCACGCAAGCGAAGACAAGCTCGAACCAAACAGGCAAAGTCCCAATTGACTGGACCGTCGCCCCCACCTCAGGCCTCCGAGCAAGCTGCAGAGGGTGGTGAAAGACGAGACCTTCCGAGTAGGTGACCTTTACCTTCATCTGCCCCAGCCACACTGACCCCCACTAATCTCACAGACAATTTATCCAAGCCAAATACAACGGGTCCCAGCATCTCGGGCCCAACCTCACATCCCTCCCCTGCGATACCCACAGCGCAAAACAAAGACCCCATCACAGGACCAGCAGGTAAGCGACCCATGTCCCTCGACGTCAGAAGAACTCGACGCTGAGGTGATGTTTACCTCAGATCAGCCAAACACTCAGGACCCTGGCCAAACCGCCATGAGCTCAAATGTGACCTCGCGCAGCAAACGCCGAAGAAGAGTCCTAGATGCTCCTGTCAATTTGGCTGTCGCTCCACGGGGTAGGCAGCTTGGGGCGAGACAGTCTTCCTTTCGCTCGACACTGACACCCATTGCCTTAGGTCGAAAAGCAAACCTCAAGAACCCTGCTCAGGCCAGCACGAGTTCCAGCGTGCCTGCCCGCCAGCCCCGCCAGGGAAAAGCGCAAGTTCAACAAGATGACCAAGTCGTAGCCAGTGAAGGTCAGTCGGTTCCATAAACATGTTCTTATCCCCATATTCATTTATCAAAGGCAGTTCAGAGCTGACCGCATCGGGTTGCAAGAGGAAAGGTGACCCTGTGGCTCCCACTCGAGCGTCAAAACGTCTCAAGGGGTTATCGGATAAATTGTGTGTAGGGTCACTTACAGGTAAGAAACCGTAAATTTCGAACTGCGATGTTTGACTGAAAGCGCAGGGAAAGGTACTGAGCCCCCGATTCTGGAAAAGCGAATCACCCACACTTCGGCAGCAAAGGCAATGCTCTCTGGCACCCAGCAAACCCCTCAGTCCACCTCTCCTTGTATCACGCCGACAGGTATTGTAAAGTTACTCAATATACGTTGCCCAAGCTGACGCTCCTATGACGTAGAGGAACTAAAACGCGGAGTAGCTACTAACAAACGACCGCAAGCATCTTCTTTGAAGCCCCCAGCGCCCAAGCGCCAGAAGGTTGAGCGGAACGTCCCAGTGAGCCAAGGAGAAATTGCCGAGAGTGAGTGATATGCCGGTGGTCAGTGATGTACTATGTTTGATACAGGTTTTTCGTAGTCGTTCAAATGCCCATGGAACCACTGGGCGAAGGATCTGAAGGTATGCACGGTGCCCAGGCCGGCTTTGTGAAGTGATCTAAAGTTCTCGCTAGTTCCGAGCCTGGATGGCGTAGCGCAAGACGACGAAGCGAGCGATGGTCGAAAGAATAAAACCTTGAACCTCAACACATACAAATGGCACGCCATCGGAGACGTGGTACCTACAATACGCCTCTTTGGGACAACCGACTCGTATTCTACTCAAATTGTGAGTTACCCAGATCTTGTCGATGATGGCAACATAAATCTCACTTTATTTCCAGCCAGAACACTTTCATCGCTATCCCAAGATGCATTACAAGCGTACCAGCAAGAAGAATGTCACTCGCCAGCTGTCCCATATCCAAGCGCGTCAAGCACGCATCCGAAAGCTTAGAAAACAACTAGTCCCTGAGGCGAGTGAGGGATACGACGGCTATGACAGTCAATCAGCCCCTTACTTCATCGGGAAATCGGAGAACGCGCCATTGGACCTTCCAGCATTCATTCGGGAAAAGAAGAACGACCCAGCAGCCAAGGTAAGATTCTAGTTTAACCATACTAGATCATCTATTCAGTCAGGCCCAGGACTTCTTTTCAAAATTGCAAGCCCACCTCTTACCCCGTATTCACCGCCGGCTTCTCGATGAGGAAGAGGGGTCGCCAGACAGGGATGAGGGGCGGGTGCAGCTCTTAAAGTCCTTGGTCGAACCGCCCAACTCCAACGATGTGGCCCCCTTTAAATCCCAGGGCCAAACATCTACCTCCTCAAACGATGCTGAACGTGTCTATATCCACTCCAATCGCCTCTACAAACACAACATTTTCCATGTCAATTACACAACCTACGACGTACGGCGAGAAACCGACATTATCAACCCCAAAACATCACGCAAGGACGTCATGTGTCTATGGGTCGTCCCAAAATCTGAGCTAAAATCTGACCCTCAGCGAGCTGTGCACAGATTTCTGTATGCTCGCGTGCTGGGGGTCTACCATGTCAACACCATCTACCGTGGGACGGGTGCAGCAGACCTGCGGAAGCATCGTTTTGATGTCCTCTGGGTCCGGTGGTATCACTTCTGTGAGGGTTCGCTCTCAACAAATTCGCTTGACCGGATTACCCTTGCACCCCTCAAAGAGCCCACTTCCGTTGGCTTTCTGGACCCCAGGGACGTACTTCGGGCTTGCCACGTCATCCCTAGGTACTCGCTGGGTCAGCTTTACAGTGACTGTGATGAAGGAAGAATTGAATCAAAGCTAGCCAAGGACCGAGACGACTGGCGCGAATATCATGTGAACCGGTAAGCCTGATTGCTGCATGTATTCAATCCCACATAACTAATATACTGTGTATGTTGGTCAGTTTTGTTGATCGCGACATGCTTATGCGCTACACATGGGGGTATGGCGTTGGGCATATCTACAGCCACGCTGATGCCCCTGATGCCACACTACCACCCACTACAACTGGCACAAGTCCGACAGTGCCTAATTCAGCTGAAGCAGCGGTGGGCGTAGACCTGGGTGAGGATGAACCAGACCTTCCACATCCAGAGGAGCCTCCCCAACCTGCTGAACAACACGGACACAGGGTGGATGATACATTGGAGAACTTAGAGGAGGAAGAACTGGCCCTCGCTGACCTTGATGGAGACTCCGATGGTGGTGACCTGGGGTTTGATGAGCATGACTTACAAGAGCCAGAGCCAGGTGAGGAATCGGATTGAGACAGGGTGTGGCTCAGGTGGCAATTTATTACCTTGTGGCATTGTATCCACCCACCTCTGAAAATTCAATAATCAAATTTATGACTTATACTGAGACCCCACAATACCAGGAAGAGGACAGGATAACCTATATGCATGTCCTAATCATTGAGTGGCCCTGTACAAGGTACAATGAAGACTGCAACACATACAGCTCAGCATGACATGCCCAAACAATGTGAGCATTGGGCAACCTTGGCAGCTACTGTCCTACTGGTGGGTACTGGTCAACCATTCACCTCCCTTGACTAAATTGTGGACCATGGTCAACCCCAACCAGTGGTCTTTTGGGATGATCCTTTACTGACCATTAGCTGAAGATCATGTGGTCAACCCTGGCCATTTCTGTGCTCCTGATCACACAGTTGTCATCTGTATCGATATTATGCCAGCAGATATGTCCATCTCTTACCATAGAATTCTGACAAACAAATGGCCTAGCAATGAGCAAGACCTGAGCAGAGCCTTCCCAGACCTCTGCAAGGATTGTATATCAGGTCAACAGATTCCTCCATGGCTGACTTGACCATTGCGTGACAAGCAATTGTCACACCTTGCCAACATCAGATAAGATCCCTCAGAATCATAGGCAAGGGTCAACAATACCACCATAAACCAGCCTCCCTCGATTTTCCTGATGGCACCCAGAATAGAACAAGTTGTACGACGTGGCAGGCTGCGCCTGACGTGTCCAAATCGCGGGAGCGAGTAGGGGACCGTACCAGTGAGCCTGTGCGGAACCGAGGAACCGAGGGAACCGAGTAGTGGGTCCGAAATAGCGAAGACAAAGGGAACCCCAAAGGGAATGAGTTGGGGGTGTGGAAAGATGGGCCGATCCTGCGATAAGCTGGCAAGCTACGTGGCAGGGAACGAGAGGGAGGCTAGAAACGCTGGCGTCAAGTTGACTGGGCAAGACAGCAAGGGGCCAGCAGCAAAGGGAGGCCGGGAAACGAGGGTCGAAGTCGTTGAGAATTGGGAGGCCGATTGCGAGAGAACCGGCGGGCGTAGACATGTGAAACGTTGGGGAACGAGTGAGGGACGTGTACGCAGTGGGGTGAACGCAGAAACAACAACGAAGGAGGTCTTCAGAGTGCGGGGCTCATAACTTGTTGAAAGTGTAACTGGGGGCAGGGACACTGAAGCCTCTAGGTCAGAGTACTGAACTGATGATATTAGGGCATACTGCTACTCACCTGAAGCCTCTAGGTCAGAGTACTGAACTGAGGGGCCTCAGGGCAATACATGGAGTGTTGATACACAGGAATCAGGTCACATGATGCTAGATGATCCAGTTATGATAACTAAGTCTGATTAGATCAAGATAACTGATGAAGGGCAAGATCATGATGGATAAGGGTGATCTGTGAATGGATAAGGATGGATAAGGGTGGAGTCACCAAGTCACCAAGTTCCAACAACTTCGTGGTGCGAGTCCTGCCCCTCAGCCTGTCAGACACACAGGACGGCAGTCAAAGCAGCCAGGGGAGTGGTGGAAGGTGCCTAAACCGGTTCAACGTGGTGCTAGCCTCAGTGATTCTGACTCTGAATCTGAACGCTCACCCTCTCCTCCTCCTGCACCTGCCCTTCCTGTGCCTGCACCTCCCATCCCAGCTCCCACACCTGCACCTGCACCGCCTCTTGCTGCCCCCGCACCTCGTCCTCTCACTGCCCCTGTCCTTGGCCGGGCCCTTGCACTGCAATTCGCCCCTGCTCCCCCAGCTCTCTGGGAAGCCAGGGAACCGAGTCCTGCCGTTGAGGATGAGAGTGATGACGACATGGGTGGATATGGTGAAGTCAACAACTTCGCAGGTGTCTCTGCCACTGGTGACCCTCGTACCTACAGGGAAGCCCTTGCTCGTCCTGACAGTCAGCACTGGGAAGCTGCTGCATGCGAGGAGATCCTCACCCTCACAGGCAATGGGACTTGGGAGCTAGTTGAACTGCCTCCTGGAGCCAAGGCCATCCCCTCTGGCTGGGTCTTCAAGACCAAACGCACTCCTGACGGCAAGGTTGAACACTTCAAGGGTTGTATTGTGGCCAAGGGCTGCAGCCAACGTCCTGGGATTGACTACTCTGAGACCTATGCCCCCACCTTCCGTCCTGCTGCCTTTCGTAACGCCCTTGCAGCTGCTGGGATTGAGGACATGCACCTTCGTTCCTGCGACTTCTCCTCTGCCTTCACTAATGGCGACTTGGACGAAGTCATCTACATGCGCCAGCCTGAGGGCTTCCACCAAGGTGGTCCCAACTGTTGTGTTGTGCTCTGTCGCAATCCAATGGCGTTGACCTCTGCCCTCGCAGGCTCACAGACTGCCATCAGCCACACATAGGTTCCCAGTGCAACCACAGTGTGCAACAGTCTAACCGAGCCTGGGCACGTCTAGCTTGGCTGTTTGGTACCCCATTCAGTTAGCAGTTCATGCAACTAAGGCCGGATAGCTCAGTGGTTAGAGCATCCACCCGGAGATGGGAAGGTCCTTGGTTCAAACCCAGGTCTGGTCATTCTTTTCTGTCACTTGTATCCCAACACCAACATGGTGTGCCTGCTCAAGAAGTCGCTCTACGGCCTCAAGCAAGGTGCCAGGCAGTGGAACAAGAAGCTGCATGCAACGCTTCTGGACATGGGATTCACTCAGCTCCAGTCTGACCGGTCTGTCTACATCTACGCTCATGGAGACGTCCACATCATCCTCCCCGTCTACATTGACGACATGACTCTGGCCTCCAAGAGCAAGGAGGCACTGGATCGAACTGTGGAGGAGCTCTCCAAGCGGTTCAAGCTGCATGACTTGGGTGAAACCAAGTTCATCCTTGGTGTTGAAATCATCAGGGATCGTCCCAACTGGTCCATCTCCCTCTCCCAGCACCAGTACATCATCGACATCCTTGCTCGTTACAGTTTCGAGTCCTGCAGCCCTGTAGGCACTCCTCTCCCTCCTGGAATCAAGCTCTCCAAGTCCATGGGTCCCATCACCCAGGATGAGATTGAGTTCATGCGCAGCATCCCCTACCTCAGCATCCTTGGTGCCATCCTCTACCTTGCCACCATGACTCGTCCTGACATCTCCTACGCCGTTGGCTTCCTTGGCCGCTTCAGCGCCAATCCAGGACATTGTCACTGGGCTGCTCTCAAGCACCTCCTTCGCTACCTCAAGGGCTCTATGGATTACAAGCTCACCTACAGTGGAAAAGGCGTCAACTCAGTCACATTTGAGACCTACTGTGATGCCTCCCATGGTGACTGCCTTGATTCTGGACGCTCTACTGGTGGTTATGTCACCACTGTGGCTGGAGGTGCTGTGAGCTGGTCCAGCAAGCTGCAGACTATTGTTGCTCTCTCTAGCACAGAGGCTGAGTACATGATTGCAGTTGAGGCTGGAAAGGAGATCCTATGGATGCGCAACATCCTTGGCGAGTTTGGCTTCCCCCAGCATGGTCCATCCACCCTCCACATCGACAACCAGTCCGCTATCAGTGTCAGCAAGAACCCCGAGCACTTTGGACGCATGAAGCACCTGGATCTGCGGTTCTTCTGGTTGTGAGACATTGTGGAAGCTGGTACCATTGCCCCTGTTCACATCAAGGGCACTGAGCAGCCTGCGGACTGCCTCACCAAGGCCCTTCCTCTTCCAGCCATCCGACTTGCACAAGAATGACTTGGACTCTGTGCAGATTAAGGGAGTGTATTGACTGAAGGGAGTGAGTCTCAGTCAAGGAAGTGTGTTGGAACTTGGTGACTTGGTGACTACACCCTTATCCATCCTTATCCATTCACAGATCACCCTTATCCATCATGATCTTGCCCTTCATCAGTTATCTTAATCTAATCGGACTTAGTTATCATATCTGGATCATCTAGCATCATGTGACCTGAGTCCTGTGTATCAACACTCCATGTATTGCCCTGAGGCCCCTTAGTTCAGTACTCTGATCTAGAGGCTTCTACGCTTCTTGATCTCTTACCACCACCTTCCTAATCGGGCCGATCTATCTCCACGCTTGCAACATCTCTACCCCGTCGCCAGGAAGGTGTACTGCCGACTGCTAGGCTGGTATACGACCACCGAGGGCATCATCAATGTCCTCAATGAAGAAAAAAGCCGCCACACGCCGGGAGAAGTCGTCCCCAATGGGCAACTGATCCCGCACGTCGTCCCAAGATCCCAGCCACCAGGCTTCCTCTACACCAAGACCCCCCTCACGGGCCGCCTCTATGCACTCCAACAGGGACCTATCCCAGGGCCCTCAATCCACCTCATTAGGGGCGCAAGCCCGCAAACGATACACACCGGACATGCCCACTCTCCGGGGTGCACATGGACCACCTCAAACATCGACGAGCACCAAAGCCCAGAGCGACGATGACCTGTTGAACATCAGCAGAGGGGGTACAGAGGATCAGGGCACCCACTCTGCCACCGTCCCACCATCCACAGTCTACAGGGAGAAGGATGGGAGCGAGAGTAGCGACAAGGATGATGAGGAGGCGGTGAGTTTTGGCTTGGAAGTGACCAGGACCCCATTCCCCACCCCGGCACCCTCCAGCACTCTCACCCTAGAAGACGCCATCTCCTCCCTCAACCGAGCTGCCAAGTTCTTCCTCAGACAGGATCCCCCCACTGCAGAACCCGACGCACTCAAAACTCTATGGTTCATGCTGGACCAAGTTGACGCCGCCGTCCAAGGCTCTGCCTGGAGGCCAGCGTTCAAATCCTTGGAGGACGAGGACATGATGACCCCACCAGGCACTCGCCCTCCTTCTCCCCGCAACCAAGCTACTCCCCGCGCCCAGAGGATTCAATCCCCTCCGATTCAGTTCGGAAGGATCCCTCCCTTCGGACGTGGAGATAGCGAGGATCCTCTAGCCAGCCGGCTGGTTGGTGACACCGCCCACGACATTCCGCTGCACCCGATGCAGGTTGAGGAAGTTGAGGACAGCATGTACGCCTCGGAACCCGCCGTCGGGGACTGGGCCTCTCATGTCGAGCAGATGAAAGTCGAGGACGTAAGCGTCCCGGCTGACATCATGCACAGCGTTCTATCTACGCGTCCCCAAGGGGACATGACCACTGACTGGGCAGCACTAGCTCAGCAGCAGCAGCAAGTGGAGGCCAGCCAGTGGGCATCACCGTTGGTGTCCCCACAGGCTCGGCTCCTGCAGCAGCAGCAGCAAGTGCTCATGCCCCGCAGGTGGGGAGGAGGAGGAGGTGAGCTGGCACAAGCCCCTCCCTCATCCTCGCAACTCCCTGCATCTCATCCTGAGCTTGGCACCCTGCCAGCTGGGTACACATCTTGGGATGTGTACACAACCTCGATCTCTGCGACAATCCGTGCGGCTGTCAAGGAGAAATCGAAGGAAGAGGCGTACCCCTCCACATCTACACAGCAGCCTGGTCCACCACCAGGAGGCCATCCCACCTGGGACTTGTACCGGCTTGCCGTAGGCGTCAAGCTTTGTGAGAGGCTTCGTGACACCCCCCCGCCCAGTGCAGGCGCCCACACATCCGACTTTGGTCACCAGACCAATAAAGACCGCTCGACTATCATCAAGCCCAAGAAGAGGAAGAAGACAGACAAGCACCTCCCTACTGGCTCGCCCATCCCAGTGGACCAGAACCCCATCCCGGAACGTCCCACCCCTGTGGAGGAACATCCCAAAGATTCTCGGAACACTCAGGAACCGGCCCCACCCAGCCCAAACCCGAGCCTTCCGTTCTCTGCGGCTACACGGAAGTGTGTGCACGATGGAGGCCCGAGGCTGCAGCCAAAGGCTCCCACCGTCCCCTTCCAGAGAGTCGGCCTTCCGGTCGGCCCTCAGAAGCCTATTCCCAAACCCGCAGCCCTCAGGCCATGGAACGTCATTGCCAAGGGAGGCAAGACGATACCGAGTTACATCGAGGCTGCTGCCACTTGGGGGCGGGCTCGACCTGACCTATCTCCTTCGCAGATCGCCAAGGTTATCAACGGTGGACCTGTCCCTCCCCTCCCTCAGGCTAACCCTCCTCCGATCTCTGCTGGCCCCATCTCAAGCAGGAAGAAGCAGAAGAAGACGGTTATCCCCGCATCTATGACCAAGGGTCCGCCTCACACGCAGATCATGGTCTTGTTCAACCAGAAGGATGGACGGATTCCTACCATGGACGGCGCATTCGCCATGGCAGGTATGAACGACATCCTTCAGCGGGCCGGATCTACACTCTGAGTCCTATCTGGCAGCCAGGCTTACAGGGCCTGGAGCCTTCGAACGATGGATGTTCCGACTGAACGCAACTTAAATGCCCTGTGAGGGTGGATCACCCAAGTAATCCCAGACTAGTCCCGCGATCTGTGGGTCAGTCTTCCTCAGTCCACCAGCTATCTCGTGATACATGGTGTTCCCAAATACCACGTTGGGGGAAATCTCACTATTTTCTCTGACATCGACAGTGCGTTCAAGGCCTCGCCCTTGAAGCTGCACTATATCATGACAGCCCGTCCCCGGGTCGTCAACTCTGAGTCGAAGAACTCCACCTCGGTGACAGTCTACTTCAATATCTGGGACTCCCAAGCTGGGACCCGTGCGAAGGCCTTGAACAACAAGACCATCAACATGTTTGGCAGGGCGTGCCTCATCAGGTCCACCCCTCATCACCCCGGTGTCCCCTTTTGCAAGAACTGTTGCAAGTGGGGGCACGCTAATTTCATGTGCCGGACCTGTTGCAGGTGTCCCATCTGCGGCAAGTCTCATACTCGGGAGGAGCATCGCCACCATGCGAGCTGCTGCAAGGGCAAGCCCAAGCAACTCCCAAAACCTATCCCTCCCACCGCGGAGGAGATCAAATCTTGCCCCCATCGTGTACGTTGTATCAACTGCAGGAAGGAGGGCCACGATGCCGAGTCATCGAAATGTCCGTTCTGGTATGCGAGGTTCAACCGCGCCCAGATCGACGCTCTCAACAAGCAGGTACATGATCGTCAAGATCATGGCCAGCTTCAATCTAACCCAGTCCTTCCTAATGTTTAGTACGACATTACAGAAGATTAGGGTTTTGTCTTTCAATATTGCTAAGTCTCCAAATGACATTGTAGTACTCCTCGAATTTCAATGTAAATTGTTGGATATTGTATTCTTGCAAGAGCCTCCCTGGAGGCTCATCCGCCACGCCCCCTCTGCGCATGACAAAGAAGGTATGGCAGTATGGGGTTCGCCCCGTCATCCTAAGTGGACCTGCATGGTCCCTCCCACCGAGCCTGAGACACGCCCGCGTGTCATGGCATATGTAAATAAGAGATTGGACATCCTCCGCCCAACCTACCATCGAGACCTTATCGACGATCAAGATGTCATGGTGATCTCCCTGTTCGCAGGTGATGAGCCCATGCACCTCATGAATGTATACTCAGACGCCGACCATCGAGCAATTTGCTTCCTCGACTGCCACACAGAATCACTCCCAGCCATGGACTACATGGCTGGAGACTTCAACTGTCACTCCAGAGAATGGGACAATGCCATTCCAAACCATGGAGACACAGCTATCCTCCTGCTGGAGACAGCAGCCCGCCTGGGTGTGGAGTACTCCCTGCCCGTCAATCCAGGACCCACTTATGTGTCCTACGCTGACGCGAATATCAAGTCTGTGATAGACATGGTATTTGTGCAACCTGCCTATGTCCTCTCAGCCGCACCGCTGAGGGACCAGGACCTCAAGGGGACGTCGGATCATTATCCACTATCCTCAATCATCAGGCTCAGCAACCATGCTGAGCGTATCAAGGGCTGCACCCTCAAGGAGGACGCGGTTGCCCCTTTCTTTATGCAGGTCGAAAAGGAGATGCCCGGTCTCTCCGACTTGTACGATCTCAACACCGCAGAAGGAGTGGAGGAGCTCTCTGTGGCGATTGAAAAGGTGTTCTCCGATGCGTGGTTTGCCCACTCAGAAGAGTATATCATCACCCCCCGCTCTAAGAAGTGGTGGACTGACGAATGTCAGAAGGTGTACGACGAGTGGAAAGCGGATGATTCTGCCAAAACCCGTGGTGCATTTCGACGTCTTGTAAAGAAGATGAGGCGGGATTTCTTTGATGAACGCATCAAGGATATCTCTGCAACAGACAAACGCCCCTGGGACCTAATGGACTGGGTCAAGGAGCACAAGAACCCACCGTGCGAGGCTATCCAACATAACAGACAGCCTTGTCACAATCTCAACCAGCTTTGGGGAGCCCTACATGGCACATACAATGCGGCCAATGACCAACCAGTCGATCTGAGTTTACTGGACGAACTCCCCAACGAGCCTGTCAGGGAATGGCCAGTTTTCTCTCTCCTGGAAATGAGGCAGGCCCTAGAGGCCTGCTCATCTCGATCTGCTCCAGGCCCTGACCATGTCACATGGCAGCACCTGAAGTACATTTTCACTGTACCTGAATGCGAAAAGGTCATGATGGACTTGGCCAATGCCTGCATAAAAACTGGGCACTGGCCAAAACATTTCAAGGACTCACTTTCGATCATCATACCAAAACCGAATAAGCCGTCCTACTCTGCCCCAAAGGCGTTCAGACCCATTGTGCTTCTGAACACCCTTGGTAAACTGGTTGAAAAGATGATTTCCAACCGCTTTCAGTTTGACATGATCAAGTATGATCTTGTCGATCCAAATCAAATGGGAGGGGTGCGCCAGCGCTCCACCAAAGACGCAGGCCTATTCCTGACGCACCTGGTGCGGACAGGGTGGGCAGCAGGACTTAAGACGAGCGTTGTAGCCTTTGACATTGCTCAGTTCTTTCCGTCCATCAACCATGAGTTCTTACACCAGAATGAAGCTCTGCACTGAGTTGTTCGATCCCAAGAACCAGGAGGATTCTATTTCGTAAAGATACATAGGGCAATAGGTGTACACTTGCTAAACTACAGTATTTTAGACACTTCCGAGCCATTATTCTAAAATCAGTGAACGTGAAAACATATTCAAGAGTACTTTACTGTGCCCCACTTCTCTAATTGGACTCCATTGGGTATCCAATAGGGTCCATTGGAGTCCAATTGGGGTTGTTGGGTAGACTGCCCCCCAAATTCTATGCCATTGGGCCTAGCCCACCCCAACCAACCCCAATCTACCACCCAAAATTCACACATTGGACTCCAATTGGACCAAAAATAACAGTTTCCCCAGCCTAGACTCACAAGACACCATTGGGGTTGCAATTTGGGGTCCATTAGACAAAATCTCATTGGACTCCAATGGAGTTCCAGTGGGGACCCATGACCCAAGTGGGACAAAAGCATGGGTATGGGAAACTGTGGCTGTGCTATTTTGACATATGATATCATTCTGTCACATTAGTTCCGGAAAAATCGGGAAAATTACCGAAAATATTCCCATCATTCTTGTTTGGGAAATATGACATCATAATTATTATGACAAATTTGACATGTAACCTTATTCTGCCACATTAATTCTGGAAAATTCTGGAAAAATACTGAAAAAATTCCTATCTTACCTGTTCATGAGATATGATGTCATGCATATGTTGATTTGATGTCAGGGCTGATCCAAAATCTAAAGACTGGTAATTTGATTCAGTTACTATATTTGCATTCAGGGGGTCTGATATGAGTGTGATGATAACTGGTGACAACTGTGGGAAAGATAATGATTTCTCACACAGCCTACAGTTGCATAAAAGACAGATGTGGCTAGTGTCTTATTGGACTCCAATTGGAGTCTAGTTGAAGTCCAATCACTACCAAACATTTCACTCTGGAGTCTGGACAGAGTTGGTTGGACTTGGTTGGACTTGGGTTGGAGTCCAATTGGAGTGGGCTGGGGTGGGCTAGACTTGGTTGGGGTTTATTGGGTTTCCACTGGACTCCAATGGACCCCAGCCCCCCCAGGCTGGATATCCAATGGGGTGGCTGGACTCCAATGGAGTCCAATTAGACAAGTGAGGGAGTGTGAAGTACTGCGGCAGGTTCACTACTAGACAATAGTGGAGTGTGAAAGGTTCTCAGCAGTGTTCACTGTCTTGGCTGTTGTTCATGGTGCAAAGGGAGTCTTGTGGAGTTGCTGAAGTCTTGCAGGAGCTTATTGAATGGGAGAGCAGAGTGGTGGAGTGGGCGAAAGGGGACTAAGATTAAAGTATAACAAGCTAAGTTACATTGGACGTACTATGGGGTTTTTATACTACTTTGGTGTGAGTCATGGGGTAGCTGCGTATGATGATATAATGAGGTCATAGTGGAGTGAGTGGAGTAAATAGTGGGGTGAGTGGAGTATTAGTGGAGCACATACTGCGCATGAGTCAGGGTAGCTGCAGGGTAGCTGTGGAGTCATAGTAAGCGCATACTGCACATGAGTCAGGGGTAGCTGCAGAGTCGTAATCACTATGAGTCATCAAAAGAGAAAAAGAGAAGAGAAAGAAATATGGTGGCAATGCATAGGTAGGAGGAGGAGGTGTGAAGTGAAGTGTAACAGCTGCCGTCAAAGGAGATGCTGATGTTGTACTCATCTTGAAGAAGCTTGTACTGCTCTCCGACAACCTTCAACTGCTCAGACATAATGTGGTTCACGAAGAACCCTTTTGACGCAGATATCCTGTGTCAGCCCCCCACAGTGTCAATGTGGACTTCCCTTGTCCAGGCCAGGAGAAGTCCATGTCCATGACATATGATTCCACGTTGAGGATGCCAGATTGTCCTGGTCCCCCTGTTGGGAACAATTCATGTCAAACTTTCCGCTTTTTGATGTCAGGGTGGTGCTGTGGGCATGCACCTGTCAACATCCCAATCTCTGTCATATCCCATAGTATTTTCTGGAAATGACGGGGATATTCCGCAGCACAACCAGGGACAGCAACTCATGATGTGGGATCCTTTCCTCACCATCAACGGGGAATTGCTCTTGGCTCAGACGGGGATATCGCACACAGGATCACATAAATAGGGTTCATTTGCTTTGAATATACCAGAAATTACATTTCACAGATTGTACTATAGAATGTGTAGAAATGAATGCAGGGTAGTTTGTGCTTGTACCAGGCTCGGGAAGCTGTCGTCAGCGCCGCCTCGTCTACTTGTTGTTCTTCTGCTTCTTGACAGGTCAGGGGTTTGGCTTCTTTCTTGTGGGGGGTGACTGCGTCAAGAAGAGTCAGAAAGCTTCGCCTTATGCGACTGCGGGAGGTCACACCTGGACAGATGAACTATCCCTGTCATTGTCGCCACCACTAACTGCTCCTTCCTCCTTATACTTTCACTTGTGAGTGATGGGACAGCGCGAGCTGACTGCAGCAAGTTTGAACCCATCAGTAGACATCCTGTTATGGAAGGAGGAGAAACGGCGCATGGGCTTTCACAGGAGCAATGCCTGGGGTGTCGCCGAGCATCATACCTCCTCCACTCTAAGCAAGAGTGACAGCCTGCTCCAAGAGACCAGGGTACTGCCTGAGGAGCAGTGCCAATGCATCGGCCCCAGTGGTACTAGGCTCAGGGTTGTCCTCTTCCTCGTCATCACTGCTACTCAATGGGACATCATCATCACGGCCACCGTCCCCTTTATCCTTGTTCTCATCCTCATCGTCCTTCTCACCCTCATCCTCATCCTCCTCACCTTCCTTGGCACCCAATTGATCGCCTGTGGTCTGGAGAGGTCCCCCATTGTCGCCGCTGTTGTCGCCCTCACCATCCATATATTCAAGTCCAAATACGTCCTCATCTGGCTCGAGAGCGGTGCTGGGGGGCTTGGCGATGGAAGCAGGCTTTCTAGGAGGGGTGGGAGGTGGTGCTTGAGTCGAAGGAGGGGTAGGGGTGGCATTGGTGTCAATTGGAGGTGGGGGGGAGGATGGGGAGGAAGGTGAAGTCAGCTGGATTTGCTTCGCTTCCCGGGCCTTCTTGTATCCAGGTCTTCTTGAGGGCTTGATATATCCGTTCTTCTTCGACTGCTGCTCCTTCCAGTACTTGTGGGCATTCTGGAAGCAATACTGAATCAGGATGAGTGCTGGCCAGATACGTTGGAAGTTCTTGGCGGTGAGAAAATCCGGGAAGACCGAAATAAGCTAGGTGAGTCCCAGTCAGCGCTGTCAACTTAAATGGTTGACATACACACATAGATCCGAGCAGCTGTCTGCTTTTCTATCTCCTGGTCACTCCAAGTCTTCGTTATGTCAAGCTGACAGTGAACGATTGCATCCCTCGTCGCCCCCTATGTCAAGCAAATGGTTGGCGGTGTAGCTGAATGCAAAAGGAGCACCTACCAGAAGGGAAATATAGAACACAGGGTCATTATCCAGACCGAGTCTTTTCTTCAAAGGGAACCCCACCCTCTTCACCAGGGAGGCATCCTCAGTTCGTCCTGGTGAACCCTTCGGCTTCTTGTATGCCTTGTTGGAGAGGTCTATGAGGGTTAGCCCGTAACATTAGCAGGAATATTTAGGCACACAGTGGCGACGTACACTCTTTATCCTTACTGGTGTGATGGACCCCATCCAGCTCACCATGCCAGCTCAAGGACACACTTGTGGAGCTCTTGAATCTGGACGCCCTGATCCTGAGTACCAAGAGAGTCAAACCAGTCAGCGAGGGCAAGCTTCTTCTGGTGTTGGGCCTCCGTATCCAAGGGCGAAAATTCGGTGGGCAAAGTTCAGAGGTCAAGGTTGGCTGAGGATGCAGAACCTGCCAAGGGCAGTTTTGGAGCAGGTGGCGGCAGTGGTGGGGGTGGCTGAGGTGGGTTGCTGCCTATGTGTTGAAGCCATGTCAGTTGAGTTGTAAGGCAGAAGTGGTAAGAGAAAGAATAGATGATACCCTTGGGCTTTGTCTTCGCCTTGTTTGCATTTGACAACAGACCTTGGATTGCAGCGTTGACTGCTGCCTGGGTCTCACCGGACGTCTTGAAAGGAGTGGACTTCTTCACCTTCGCAGCTGTCTTGGCCTTCCCTGACTTGGCGTTGTTCTTCACCATGGTGAGTTGTGAGGGTGATGGAGAGTAGAGTTGGATAAGCAGGGAGAAGCTGGTGGGTGGCAGACAAGTGTTTGTCGAGCCATCTTGTTCTATAAGGGCAGGGTGGTGGCTGACATTTGCTTCTAAAAGTAGACTTGTGAGTGAGCAAATACGCATATGATCTCAAGGGAAACACACATCTGAGACTCTGCCCAAAATCATCGAGAACCATACCCCCAAATCCCCTGCCCACAGCACCATGCAAAGTCAAGTTTGCCAGGGTGTTCATCCCTGTCCTTCTTCTCAATGCCATCTCAATGCCAACATATTCTACCCACAGCACAGAACACCTGAGGAGTGCACAGAATTCTGCAGGACGGCATTTGGGATCCCCAATGAGTTCGACCACTGGCTGCTTTCCATGCACAACTCCACCACCCACCCCGCCCACGGCGATGTCAAAAACGCCAAAGCCTATCCCACCCTGGGTTCCAACGATGATATCAAAGTCACCGCCCGTGTCGACACACTTGAGGTGAGTCGATGAGCACCTTGCGGAACGGCGTGCTGGGGTTACATGTATGCTGGTGTTTGTTGATGGTGGTGGTCAAGTTCCAAGGTGCAGACTGTGATGATCCCCTTGACGTGTTCATCACGATCCATTATATCCTCAAGCTTCAGATGGAGCTCCTCCCCGAGTCTGGCTTCCAGTCCTCACTTGGGCCCAGCCCATGGATCGCCATCATGAGCTATGTTGGCCAGCAGGAGGACGATGGAGCTCTGGAGTGGGTCACCAATGTTGGCACCAATGATTGCCTCTCAGCAGTATTCTATCAGCCCCATGCGCAAATGCTGGAGATGGTTCGCACTCTAGTGGAGCTCAACCCTAGCATGGAGAATGCCACTCAGATCAAAAAGTGGTGCTTCCAGGTGTTGGTACGTTGTACCAGCTTCCCCGTTGTTCATAAAACACCCAACTTACACACCACACAGCTTCCTTTCATTGCCAAAACCAATCAGATTGTAGCTTCAGGAGTGTATTAGATTGTATATCATAGACTATGTGTTCAGATGTAAACCCTGCCTAGGGTGTATTGAGGTAGATGAATTGAGTGGGGGTGTTTTGGGTGAATAATGGGGTGGCAAGATGAATGGCGGCAAATGCCACAGTTATTCTGATCCTGCGGTGTGTGGAAGTTGAGCGGCTGTCTTCTTCAACTTGACACTCATCCTCGAGACAAGCTATACCCTCATAATTTCATATACCTTTTCATCTCCTCACAATGCCCAAGGTCTTGGAGTGGCCCTGCCGTTGCGGATGTGGGAAGATTGTGCTGACCGAAATTGGGGAACAAACAGAGCGCAACCATCGAAACAACATCACACAGTGTTTGGCACACACACTCACAATTGAGCGCAGGGCAGATGAGGTACTGGCTGATTCTGCCCCAGGACCAGTTCTCCCTATCTCGACGCCCCTTTTCTCTCGCCTGGAGGGGATAGCTGGTGTGGACATGGACATCGACAAAGAAACCCCCACCCCAATGCTTGGCACCCATCTCGACAACGACCCCAAACCCACACAAACACTGGAGCTCAAGGCTGTGCCAACGCCAGAGCTTGCGCTGACACCCGCTGGATTGCCAGCACCATCGCTGCTGAACCCTATTGTCACGGCTATGCTTGATGATTGGGCCAGCCAGAGGAAGACGGGTGCTTATGTTGAGGAGGAGGAAGAGGACATGCCCCCCAGAGACCACAAGCACAACAGGGGTGGATTCGACTACCATGCTCCAGACGCTCCCTATCATCTCGATATTGGTGAGCTGCCTGACGAATATCAGAGGGAGATGGATGATATGGTGGCTGCCTTTAGTGTGTACCTGGTCTCATAATCACTCTTTCCATTGTTTCTGATACCTGACTAGTGGAGGAGATCAATGAGTTGGACATTGACATCCTACATGCCTACAATGTGAAGCTTGTGGACAATCTCACCGATACGACCTATCGCCACTTTGCACAGGGGTTCCCAAATCACCATTCCGCTAGCATGAAGGCAACTCGGGCTCATGTGGAGTTTATCGCTGGTTTTGGACCGAAGAGCTATGACTGTTGCGTTAACAGCTGCATTGCATACACTGGACCATATGAAGAACTCACTGAATGTCTGAGGCCCGAGTGCCGCCAACCTCGCTTCAACAAGGCTGGTAAAGTGAGGAAGCGCTACAACACCATCCCTCTGTGTGAGCGACTTGCCGCACTCTTTGAGAACCCTGCTCTCGTGAAGGAAATGCAGTATAGGCATGAATATGCCTTGGGCAAGGGTCCGATTGAGGATATCTTCGATGGCGCTGATACGCCTGGTTCCAGGCTACCCATATAAAAATGCGAATTATACCCAATTGTCATCATATTCACATTCCTCACTCACAATCATGAACGACTGAGGGACAACGAGAGCTGTGAGACGCCCCACTTGACAGCTGTGCTAAGGAGAACCCCAGAACGAGGAGATTGAGCATGGGCGCTTAGCAGATTAGATTCCTGATCTTATTGCACCCGAATACGAGATGCCGAGAACCGAGAACCAAAGGGAAGCGACTTGTCTGCCTGGCATGCGAGAGTCGTGATCCCGCACATACCAAACTGGGCATGCCCAGGCACAAGACCAATGCTAAATCCACGGAGACACGTAGAGATCGAAAAGATGTGTAGATACCGCAACGAGTAAAGATCATCAAGAGACATACGAGCCATACACAAGTGAGCGTGCATAGGGAATATCTGTTGTCACTGACGGACTCACGAACGATCAACGGGGCAGGGTCACGGATAGGGGCGGTCGGAGAAACCTCGCACACGGATAGCCTCACGATCACAGGTACCACTGGTCACCACCAGCTAGCCGAGTAATGATTGGAAGTTGCATGGTTGATAAGCGCCCGCACACGGACACAGGGGTCTTGATCACAAACGTGAATACTGCAGGAGTGTAGGCCTGGAGATAGGCAGTGTGCCAAGGGGGACCCTCATGCGTCCCACTCACGGCTTCAACGCCAAGACTAATAATAGCCACCCCAACATGTGCTAGTTTCCCTGTTTTCTCTTTTCTCTCCATTTCTATCTCTTATCCACATGTTTATGCTTATCTTGTTATGTTCCTGGCCTTGATCTTGATCTCTCTTTGTCTATATGTTCACTCTCTCTTATCTACGCACAGCCACGAAAACCTGTATATAACCTAGCGATCCATAGACGCAAAATACCATAGCAGCCCTAGTGCAGATTTGTTTGTTTTGGTTCGAGTGCGCGCAACTGTGATTCGGCGGCTCCTAGTGAAATTGGACATTACTGTTTGCCTGTCTATCTTAGTGAAATCATGATCAAGTTGTGCTCAGAGTTGCAAACAAAGTGTGTCAGACTGTCCCAAGAAAGATTGTGTGTGCTATCTCGCATTTTGTGAGATCTTGAAGTCCTTGAGTCGAGCTTTGTATTCCTCGGACCTACGCTTGAAGTTGCTTATAGAACTCCTACATTCCCCCTTCGCACTCACATCTTATTGCATCTAGTTTGTTGATCTTGTATCACAGCTATAAACCAACTCCCCACCCATACTCACGTATGTGTATTATCCCCAATCCCCCCCCTAAGAGAGTGTGTGTGTGTTGGTAGTGTGTTTGTTGGTTGTGGTTGTGTGCACGCATTCATGTCTAGCCTGTAGCACCTGCATCAGCGCACTTTACAGAGACCTCTTGGATAGCTACGTCACTATCGGTGGAGAGGTCCAGGATCACACCTACTTCAATTGCAACACTGATATTGCTCTGGGCTTCTTCACGGACAGCTTCAACCCATTCAAGAACCGAGGGGTGATGTGCTGGCCACTGCTCTTCATCAACTTCAATCTCCCACCCAAGGAACGATTCAAATTCCAGAATCTCATCTGCATTGCCGTGATTCCCGGTCCTAAAAAACCAAAGGACTTTGATTCGTTTCTCTGGCCAATCATCTTTGAGCTCCTTCAGCTCTCCCCTGGGGTCAAGGCCTACCATCACATCCAAAAGGCGAGGTTCAACCTTTGGGCGTACCTTATTCTCGCATTGGGGGATATGCCGGCAGTCGCCATGATGCTCTGCATCAAAGGCCACAACACCGTTCATCCCTGTCGTTTCTGTGATATTTGTGGTATCCTCCAGCCAGGGGGGACGACTTATTATTACCCCCACAAGCCCCTGAAGAAGTTCAAACTCCCCAATGGAAGCCAGCCAAAGGCATTCGACCCTCGAGCCCTTCCGATGAGGAGGCCAGACCAGTTCCTCAAGGACGGCAAGTTCTTAGAGTCGGCACCCAACCCTACCCAAGCAGAGCAATGGGCCAAGTCCACTGGCGTGACGGGTGTTCCGCTCCTCTCCCTGCTTGGGTCCCTTACTTTCCCGCTTTCATTCTCGCTTGATTTCATGCATCTACTCTATGAGAACGTGATCAAGAATCTTATTGCCTTCTGGTGCGGCGAATACAAGAGTCTCGACCACAACGACCAGGAATACACCGTTGATTTCGAGGTTTGGAAAGGAATCTGCAAAGCAACAGCAGCCTCTGGGCGGATGACACCTTCTGCGTACAGCCCAGCAGTTCCAAACATGACCCAAGACGGGGTACAACTCACCGCCGATATGTATGGGTTCTGGTGCCAGTTTCTCAGTCCCGTCCTTCTCACACAGGTGTTTCCCAACTGGCGCATGTACAAGCACTTTGTCCTCCTGATCTCAATTCTCAACAGATGTCTAAAGTTCTCAATCATGAAAGAAGAGGTCCATGAGCTGCATGAAATGATTGTCCAGTGGGTCAAGGCGTACAAAAAGTGAGTGTGTCGCTCCTGCTCACTTACCTGGGCCTGATGCCTTCTTACTAGGATCTACTATCAATTCAGAGTGGATCACCTCTCTGCCTGTCCTGTCACCATTCACTCCATGCTCCACATTGTGGATTGCATCCTCCTTCTTGGACCTGTGTGGGTATACTGGGCATTCGCAATGGAACGATTCTGTGGGAAACTTGGCAAATTGATCAAGAGCAAGCACTTTCCATTCTCCCACCTCGACAACCAAGTACTTGCCCATCCACAGATGGTACAGTCTTACAGATCAAGAACGAATACAACCTCCACAAAGTCATCTCCTTACGCCCTCAGAAGTCAGAGATTATGTGGGAGTGGAGGCTCCCTCTCAGGATATGTAAGCCTTGGCTGTTTTACTTGTTTGGGCGTAATCGAGCGTGTATTAACGATGCAACCCGGCCACAGACAAGAGCTATTCTCTAGTAGCACCCCAGAAGATGAACCCCAAGCTTTCAGCCAACCTTATGACGAAGATTGCATGCGCGCTCGTCACCTGCTGGAGTCCACTCACTGCCAAAACGCAAGCAGACCTCATCTCAATTGAGGATGTCAAGGCTCACCTCAAGAAGTGCATCATAGAGTCCTGGGGTCGGCTTTGGAGCCTGAGTGGAGGAGATACAATGCTTGCGTCAGAGCTTGTTTGCCTAGATGCTGAAGATAGGCAGGATGCAACATTTGTGAAGGTATGTCGGGCATCATCACCCTCCCCCCATCAAAGGCTCATTTGGGCCACACAGTACCAGGCCTGGGTCGATGTCAATACAAGATCCCTCCAAGCTGATGTCGAGCTTGGGGAGGATATCTTCTTTGGCCAGCTCAAATGCATCATCCTTCTCAAGGTTCCAGCTTCACAACATCTGGGTCTTGTTGGCTCGACATATGTCGCATTTGCTGAGATTGCCGAGTGCAAAGGGATCGCAGCTCACATCTCGAAGCTCCCAAATCTCTGGACATATTCTCATCTTGCCGCCTTGGAAATCGTCAATATCCTCACCATTCAAAGTCTCATGGGCCGGATCATGTATGACAAGCAGTGGACAATTTTCGACAGAGGGGGGTACACCCAAGCTGCCTGCCCTTCTTTCGCTGACAAGGAAACCGAATCCAGGGGGTCTCATGATATTTTATAGAGTATATTTAGTCTGTCCTAACTGTCCAAATACACCAGTGAGCCCTTCAACAAGTGAACAAGTACCCTACCAGTGGCAACAACGTGTCCCGTGAACTGATGCGGAACCGCTTTCCCCATCCTCCCATGTCATGTCCATGCCGTTGAAAGGACCTGACAGGGGATTTCGAAGTCCCCGTCCCAGCTGCAGGCTGCCATTCTGCGCCAAAGACACCTTGCCCCTGCCTCTGCTGTGGGCTGACAGGTACGGATGTGGGCTGACGTGGGAAGCCCACGTCAAAAGGTTTCATAGTGGTTGGTTATCAGGGTGTCCCACGACATGGGTTTGTAGGTGGGTGTGCCAATTTTGAGAATGTTATGGAACTCAACCATATCAACAACGGAAGTCAGGATATTGGTATGGCAGAATAAGAGGAGAATGGCGAAGTTGAGGGCTGCAGATGTGGCTCATTGCCCATGGGGCCCAAAGAAGATGTCAGCAGTTGGAGGGGATGAGGTAGATGTGTCAGTGGTGATGCTAGCACTCAAGGAGACTGAAGAGCTGCTGCTGGAAGCTGCCAGGGGCTGAGGAATGGAGGCTGCTGCACTATGTGCCTCGGTGATGGTACTCAGTGCCAATTTAGCACTATGCTTCCCGGCTAGCTGGCGCTGTTTCATGGTTAATGCAGGACAGTTCTTGGCATGCTGGAGGACACTGGATTTGCCTTGGGGTTTCCACTGCTTGCTGCAGTTCCTTCCAATGCACTTGTAGCACTTCAGGTTGTCACCAGGCTTGTTCCCATACTCAATGGTGAAGAGGTCAAGGATATCAGATTTAGGGTGGCCTGGCTTGCTGTGCTGTGATGGTGCGTTGAAGGTGATGGTAGAGTTGGAGTTGGATGAGTCATCAACATCACTCATCTGCTCAGAGTCGGAACCAGCATGGAGGGCCTCGGGGAGAGGAGGGATGGTGAACGTGGGGACGAGGAAGGTGGATGGGTCAGGAGACAGTTCTTGTTTGGCCTTCTTTGCGGACTTCTTGCCCTTGGATTTCTTCCCACTCAAATTACAGACAGCAGGCTTGATGATGGTCTTGGCCTTCCTTTTGCTGGATTGGACACCAAAGAAGTCCGTAACCTTGTGCTTTGCAGCAGTGGAGGCACTTTGGGCCTTTCCAACAGGACCAAGCCAAGTGTCAAGGTCACATTGGCCCAGTGGATTAACCCCTTCATCATCCTGGACCGTTATCTTAGCAAACAATATTAACATTTCAACAAACATGAATAGACGTACCTGTGTTCCTTCAATATCCCAATAATTTCTGATACCAATGAAATGCCGGTGGCATTGCCAATTTGGTTGGCAGTGTGGGCAAGGAGGGGTGTTGAGCAAAAGTAGTGGTCAAGAGCGTTAAATGCAAAGACTCCACAGTTCCAGGAGTCCACGGACAGGTCTTGCCCTGCGATTGGAAGGTTCTCAATATGGAAGTCAGTGAAGGAAGGCAGAGAAGGGATATGCTGGCGACAGAACCAAACAAGTCCCTGGATAAGCTTATCATTCCGACTGTCTGGATTAGTGCCATCGCCATAGAGAATGGTGGCATTACCCAGGTCAATAACAACAGCAACCCAGTGATTGTGGGTATGGAAGACACCACTAATGAACAATGCTGTTACAAGTCTGTCGCCGTACCTCTGCATATAGCCTGCTGGCTGGTAAGAGTCTGAGCTTGAACCACAAAGCTGGTACTCCCACAAGATCAAGGATGCCCAAGGGGTATCAATGAGAGCCACTGGACGGTAACTCTCATACAGGGTTGCAGTGATCTTCTTCTCCAGCATGGTGGTCAGCAGGTCAATGTCAATGTCCTTTAACCATTCCTGCCTGAGAAGCACGGAGAGTTGAGTCTTTGGAAAACTGATGGAGTTGAATTCGCCAGTCGTTAAGAGCTTCCCAGACCAGGAGATCCAACACAGAGAGCTGAAAGCTTGCTGGACAACCTCCTTGAATGGTGTCAATTGAGGATGCTGCAGAAACTCAATCCCAGCATCAAGCTTCTTGATCTCATCTTGGAGTGAATGGACAGTCGTCCAATACCTCAAAATGGCAAGAGGAAGCAACAGGGGTGATGTTGGCACACGGAGGGAGAGCATGCCATCAAGATACATCTGCCCAGATTGGGAAGACAGCTGTGCGAGGAGTCCTTTGGGTGGCATGGGAATCAATCACATATCAAAGTTGTCTGGAACATTGGGTGCATCGGGGGAGAAGAAGACGAAATCAGGGGGGATACTGAGGTATTGGGGGTCTTCAGCTGATGGGAGGAGTGAAAGGGGAAAATTGAGCATTGAAAGGAGAGGATCAGGGGTGATTTTCTGTAAAGTGATGCAAGTATGACCCACTATAAGTGGGGAGAGTTCAATGTTAGATTGAAAGTAAGTAGGGTATACAAGATACGCACCTGTAAGTGGGGAGTGTTCAATGGGGACTCACCCACTTACAGTGTGGACTATATACTGTGGAGAACAATAGATAACACCTATATGCAGAACAATAAGAAAGAACAATAGACATTCCATAAGTAGGGAACAATAGCAGTGAATGGAGATAAGATGGAGATAAGAGAACAATAAGTGCAAGTATAATGGGAATAATACAAGGTTGTTGTTGTTCTCTGTAGAACAATAGAAGATAAGTAAGGCGTTCAAAATGGAGGTATTCTTTGTAGAGATAGAGTTGACATGAGCATTGTCTTCCAACATTTTCTTAGTGAAGCTTTTGTTGAAGGTGAGAAGTCCGTTCTGGAGGTGATCCTTGACAGAGTTGGGGATGTCGGCATACTTGTGGCCCCTGCCCCACCACTCTTGGTGTTGGAAGACAATGCTCATGTCAACTCTATCTCTACAAAGAATACCTCTATTTCGAACGTTTTACTTATCTTCTATTGTTCTACAGAGAACAACAACCACCTTGTATTATTCCCATTATACTCGCACTTATTGTTCTCTTATCTCCACCTTATCTCCATTCACTGCTATTGTTCTCTACAGTATATAGTCCACACTGTAAGTGGGTGAGTCCCCATCGAACTCTCCCCACTTACAGGTGCGTATCTTGTATACCCTACTTACTTTCAATCTAACATTGAACTCTCCCCACTTACAGTGGGTCATACTTGCATCGTTCTACACTTGGAGATTGACTGGTGCATTGCTGGCAAGAAAATCGAACATAGCACTGAGCGGGCTCACAATTTTAGAGGAGAGGGATTTTTTGGTGTGTCACAGGGGGTGTCCTCCATGTTCTGTCGCATTCTGTCCTCCTCGAAATTTAGAGTTTGGGGATCCATCACCAGCACGTGGCAGGCAAGGGGAGGCGCCATATGGGTGGGGACCTCCCTCGTGGCCAACTTTATTTCCGATCATATACCCGCCCCATCCAGCTCTACCACATGTAACTAGTAAATTAAGGTAAATAACATATTACTTACATGCCAGGAAAACAAACACAAGTTACTTCCACAACCCTACTTCATTGTTCATTGGGAACCTCAACGGACGTTAGCTGTCCAGCTACCACATGACACACTGTAGGGCTGATTGAAATTGAAGGTGGGGGAACAGGAGCTTGGATGTATGTGTACACTGTTGACTCAGAGACAAAAATATGGGGGTATTTGACTTGATCAGCCAACATGTTGGGAACATGAAGAGCTCTAACAGAACACCATAAAATTTGGGCATGTCATCCCAAATCAAAGCTCAAAAGTAAAAATCCATCCACCTGTCTGGTCTGCTGTCATAGTGTGAGAATGTGTAAAGACAAGGACAATCTGACCCATATGTTACCCTGAGCCCAAATTAAAGAGAGAAAAAAATGAACCCCTCCTACACATTTTTACTCACTCAGCCTCCTCCCTTTCTCTCCTCCCTTCCCATTCCATCACCTCCTTCACCATCCTCCCACCCACCCTTGTTGCCTCCTCAAACCTTTCCTCAAAGAAGCCACGTGTCTCCTCAAACCGTCTCTTGTAGAGTTTGAAAGATGCAAATCTGCAAGGTGGTCACAGGTGTGTGTGGAGAGCAAGGTCGGGTGAGAGCGATGATGCAAGGTTTGTTTGGAAGGGTGTGAATGAGATCGAGATTGAAAGGTGGGTGACAGCCAAAAGAACAATGCCAAATTCCGAAATTAGGACAAGCAAGCGAGTGAGGCATGAACACCAGTCAGCAACACAACCCCCTCAAAGAACAAAAGACGCACCCAACACATTGACTCCACCCCCTCGCAGCGAGGACAAACTCCAAATCGTCCGGCCGGTGCCAATGATCCTCCAATGCACTCCTCAGTGCCCTATCCAGCTCACTTTCCCCAAGCCCTGCCTTCTCACTCAAAGCACCCCCACCCACCGACGACCCGGCAAGAAACAGATGCTCCGCCACACCCAAAAACAGCCTAAACAACGGTGTCGCAGCCACGCTCAGATGATGGTACGGATTGATGCGGAGGTGGGCCCAACAGTCCACCATGGCGAGGAGGGAGAGGTGCGAATTGGGGCGGTATTTTGGGGGCGGGGCGGAGGGTGCTGAAGTTGATGATTGTGCATCGGTAGGTGATGGAGGAGTCGACGATCCCTCGGCCGTCCGGGGCTTCCCGAGCGAGAACTTATCCAACACCTCGGCACTCAACAATATCGGCCGCCTTCTTCCCTTCCCCTCTTTCGTATTACCCGTGAACGGCCCAAAGACCTCATCCCTTGCCCACTCGACCCTCCTCCTCAGTTCCTCCCTCGCCTCTCCGTCACCCGCGCCGCCACGCAACATGAGCTTGAAGAGCTCGGTTGCGGAGCGAGAGTATTGCGCGATTTGGGTTTGCGCGGCTAGAGGAGAGCGTTAGAAAGCTGGTTTAGGCGGGTGAAAGGAAGAGGGTGGAGAGACGCACATGGATTCAGGATCGCTAAGCCGGCATAGACGTGCCAGGCGTTACTGTATATCCGCAAGGTGAGGTTGACCTTGAGTGAACGGTCGAGAGTAGCGAACGTTCGGTTGGTGTTGCGGAATTCACGGAGAGGTCCACCGTTTGGATATCGAAGTACATATCCGAGTGATCGAGCGACCGACGCGGTACGAGCCCCGGAAACGTGGATTTCGGCGGTGTGTTGGTGAAAGAAAACAGCGGCGGAGAGACGAGCGGAAAGCGAGTCAACGGAACGAAGACGTCAGTTCGAAAAAAACGCGTCACGGAAAGCCGTATGTACGCACCTTGACAGTCTCGATCCCGCCCACATACAGGCCCTGCTCCCAGGGGTAGGCTGCTGAGCATGACCAGGCAGTGCCCATCCTTCGAGGCGGGTCAGCATCGATATACCTCCCCCAGTTTGTGGAATAGGGATCGGATAGATAGGGGCGAGAGGGAGAGAGCAAGTAAGAAAGGACTAGGAGGAAAGACTTACGACAAGAACGCCGCATGCGTCACAGCCTGCGTATTTGCCGTCACGCTATCGTGCTCTTCGTAGCTCATCTCGACGTACCTACACTTTCCCTGTGAGTACCTTTCCTCCCTCCCACCGGAATACGCATACCTCGATTTAAGGCACGCCAGGATCCCCCGAACGAGCTTCAACGCATCTGCCGTGCCTCGGTGGTTGATCAGGACCTGGGAAGGGAACTTCAGATCCCTCGTTCGTTCATTCCCCGGGCCCTCAGAACCCCATCGAACGGAGGTACGGAAAGAAGGAGAAGAGACTCACCAATGGCTGCCCGACACTGCTCACACTTGGACCGTGCAGGGAGTGAACGCTCACGATGTGGACGTCCGGTGGGAGGTACCTTTGGTTCGGCGTTCACGTTGGTCGTAACAGCGTGTGAGGGCAAGGCAGAGGCGGTTTGGGAGATCGGTAGGAGATTTGTCGAGGAGCATCGTAAAAGGTCAGGCCTGGAGCATGTAAATGGAACGGGATGTACGCACGACTCAAACGCCTTCCTCTCCGGAGCCTTGACAGATGTTTGACCCGCAACGATGGCATGAAGTTTCGTAGCTGTGCATTCGTCCCGTCAATTCGAGGGGCAGGAAATGAACACCCAAACACAGCAGGTTAGCGGGGTGGAGTAAACGAATAGAAGGAAACGAAATGAAAACGCACATGGCCCATACTGTGCTACGACCCCGTCGATGTACTCTGCCTCGACGCTGTAGATGATAAAGTCGGAGCTCCGAGAGACCCCATGGCCGTCTGGGAAGGGTGTAATGGTTGGGGAGTCTGGAGCGGGGACGTTAGCATCGTTTACGAAAGCTGTGAAGGTTACTGTCAAGGGATAGGTGAAGGGGAACGGCGGGAGGGATGGTTTAATACAACTAGGACACGGGTAACGAGCAGAGGGGGAGGCATGCTGTGGAGAGAGGACGCACCTGCGTACTCCTTCTTCAACGACTCGTACTTTTCCGGGAGGTCACAGACGTGAATCCTATCGTGCAAAGTTCATTAGCATTCTACTATCCCCCGATCTCTCGACGAAGGACAAGGAAGAACGGAATAAAAGCAAGGGATAGGAACAGAAACGCTGCAACGCACTTGTTCCAGCCCGCCTCCGCAAAGGCCTTTGCATACATCCTCCCCATCGCCCCCATCCCGATGAGCCCAATGGTCGGCTGCTCCCCGGCGGGACTGTCGGGAGTGACGTCGGGGGAGACGTTTATCGGGAGAGCTGCGTCCTTCTGCACACCTTTCGTGGCACCATGTGCGCGTGTCGTATCGCTGAGGATGATGCCTGAGGTAGCATTCGACGCAGGGCTGGGTCCATCCAGAGAAGACAAGGTGTCGCGTGCGGAGTCACTAGAAGTTGTTGGTGGGACCTCCCTCTCGCCGAGGATATCCCTGGCATCGGGAAAGGGAGCACTCTTCGGGTCGTCCTGGGGCGAGTCCATATCCAAGATGCGGTCGAGTCCAAGAAGAGAGTCAGGGCGCTTGTTCAAGGAGGAAGGAACAGACTTTGATCGCAACTCCTAACCCTAGCTGCACAGGTTCCGGCGACCTTAACCCCTCTCCGCTTCCTCCTTCCTCCTTGTTCCGTTCCCCTTTCTCTCTCCCCTCACTGTCCACGACGACGACGACACATCCAACGACGACGACCACGAATACGACAAGAACCCTCTAGACTGCAGAGAGATAGACAGAAAGCTCGACCCAATGCCACGATGCCGCCACGCCAGACGGACAACGCAGCCTTCCGCGACGTCCTCATGTTCGAGGAGCGCCTCAAGACCACCGCCGCCTCTCTTCAACGGAGGAAGGCCAGGTACCAATGTCCGTCCCATTTCTCTCCTACCTGACACTATACGGAAATGTAATGTCATGATCAGTCTTCCTCATCCAACTGCTGCTCGCCATAGCCCTGCTCGCATGGGAAGTCCTCCTCCCGCCAGAAGCATCCGTCCTCGTCATTCCCTACCGCATCCTCCTCCACCAACTGCGCTCTCTCCGTGCCAGCTCCTCAAGCCACATATATTCTGATAAATCAGTGAACGATATCCACATCCACCCCTTCATCACAAGCGGCATGCTCTTCGTCGGTGTCACGACGCTCGCCCTCTTTTTCGCGAGTGGGACGTATAGCGAGAAGATCGCCTATGCGAACAAGTACGACCCTTCCTCTCCCCTACTCTTCAGCCCCCCTCTCACTAACAGCCTCACAGATACGTCCCCCACGCCAACCGCGCCCTGCGCTCCTTCAACATGGTCCTCAACGTCCGCCGACCCCCTCTCCGCTCCAAATTCACCTGGGCAGGATGGAACCCCCTCAACTTCTTCTTTCCTCGACCACATCAAGCCACCACCCCACCGTCCCCTCCACCCAGGAGGGAGAGAGTCAGAAGTCCTAGCGTATCGAGGCCACTGAGCACCCTGCCGCCGACGAGTAACCCTAGGGGTGAGCTCGTCTTCTCATCCAAGGTATGCTCTCCCTCCCTCCCCCCCTTTCCCATCCTCGACGATACGATGTTACAATACAGAATCGCACTGATATTGTGGTTTTTGGCCACAACTTGAAGTTCAAAATAATGCTCTGATACCCCCTTCTCCCCTGCTCGCTCGTCCATTGGTCGTACTGGTTGCTGACGATATTTTTCCCTCTTCCCCTTTCATCTCACCTCTTGATCACATGCCTTCGACACCTACTCGCCATCGTCAACGCTCCGTTCACCCAGGTACGTTCCCGCCCCCTTTGACGTCCCTGCCCCAATATCCGCGGTACACGATCCTTCTTTGTGCATTATCTGATTCTCACCGAGTTATGATCTACATCCCTCCAGTTCTGATACCTCCCCCCTTCTTTTCGTATCGTTTTCTTCGTCGAACTGGTCACTGACGATCTTTTCCCCCGTCTTTCCTAACCGCCCTCCTTGATGCACCCCGTCACGTCGCCCGCCCGCATCGCTCTCACAGGTACGTTTCCCGCCTCCTTCCCCTCCCTTCAGTTCGACCCTTCCGCATGGGGAGGGTAAACGACGTTTTATTTTATCCGTCTGACCCGACATGCATTCCCGGTTATGACGCCTAACCAATTCCGCTGAGACCCTTCCCCCATTCATCGCTTCTCTGGCGTTGAGCCACCCCCGTTAGACCTGTTGCTGACGCACGTTCTCTCGCCTTTTCTATCACCAAACTTCCGCATCGCGCATCCGGCCACTACCCGCATCTAGGTATGTTGCTGTCTCCAGGTCCCTATTTCCACTACGCTCTCCGTCAACATAAACGATGCCATATCATAGTCTAAGATCGTCTGATTCATATATATACATGACAAGGAACATTTTCTAAACTGATACTATCCTCACACCATATCTTCCACCTTCAAGAAACCATCACTAACACCTCTCTCCCCTTGCACTCCACCTAGGTCGACCGCCAATTCCGCGAAGGCTACGAACGTTACCGAACCGCCTTCGAACGCAAACGTTCCGAGAAGCTCCGGAACGAACGCCTCAAATCCCTACCCTGGCGCCTCATCTACTTCCTCTCCTCGCCCATATCCTCAATAACGAGCATACTCTCCTCCCCCTCAAGGCTGCTCAGCCGGAGGGCGCTCGTCGACGTCGCCCCAACGAGGGACGTCACGCCTCCGATGACGAGCGGGAGTAGTACAGGGTCGGAGGCGACGATCGGTGGGAGGGCGACGGGGAGGGCACTCACGCCGACGGGCGGAGGATTAATGATGAGAGGTGCAAGAGAACGGAGCCGGACGCCTTCAACTATGACGTCCTCTTCCTCCCCGTCCCCGCCATCTACCCCACTAAGGGGAAGCACACCGCTGAGGGGATCTACCCCACTACGCGATTCGTCGCCCCCGAGTACACCGGGGAGGGAGAGTCGTCCGGGGACGCCTAGTAGGAGGGAGGGAACACCGAGAAGGGGGAGACGGAGAGGGGATGATGGGGAAGGAGGGAGCGTGGGGATGAGGGCGTTGGCGTTGGAGAATAGTTTTGAGATGGGGCGGTCGTAGCCAATAGCCCCATGTATTAGCGAGGCCCGGGTTTCGATAGCTTTTCGACTGGGTCGACGCACTAGATCTGAATATATCACCGTCGCAGTTTTCTTTTTGACCTCTAAGCTTCCACAACCGGAGGACAGACCCATACAGCTCCCCCTTCGGGTCCCTTGAGTGCTCCTTGTGATTGGAAAACCAGTAGCTTCCGCCGCTATACATAATGACGGGCGCTTCGTGGGCGCCTATTTTGGTTCCGCGTCAGGGCAGCGCCGCGATGAACCGAAGACGTTAGCCGGCGTAAAGCCACGTAACACCCATCCCACTGTGTCGTATAAAGCTTTGTTCGCTTCAAGGTACGACATATATGCAACACTGAGACGCTGGACGATCAGCTTCACGCCCCAGAGTCTGATGGGCCATGCGTACGAAGGAGCCCCATGTTAATGGGGGATAACGGGGATGGCAGTGTGGGGTACTAAAAGGCAATACTCTTGATAGCTTCGGGCTGGGAATCGACGGCGCTTCGCATTCGGGAACCGGTGAACTCATTGGTGCACGGGTAATGGTCCATTGGGTTTGATATACTCCAGTGGCGCTTGAATTGACGATTGTGCGTTCGAAGAAGATCTGGACGAACCGAAAGGCCACTTGGGGTAGGGACAAGTATTTTCCCATTTCGCGGGATGGTACTATGAAGTCTGGTTTACGCTGACAAGTACAATCTCTTTCTGTGCCTTCCCGACAGGTACTCAGTTCTGCATAGGACAACAAAGAGCTCCTTGAAGGAGCAAGTTGAGCCCAAACCTCGAGTTGCTGAATGTAGTCCCTCAGACCCGCTTGCATGGGCCTAGATTCTCCCCTCGCAAGCCGGACTTCCGCTCTGAATCTCTGGAACCAGTGGTCAACACACGGCCAGTTGTGAAGGGGAACCAGTGTACCGCGTTCGTCGCCGCTGCTAGACCGCCTTTCAAATGCTCGTTGAATTGCACGGTTTGTCCTCGAATCTATGGACGGAAGGGGTTAGTGACATCTAACGGTCGTCTACGAACTATAATTCGTGATATGGGGGTCAAGTGAAGGAACGGACCCCTGCCCAGAGCTCAGCAAAGATCATGAGACCATCGAACATCGCGCCGATGTTGGGGGTTGGAATGTGGCTGTCGCGCGTAGCGGATCGAGTGGCCGGGGAAGGAGTAGCCAGGCCATTCAGAAGCGCCACATATTTGCGGAGGCTCCTGAGACTCTCGACTTTCTCTAAAGGCGTAAGGAAATCCGTTGACCCGCGCCATAGAACGGGTAGCGAAAAACACTTTCACGCCGTTCCTTGAGAGATGCGATGACGGGAGACGCATTCGCGACTATCCCCAGAGCCTGATAAGCACCGATAGTATGGATTTCCGAGACCTCTGTGCAGGTGATCTCACCCACCGAAATCATACTCGCGCCCGACCCCGTAATCACCCTCTGGGGGGCTTCGAGCTGAATTATTACGAGGGCAGTCAGTAAGGCACCGAGAGCAGTGAGAGCTGAAGGGCGCACCCGTTCCTCGAGACTTGGACAACCTATTAGTGAGACGCGGCTCTGGCAGTTACCCGAACCTACGTTCGGATGTCGGTCAAGATACTGGCCGCGACGTCGCGAGCTGGTCTATCTAAAGCGCCGATGAATGCCTCAACATCGCGCTTGAGTTCCAAGAACGCTCGAGACATCTTGTCGGACTGATCGTTGCTATCCAACTCGACCTGGAGATTGAATGTTGAAGCTTAGCGATATTACAGAGAGGGGACAGCTGGGCGCCTACGGTGAAAGGTGTCAAGAGATCGATCGCGGCAAGCCGATCTTGTTCGGTCTGGATGGACTCGACTTTTAGCATGTAGACTTCGTCAAATCCTGTGGATGCGCGGAGGGTCAATCAAAATGCATGAGCGATAGATTGGATGGAGAACACACGCTGGAGAACATCTACCAGTGTCTCAGCCGTTCCCACCGAGTCCCTCACGGCGTCCATGTATCGCTAGTGACCACGACGAGTAGCATCCACATACCGTCGAAGTTACGTTTAGTGAAAATTGAACCCGACTCACGAACTTGAGGTCACCCCTCTGGCCGATGAGGGAGGGAGGGCACCACTACATCAATACCCCGTCAAAAGTCCTGTAGGCGTCAAGCGCGATCTGGGCAATATTGCTAATATCTGTGGCCGTGTCCCTGACTTGATTGTCGTCGGCGAGCGCCAACAGAGCCTGCCCACAAACTCGTCCCGTTCCTCGGTGCTGACGCCATTGACCTTCCAGCGGAGGATGGTTTGGCATTCTTCGGGGCCTAAGGGGACGTGGGACGACATCGAGAGCCGAGGAAAAATGGGATCAGGGTTAGAGGGTCAGCAGAACCCGATGGGCAGTTTTTAAGGCTTTATGGGCATCATGAGTGCCAGTAAAGGCAGGAGACATGCGATCGCCATGAGCTAGTTGGGATTGAGGGTTTCCCAAGAGATCTAGAGTCAAGGCAGATGGGACCACACGTCACGAGAAGGCCTTGGGTATGATGCACTTTGTCAAAGCTGGTAGATCGGCGGTTGGGCCGAATGCTCGATAGCCTGGGGCCGCGAGAATCTTGATGAGGTCGCGTTCGAAGCGCGTCGTAGGGTTTGGGCGGCGGCGCTCAGAGTAATTGGCTAGCAATACGCCATGAGCGCCCTCGCTTGACCAGCTTAGTTAAGCAATGGTTGCGGCCAGGACATCTCGCCAAGAGATCTGCTCACCGTATCGGTGTCTGGCAGTGTCTTGCGGACGTCCAGCGCACACAGATCTATCTACGGCGCGAAATTGCGATGAGCTGGTACTCAAGGTGGGCAAATGGACGGCCTACATGAGAATTGTTTTCCCCGAGTCGACTGCGATTATATCCCTAAAGTTAGCACAATGCACCCCGTCCCAATGATGAGGTAGATACGCACGCACCCCAAAAGAATGTACTCTCTCTTTCGAAGGATTCCTGAAACCAATTATGTATACCCTTCGAGCGTTGAACCAAAACGGTCTCGCAGCAGTCCCACATGTCCAATCAGGTCGATAGGGACTATGCTATGGGTAGTGCCGAGTTAACCATCGAGAGGAACTCGAATGGCCGCTCGCCCGTCTCGGGGCCGGTATGGTAGTTAACAACGGCAGATTAAGGCGCATGTTGACAACAAAGAGAAACCGATAGTGCCTTGTCGTGTACCTTTAAGGATGCGAGCTGAATGTGAACTGGAATCTCTTGGGGAGGCTCGTAGATCGTGGTTGGGCTGGAAGCAGTCCGCCGCCCGTGTCAACAGCACCCGAAACGACACCGCCAGTCGGGAACACGCGCCAAAGAGCAATCTTGTTCCTCGACCACTATTACCACACCTCCGGAGTCGGCGCTTTACGGGCTCATTCATGCCAGTTTCATCCGTGCCTCCTGAGGTACTCACCCAGATATTCATTTACTGTCTTCCAACAATCGATAGGGATCGGCTCGACCCAGGGCAAGCGCCCGCGCTGCTCTGCACCATCTCCTCCTCCTGGCGTGGTATTGCGCTCTCTGAACCTTCTCTCTGGGATACAGTCATCCTTCCCGCAGCCGAACCCGACGCTAATTCTGGATCGACGTCTCTTCATGGTCTAACACCGAAACACATTCGACGTTTCATTGGTGGTGAAGGGATAGGACGATGGTTCGATAGAACAGGCCCAACGCGTCTCCTTACACTCGGGGAAGAATTGAACGATGACATTTACCCTCCCCGCTCGAGCCACGTTTTTGAAATCTCGGAAGTTGTCAAGGAGTACGGCCCTGAGCGCTTCAAACACCTCAGTCTTGTCTTCACCCAGCCACGTCAGCTGAAGTGGCTGAACAACGTGTTTGCCGCCCATCAAGGAGACCCTCATGCTCGCGAGGTGATCCACCCAAATCAACGCACATACATCGCCCTGCGTTCTATATCTATCTCGCGCGGAATCTACTTTGGCCGACCCCAGTCTCGGTGGGGTGTCATCAACCAACCTGCCCACGAAATCGACACCCTCCTTGATCACACTCCCCAACTCACCCATCTGAAACTTACGCTATACGAACGCTATGACATACGCGTTTTCCTTGGGGCCTCGGGCTCTCACCTTACCAGCATCGAACTACGTCGCCGACTTGGGTGGTTAGAAAAGGGGGACTGGGTCCTCCTCTTCCAGGCATGTCCAAACCTCGTCAAGGCTATCGTCTCGGCACCCTTCCGCTCTATAACCCTTCCTCCTTCACCTGTTTACACTCACGATAATCTCAAAAGTCTCAGCGTTGAGAACTCAAGAGCCGTTGAGATGAAGCTAGGTCATTTTCCGCGACCCATGGACTTCCCCAACCTGGAAAGTCTGCACATCGGATTTCTGGGGTACAACGAAACCCGGACAGGTGACCTCCTTCAACATCTCCAATGTTTTGGGTCCTTGCGGAGCCTCAGCATCACCACGGCGCCCCAAGCAGAAGGCCAGGGTTACGGAGTACCAGGGGATTGCACCGCTCTCGTTCATGACATGATCAAGCAGCCACGAGCACTTCCCTTCTTGACATCCTTGACACTGCCATACCGGACTAATCGAGCAGTAGAGGAGCTCGGGTGGCTTCTGCGATCGCACGGTCCTACGGAGGACCACCCTGGCTTGACGGTCACCGCGACCTTGGTGTCCGATGACCGCGACGAGGAGGAGTATGATGGCGGCTTGGAGAGGGAAGGTGATATCTCTGGGCGATTCAACCTCGCTGGGATCGTTTCTCCTGTGCTACCAACTATCTCCCTCATCGAGTAGATCCGGTACCCAAACGAACACTTGGGCTGGGTTCCGACTCCCCGCCCATGCGCCTGGGTGTCTAGTGTCCGAATATCGGCTACTTGGTGCCTTGCGCGTTTTTCCTTTCTTTCAAGGAGGCGTGTGCGTTAATCCCTCGATGTAACCAATATGCATAAAAATGTACCCTGCCTGATCACTTTCCGCAGCCAAAGTCCGGCCACGGTATCCAGTTTTCACCTGAACCTTACCGTTACAAGGCAGAGGCCCTGGATTTCAAGCCATGGATGGCTGACGAAGTGTAGATCCCTTGCACCGTGACCCACGGGCCCCATTTACTTGATGTCATCCTGATCTTCCCTGCGAGCGAGTATGCTCAAGGAATGGACTAACCAGCGATGAACCGCAATTTGGACTAACCTTTGTGGTGAACTGTCGATCCTTTGCATAGATCCTACCCGCTTTCATCTCGAATGTATCAAAGCTTAGGAACAATCCCCGAGTGCATGCCCAATAGGCTCAAGAGGGAGGGGAGGGAGCTAAAATCTGATAAAGTCAGGGCACGGCGCTGGCAGTGGCCGAGGCTTCGAAAGCGAGGCGTCGTAATTAAATGCGGCCAGCATTTCCGCCGACAACGTTTCAGCTAGTAATTGAAGCGTGAAGCATATTCAACCAGCGTGGTACCCCTGTGGTAGCCCGAAGGCTAGAGCAGAGATACGGTAGCAGGCTAGGGAGAAGTCGGATGTGGGCGCCGTGCTGAGACGAGACCGAAGATAGGAGACTTGACAGGAGAGCGAATATTTTCAGACATGAACTCAGAAACCCATTCTGGAGCGGTTTAGCTCGTGGGTACCTGGTGCCATGTTATCATCGGTTCAGTCACTCCCAGCCAGCCCAATGCTCCTTCGTGCTTGGTGCCGATTCACTGGCCAGGGTAGAGAGTGAGGTGGACTCTGGAATTGGAACGCCCCAGCCACCTCCAAGCTCTCTCCAGTCGCTCCGTTGTCGAGACCAGAGTACCCAAGGTGAATCGAGACCTGCCAGACGCCCAAGCGCCGGGGAGCTCGGTGTCATCGGTCCAGTCACTCCAAGACTCGGTTTCGAGACCACCCAGACACCTCAAAGGGCCTTGGTGCCCGGTCTCAGGTACCCCAGGGTCGAAACCACCCGAACACCCTTGGTGTCGATCCCTAGTGACTCCAAAGACAGAAACACACCCTGAACCGAAACCTCACAGACTTCCCCAGACTTCCTGGCGCTTGGTATCAGTTCAGTGGCCCCAAGGGCGGATTCATAGGGCGAGTCGCAAACGCGGTGCTACCTATCCCAGATGCCAAGGAGGTGGGCTCTAATGGCGAGTGGGAGGCAGGAATACTCGAAGTGCCCTTGGCCACAGACAATCCAAGAGGCCAAGAGCGGTTGCGAAGCGTCCAAGGGTGCTAGGGTGTTCGTGAAGCCTTGACGTGGGGGGAGAGGAGGAACAAGGCGCTCCACAGGGTCTAGACACCAAGGTCCGTGGTGAGGCCTCTGGGGCATGGTGGACCGATCGTCTTGTCCGAAGCCGGTGGGCATGTCGAAGTCGTTCCTTGGAGCAACCTAAGGAAAGCAAGAGTTGATGAGCTTCTAGCACGCAGCTGAACAAAAGAAGGCCTACAATGCCGGGGGTTGCCTTGCACGGCGCGACGAAGTGGAGGCTGAGAGCCAAGAAGGCGTCCCTGCGCTGGGGCCGAACAAGAAGAGGAGGCTGACAATCCTAGTCCTGTAAAAGTCAGCCTGGGGGGCGCCAAGGCGGAAGTGCTGCGGCCTAGGCGTTGGCTAGGGGGGATGCTACTGATACATTGGGACCTTACATATGGCTAGATACATGATTATAATAAAGGAATATCAGGCAAAGGAGCGTATAAGTGAGTAAGTCATGTCCGTGTGGTATGATAAGTATAAGGGTGAATACGATGAATGAACGTGTCCATGAGATGATGATTATGTTGGAGCGATTAGGAAGAGGGGGTACTAGCAGGGAGACTGTTGTCGTTTGGAACTCGACTTGATCGTGAATGTTCGAAGGATGCGTTTGAAAGGGGACGACCGAGACCCCCTCCTCCCAGGCGAGTCTGCATCGACGCTCTTATGTGATTGAGGCGTGGACTGCACACTCCCCTCACACGTCGTCGACCCGTCTTTCGATCCCTCCCCCGAGTCCGACCACCCACAGCTCGACCCGTCGTCCGTGTGGTTACTCCCAAAGAGGTGTCGAAACGACAGCATCGAAGGCGATCGCGAAGGGACCGTTTCCGGCTTCGACTTGTGCGCACCAACGAGCGAAACGGTGTATTGGGGGAAGGAGGGCGAATTGGGGGTGTAGGGCTCCGAGATCGTAGGCAGGGACGAAGACGATGTGCTGGATAGGCTGGAGAATGGCGTATTGTACGCGGTGTCGATAGTCGAGTCGGTGCTGGTCGATCGTGTGGGGCTCGGCACGCGCGGAGGCGAGGGCAGCATGTCGGAGGCCCCATCATATTCTGGGTCATCTGGGTTCCGCCCAGCCAGTTCTCGGTGGTACCGCGCAAACACATCACTCTCTTCCTGTGTAAACGACCGCCCCCTCCGCCTAGATTCGGGTGCCACCATCACGGGCTGTGGGCGTGCGACGGGTTGGGTTTGCTGAAGGGAGAGGGCGACCGAGGGGGAGAAGGAGATGGCTGTCTCGCGCCGCTTGCGCTGGTACTCCTTGGGGGAAAGAGGCATGACGACATTCCGATTTTTCATGGCCGCCCGGGTAAAACGAGGCGCCTCCGAGGCGGTAAAAGTCGAAATTTTGTCGACGCCCTCGATGTCAGGAATGCGCGTCGTCAATGGGGGTATCGTTGGCTGAGGGGGGAGGTGGGACATGGAGGACTCGGGGCGGGGGGTGAACGACATGCGCCTGCTACTTGGCGGCTGGGAGCTGAACCGCTTCGTGAGCTTCTTCCGGGCTGTCGAACCTGAAGCGAGTGTGGAGGAGGATGCATTGGAATGAGAGTGTCGGAACGAACGAGCGGAGGGAGGGGGAATGTCGTGGTAGGACTTGTTACGGGGCAGAAGACGCGTGTAAAAAGAAGCTAGATCTGGTGTTGAATTTGTCCGGTGGGGATGGGTATTATCAGACAGGGCAGGGCCAGCGAGGGGGGAAGAGCGTAGCGGTTTCCGCGCGGGGGAAGCGCCGCTGACTCTTCGTTCGAAAGAAGAGGAGTAGGAAGCGTTGGTAGTTGCGGTGGTCAGCCTCGCAGACACCTGGGTCGGGGATAGCGTGCGCGGCGAGAAGTTTGCTGCACCCCTGGGCCCTGCTTCTGCGGGAGGAAGCAGCTGTATGGATGGCGTCAGTGCCCGAGAAAATAGAGACTGAAAAAAAAGAGGGGATTCACACCTCTGCACCAGGATTCGAGGGTGGCATCGCTGTCCGCGACGGTCGCAGCGGGGTCGCGGATGGAGGGCAGAGGTGAGGGGCGGAAGCAACGTAAGAAGTATTCATAAACGTTGCTGAAGTGCGGAGATGCGCGATCGGCAAGGCCCTATATGGGAACCGGGAAGACAAGACCGTCGGGGGAAACGCCTTGAACGCAGAAATAGCCCAAAAAATGACGCCGTGGCGCTGCGTCACCGGAAAACATTCATGAGGGGGCTTCAACAAGGGATGCATGGCTAGATAAGCAATTCGTCGGCGGGGGTCAGCTTCCAGAGTAGGCCATAACGGGACGCTAAAACAAGACTTTGGGACCAAGAGCTTGCTTGCTTCGACCGGAACGTTCCTGTAGCCGTTTCAAAAGGGATACCAACAACTGGGTGGAAAAATCAATAGGAAGGAAGCAGCCATAGGTCCGTACTAAAGTTACTTTTGGCATTAGATAGTAATAACGTCTATAGGTGGTGTCGGCATCGTTCTAGTGTGATGGTTTGTGGCCTGGACACGGGGAGATGAGCCCTGGTGCAGTGATAAAGGGACTGGGCATGGCTCACCGTCGACAAACATGTTCCGGGTCGCAGCGGGCAGGGTGACCGACATCCCATCCAGCTCTTTCGTCACCTTGACCTGGCACCCCAGCCGACTCGTGTCGGTGAGCCCAAAAGCCATATCCAGCATGTCGTTTTCGTCGTCTTCCGGCTCTGGAAGACGGTCGTAGACATCTTCTGAGAGAATAACGTGGCAGGTAGAACATGCAACGGAACCTTCACATGCACCTGGGGAAGAGGGGGTATTAGGCCGGAAATGCGGGGGGTTGACAAGGGATTTGCAGACCGACCTTCTAGATCAATGTCGTATTCATGGGCAACGGACAAGATGTCGTCCCCCTCGTTTGCTTCCACCGTCCTGATCTCGCTCCCCTTGGAATCCCTGAAGGTGAGTTTGATTCTGGAATCCGGTCAGCTGGCTGGAACGCTGAAGCAGGGGAAAGACAGATTCACACCCTGTGCCAGGCGCAGGCCGGTCAATGCCCCCATGGTGACGAACTGTATGGAACGGTGAGCAAGGAAAGCCGAGACCCAAAGCAAGAACAGGGACCGACCCATGGAAGAGTGCAAGAGGCGGCGCCGCGAGCATCCGAGTGACGGATTCGCAATATGAAGACGCGTAGCAGACGCCGCACCACCCGACAGCGGCCGCACCGTGCGCCTGAATATAGTCCTTGTCGTCGTCGAGAACATTGAGGAGAGGGTTCAAGGACGTCGTCGTCGCCGTCGAGCTCGATGACGGAGGAAACTTCGGCAAGACACGTGATGTGGCAGGGACGGGCGCTTCTGGTTCTGGAGGCTATTTTGAATTCGGTTTTACGGTTAAAGAATCATAGCAACAGCGAGGCTCTCACCCAGATCCGCACAAAACTCAGATTCAACCTGGGGCTGCTGCCACACGTGTAACATTTCTGATCTTCTTCAACTATATCTACTCCAATGCATTCACTTCCAATTCTCCTCCTCCTCTACCTCCATGTCTACCTCATCTCTCCCAGCACTAGCACGCTCGAAAGCCTCGACGTCGAAGCACTGGGTCGACCCCGCAGCGCTTCCCAACTACGGCGACACTTCAACCATCGCAGGGAACGCGCCCGACTATGTCAAACAACTAAACTACAATACCTACATCGCGTATGGCGTGGGCGACCCAGATTGCTTTGGGCATAGCGTCGGCAAATCCGTAAAGTTCGTCGAGGTCAACATCAACCGCAAACGCGAGCGAAACGACCGACTCGAAGCGACCACCGTCGCAGAAGTCAAAGTAACCAGACGTAAGTCCTCGCTTCGCTTCCTGATCCATATACCCACAGCTCACCCTCCCAGACATGCTAAACGGCGCAGGGATGCTCCACGGGGGCTGCATCGCCTACATAATCGACAAGTAAGCGACCCCGATGCACCCGCGCGTCTCGCCACCCTGAAATTGACACTCTCCGCGCAGCTGCTGCAGCACCCCGCTCGTCGTCCTCGGTTTGATCCAGAACACAAACGGCGTAGGCGTCACCCAATCCATGAACGTCCTCTTCCACTCCCCGGCGCCGCTGTGAGTTTCCGCATTTACGCTGCGTATCCCCGCACGAAGCAAAAGCCCTCGGAGCTCACCCCTCCTTCGCACTGTCGATTATCAGAGGCACAATCCTGCGAATCGTGAGCAGCTCCATATCCCTGGGCGGTCGGGTGATGTCCTCAAGATGCGAGGTGCGTGTGCCAATTTCCCTTGTGTCCGCACATCGCCGCCGCATTTACATTGAGATGACTTGGCCCCAGGTACTCGACAAAGAATCAGGGCGAATCGTCGCCTCGGCGTATCTCAACAAGATGCAGCCAGTATTGACATCAAAACTGTGATGCAGATCTCTCCGGTTCACATCTGTACAATTAGATAGCTGTATATTAGATCTACGAGGAATTTATGGGACATTTACGGACACACACCTTTCTACTGCTCGAGAGCGACGACAGTGACTTCAGAGTGTCTGAACTTGCGTACACCGGTACGGGTGATCTTGAGCCTCGAAGGGCAGTTGGGATCGGGGCAGGCGACCTCTGCATCGGTGGTCATCCAATCCTTGCCATCTGTGAACCGTTGCTTCGCCGCTAGGAGTGGCAGGACGGCCCCTAACCGCACTCAGCCACATCTCGACATCGAATTAAAGATGGACGCACCCAGCGAATAGATTGAGAATCCCTGTCCAGGAGGCAGATGCAACATCTCCCCCTCCAGCCTAAAATGATCCCCATTCTTCGCCCCGCAGAGAATCCGTTCACCAGGTGGGCATACAACCTCGACGCGGAGATCGTACAGCTCAAACGAATCGTCGTCACTACTCACTGTGGCGGACATGGTGATGGTTCGTCGTCAAAAACTCAAATCAATAGCTCCCAGGTCATATGGCCATAGTGCAATAATGGTACAAGTAATCGTAACCGAATGATTTTAGTAGACGTATCCGAGGAGCTTGCCTCCAATGTTTTTGCGACGAGCCTCCTCGTGGTCCATGATACCAGCGGAGGTGGTCTGCGAGAAGTTGTTAGGCCTCGACGGAGATGAAATGAAGAAGACGCGACGCACCATGATGATGATACCAAAGGCACGAGCGGGGAGCAACAAGTTGACCCACGACTCGATCTGGGTGGCCTGGACGTTGAAGCGGGGGGAGATGACACCGGTCTTGTTGAGACGGCCGTTCAACTGGATGACGATCTTGCCAGAGCGGTGGTCATCGATGATCTCGAATTCACCAATGTAGCCTGGGCGAAGATCAGTACGCTGGACTTCATGACCGAAGAATTCATGAAGAAGGGGGGGATGTAGACTTCGCCGTGAACTCCAATCGGTGAGGGTAAAAGCCAATTGACGTTGTATGGTTATGGAAGACAGGGTGGGTTTAATGTCCCGGAGTCTTAAAACGAGAAACACGTATAGGTGTGTCGCGCCAATCGTAGTTATAACTCCGGAGATGGGGGTGAAGAAGGGGAGAAATTGACGGGGATGCTCACCGTGGCGCTGCATGACGCTCAAGAACTTGACGACGACCTTTGACGAGGGGCGCACGAGCACCTGGCGCTTGCCGCGGCGCTCGGCGTTGACAATGTTGTTGAGGGTGTCGTTCTGGCGACAGATTAGATGCGAACCCGAATTAAATAGAACTGGACTCACCAAGACGGAGACGCGAACCATTTTGAAGTAGAGAAGAGGGGAGTCTAGGGAAGCGAGTGTAAGCCTCGAGAATCAACCCAGTCTGAGTGTCGTGCTACGGAAAGCGCGAGTCAAACGGGCTGTTGTCCATTGGAGCAACATTGGTCCTCGCAGACACCACAGACGGCACGGAGCGGTAATTACCTTGAGGAGGTTCTTGAGCGACGGCGACGACGACGACGACGACGACGACGACAGTGAGCAAGGTGCAGGAATTGGAGGTGATGCTGAGTCAGCGATCATGAACTGTACAGCTCGGCAGCAGCCACATTTCTCGGCAGACGCAGCGATTCCGGCTCAGAGTCGCGGGCATCGTCTTCACCGTCGTCGAATCTCTTCATCATGGTAGGCAGAAATGCTGTCTCGCCGTCGTACACAGCGTGCTCACAGACGGACAGGGTCGCGTTCGCACAAAAACCGTCAAGAGGGCTTCTCGCGTCCTCATCGAGAAATAGTGAGTTCAACCCTTTATCCAGGGAACCAGGTCCTGAACGGATACAGCTACCCCCGCCTGACCCTCGACTTCCACACCAACAAGAGGATCATCGATGAAGTCGTGCGTACACCCGCGGTCTTGAGCTGAAGTGCGATCTCATGTCCAACCCAGGCCACTGTCCCCTCCAAGCGGCTGCGAAACAAAATCTCTGGATTCACGACGCATCTCATGAAGCGTATCCAGAAGGGCCCCGTCCGTGGCATCTCCTTCAAGCTCCAGGAGGAGGAGCGAGAGCGCAAGGACAACTACGTGCCCGAGGTCTCTGCCCTCGACACCTCCGCCACTGGCCTGGAGGTTGACCCTGATACCAAGGTGCGTCGGCTAGCTGTGGGGTATCTGGATGGAATCTTACGCTTTGAATTGCAGGCTCTCCTCGAGTCGCTCAACTTTGACACCATTGTCGTCAACGTCGTCGTCCCTGTGACTGCTGTTCCCGAGCGTGGCGGCCGTCGCGAGCGAAGGAACGTCCCCGGCGCTGCGCGTTCGTGAGCAGCGACCTTTGCCTGTACTTATGGAACCATGTCATATGTACTTTCTCTCTGATATGCACGCCTTGAACGACGAATTTCTATTTCACTGAGACTATAATGGCACCGTGTTTATATTTGAGACTGCTGCCAAATAAAGCCGCCGCTCCCACCAATGATTTTCGAACACCTTGCTCGCTGCCATCAACGTCGTCCTCACCGTTCCCCACGACGTCCGCCTTCCCCGCCCACCGCCGACCTCACGACCCCAACGACGACCCCCCATGATTCGTCAACCCCAACAGGGCACTGCCACCCCACAATCACACGAGTCGCCCGTCGCTCCGAGACGGCGCCCAACTCGTTCCCCCTCCGTCTCCTCCTCCTCGATCACCTTCACCCCCGCCTCCCGGTCGGTCGAGAACGGGAAGGGCGTGCAGGACATCACTCGCAAGGTCATTCGCCAACTCGAAGGCCTGGGGCACCTCGAGGTGCAGGATATGGACACGACACCCTCGACGCCGTACGAGGAGAGCGAGGATGGGGACTCGGTGGCATCGGCCTCTGGCCACTCGACACGGAGGTCGTCCGTTAGCGGGGCTCTCTCCAACGGCCATGCCACCAACGGTCACACGAACGGGCACGCCAAGGCGCAGGCTGTCGAGAAAGTGGACTATGAGATACCCCGCAAACTGCTGCACAGCTCGATCGGTACGTCGCCTTTTAATGGATATCATGCACACCACTAAGCCTTTCCCCCAGGTTTCCTGACCCTCTACCTCTACATTAGCGAAGGGGACGCCCACCAGGTTGTCCTGGCCCTGTGGTCCGCCCTCTGCGTCATCTACCCCGCCGACGTGCTGCGCCTCCGGTCTCGGAGATTCGCAAAGCTATACGAAAGGTTCCTAGGGTTCCTTATGCGGGCAGAGGAGAGAGTGTGTCCATCCCTTGCCTCGTTCCGCTCTCCCGTTTCTGACATACAGCTACAGCATAAGATCAATGGTGTCATCTGGTACATCCTCGGCGTCAACTTTGCCCTCTCATGCTGCCCCCTTGACGTGGCCACCGTGTCCGTCCTCATGTGCGTCCAGCTGCCCCCTCTCGTCTCATACCCAGTCATTCTGACTCTTCCTTTCCGTTATCGGTATATATAGCCTTTCATGGGCTGATACAGCAGCCTCGACGTTCGGCCGATTATATGGACGCCGGACACCCAAACTCCCCGCCCGATTGCTCGGCCTCCCGCTCGCCCCACGCAAGTCCCTCGCTGGGTTCATCGCTGCCAGTGTAACAGGCGCCGTTTGCGCCATGGGTTTCTGGGCGTTCGTTTCACCGACCCGGTTTGGCGGCCGCGATACGACTTGGTCATGGGAAGGCGGTGTGAGGGGTGCAGGCGGAGGTGGACCACTCGGCTTGCTCTTGATAGGAGTTGTTGCGGGAGTGGTTTCTGGTATTGCAGAGGCATTGGGTGAGTCTCGATTTGGATTGAGAGGTGGGACGAGGATGCTAATTTCCTTCTTTGTAGACCTTGGAAACCTTGATGACAACCTAACGCTGCCCATCATCTCTGGCACTTGCTTATTAGGCTTCTTCAAGCTTTGGGAGCTCGGCGCTTCGTCGTTCGCATCATGGCTATCATGATGCCTTTTTCCCCCCAACGACTTTCTCCCTGATCTTCTCAAATGTGTTATAATATGCCTGTATGCCGGCTGATTCGCAGCTTAGACCGACCACAACACCGAGGGCTCCTCTCTTGCTTCTTACTATACCATTCGACTAGTTGGCACTCTGGATTTTTCTCTAAACTGACCCTTGCAATATCTATTCTATACTTTTTACGGCGATCCTGTACTTACCTTCCACCACACCCTTCTGACTGACTGTCTTTACGACGACGACGTTATGGATCTAATGTGTCTCACGAACAAAATTAAAAAATTCGCCCAGGATTGGCTAGTGCATGTATGTACAAAGTGGAGAATCGACAGCGAGTGCTACTAATGAATGATGTGGGATCTATTTTGTCTAGGTGAGAGCTGTCGAGGGGCGTCAGTGAAAGGGGATTCGCACAGGCGGAAGGAGATGGGGGCGTACTGTACTTGGGACCGCCGCTGCCCTCGGGGACGGTCCAGGTGATGTCCTGCGTGGGCACCTTGATGTCGCAGAGCTTGCAATGGATGCAGTTCTGGGAGATATGCGTGAATATCGGGAAGGAAGAGGGAATGGGAACAGGCCATACCTGAGAGTTGATCACAAGCTTTTTGCCCTGCCATGCGTCTCCCTCGGGGGTGTTCCCACTACCCTCGACGTCAACGTACTCATAGACACCCGCAGGGCACGCCCTCTGCAAGAGCCCAGCGTATTCGCCCACATTGACCTTGACGTGCTCGACGCGACGCTTCCTCTCCGCCTCCACCTCGTCCTCAGTTACAGCCTCAATCTCCGCCTCAGCCTTGAGGGCGTTGACGCCAGCCCCAACCGCAAAGTTCTGCGACTCTTCGACCCCTTTGACGAAGTCCTTGGTTTTGACGACGCGCAGGTGGACGGGTTGGTCTTCGGCGTGGTTTGTGCCGGTGAGGGCGACGCTGGTCATGAGGTCGGTGGAGAGGGGAGCTTCGAAGGGAGGGTAGTCGATGGGGGTGTGGAGGTCGGCTTTCTCAGTGAAGGATGAATCGAGAGACGAAGTTTTGTCCTACATATGGAGGAACCGCTTTGAACATCCACGCCATCCCTTGACTAGAAGCAGGTTCTCTTACCGTTTTCACGGGGCCGTGCGACGGCCTGTGGTGCTTGAAGGTCCAGGGCACACGACCCTTCAAAAAGAGAGTATCGACACCAGAGTACGCCATCCCTCCCCAAATTCCCAGCTTCGTACCAAAGGAAGGCCTGAGGTTTCTCACCTCGTAGAGGTCGTCGCGCACCCACGAGTTGTGGAAGGCCTTGTCATAGCCTGACATGTCGGTAGGAGCACCCTCACTCTCCTCCGCTTCCGCCTCCTTCTCCGCCGCCTTTCCATGAATAGCCTCGTATGCAGCTTCAGCAGCAAGCATACCCGTCTTCATGGCGTTGTGGGTACCCTTGATTTTCGCAATGTTGACAACTCCCGCCGAGCAACCAAGGAGGGCGCCACCGGGGAAATTGAGCTTGGGAATCGACTGGAAGCCACCTTCCGTCAACGACCGAGCGCCATAGCCTATCCGCTCTCCGTCCTTGAGCAACCTCCTGAAGAATGGGTGGTGCTTCATGCGTTGCAGCTCGCGGTAGGGGCTGAGGTAGGGGTTTTTGTAGTCGAGGGCAATAACAAGACCCAGACTGACGAGGCCATCGTTCATGTGGTATACCCAGCCACCTCCGTAGGTATCCGAGCTGAGTGGCCAGCCCAAGAGATGCTGCACAAGGCCGGGCTTGTATTGCGAGGGATCTACCCGCCAGACTTCCTTGAGGCCGATGGCGTAGGTTTGGGGTTCGGATTCCTTGCGGAGGTCGTACATTTGAATAGCCTGCTTGGAGAGTGAACCGTGGGCACCCTCTGCCAGCAGGGTGACTTTTGACCGGAAAGCCATTCCAGGCTCGAAGGAGGACTTCATTCGGAAGTCTTTGGTCAAGCCGACTTCGTTCGTGATGACCCCACGGACACTTCGGACATCGTTACCCCAAGCATCCTTCGCGTCAGGGGTTTCGCTGAGCAGGAGTTGAGCACCAGCAAATCCCGGGTAGATTTCGACACCGTATTCGTTTTCAGCGACGTTCGCTAGCCAACGAGCGTATTGGGAGAGAGACACGATGTAGTTGCCCTTGTTGCTCATCTGTGGAGGATGGGGCATGGGGAAGGACATCTTCTCGGTCATGTAAAGCATCTTGGACAAAGTCGCTGGCTGCTTCAACGGGTGGTCTTCCATCGTCCGCCATTCAGGCAAAAGTTCGTCAAGAGCTCTTGGCTCAATCACCGCTCCGGAGAGGATATGTGAACCTAGTCCAACGATGAGGTCATCACACCTTCGGACGCAGCGGGAATGACAGACCAGCTTCAGAGCCCTTCTCCAGCACGACCACTCGAATCTCGTTCCCCTTCTCCCTTTCCAGCTGCTTCAACCGGATAGCAGCACTCAGACCTGCTGGGCCGCCGCCAACGATACAGACGTCGACCTCGTCCTCTGCGCGTTCGATGGACTTGGGGTCGAATGGCTGGTTCCATCGTGGTGCAGAGGTTCGGATTGACCTCTTGAGGAGGAGCCGGGCAGGCAGGAGAGCGGGTTTTGACCTGAGCATTGGGAGCAAGTCAGAGTGAAAGCCGAAGTCAGAATTGTCCGACGGCGCGCGACCAATTCAATGATCGCTTTTCACGTGGAGTATGGGGAATGCTCGTGACCGGATCTTCCTTCCCCAGAGCCAATCACATTTCGCGGATATCCACCTCCCTGTCGTACCCCTCCGTACTACCCAGGACAGTTTTGCAATGTCCTACAGTCGATCATCGAAGCCGGGTTTCGACAGGGTCTCCGCGAAAGTAACAACAACTGGACAATTGAAGTCGCGGTCCAGCGCATTCTACAGTTAAGTCCCAAGACGGGCTTGGGTGCGTAGCCAGCTATTCAGTCCCATCGTACGGTTTCGTCGAGCTCGCCTTGATAGTACATCAAACCCAAGGTAATTACCCGCTCGTTGACAGAAGAAGCGTCAAGGCTCTCCACATACGGTATAAGGGAGTACCGATGGCCATCCGTCATTCCGAGGCCAGACATCGTGGGGATCAAGCGTTCCACACCCCCGAACAAGGATCCTCAAACTTCAAAACAGAAAACTCCACGCTTGAGCCCGGCGGGTCAAACAGCGTGGATGCCGTGCGCGGATGGGCATTTGGGAAGCTCGCGTCTTAAGCGCCCGCCTCCGGTTCGGAGAATTGACCGCCGGAGGCCTGTAGGGAATGAGTTCAATCTCGTCCGCACAAACAACAATACGTGAGGAGACAGTAGTCTGACTCGCCTTCCTATCGACATTAGCAAGAAGCCTTCACGGGGCTTCCCTGTGGCGTCCGTGATGACCTCGACTCCTGAATAAGGTGCCCCAAGATCAGTAGATGTGGGTCCGGCTCTTTAGTCAGGCAACCAGTTGGGTATGAAAGTGATGTCTAGAGTCGGTATGGGCATGTAAAAACGAGGGAGTAGAGGTTCCACACGCCCGATGAGTAGTGCGTACGTGGGTCTGTGAACAACGGGTATAGGATGGCGCGCAAGCGAGAAACGTACAAGACAAGGAAATGGGTACAAGGCAAACGTGTGGTGTCGTAGGGTGTACTGAATGGTATTTAGGTCACGCAGACAAGATAGGTCCAAGGGGAAAGGAAAGGCCCAAGGGGAGGAGGAAGTCAAGCTATCTACCACCCAGCCCTGGATCTTGATTTCTTCTTGGTCTTTTTGACCACTTCATCCGTCGCAAGAGCCTGCGCCCCTACCTGCCTATGCGAGAAATATATCTTCTCAACCCTCTTCCAGGACTTTGCATCTTCCTCGTGCTTCGGCGTGCCCGATATCCCTTTCAACGCGGGGAACACCCGGACGAGGAAGGCGGCAACATCCAGTCGACGTTGAGTGGACCTCGGTGCCCTTCCATTAGAACGAACCGAGAGTTTCTCCATCAGGTGCTTTGAGAGGTACTCGGTTGGCAAAACAGGGACGTCGTCCGCCTCCACAAGCGTCGCGATGGAGCGAAGGGAGGGATTAGACTCTGCCACCTTTTGGAGTGACTGTAGGCTCCCAAGCTTGAGACTATCCCTGGGCAGCGAGGTAGCTGGTACAGGTAGAAATTTGAGTGAATTGAGCTTATCCAGATTCCGGATGGTGCTGAGCATCCCGTCAACAACATCCACGGAGAAGAACGGCACGCCATCGATGGAAAGACTCTCCAAACCCTTTGGTGTTGATATGGCAGTGAAGAAGTCTTGCGTGTTCAAGTTGGGGTTTGCGCGAAGAGGATCAACCCCTTCCAGGTTGACATCTGCCCGCAACTTCGCGTTCACGGACTTCAAGCCCGGATTTCGCCTGAGGTGGGCGGCGACTGCGAGGGGTAGCAGAGCTGCATCGCGGTGAGAATAGACGAGAATTTCGAGGGAGACGAGAGATCGAGGGGAAATGTGGGCGGCAACCATGCACTGCATAGTCGACTCGGCGTCAACGGATAGCGAAACCAGGTGCTCATGTCTTGAGGGTCGCGATAGGGCCGTGCTATAACCCTGAGCGGTGGAGAGCGGTGCATCAGACGCGACGTCGCACCGGTCTTGCTTGATGGCCAGACACCTGAGTTCTCGGAGGGACCCGATGCACTGAACGAGATCCTGGGAGGTAGTAATTGGGGAGAGCCTGACGAAGAGGTGGCGCAAGGAACTGAGCTGGGAGATAGAGAGCAGTGTCTGGCTTGACGCGACATGTTGCACCCGAAGCTCCGTCATGGCGGCTGACCCCTCCCCGTCAGGCCCTGGTAGGCTGGAGTTCAGCAGAGCGACATCTGCGCACGTTGAAGGTGTAATTCGGAGATGAAGAAACTCCACTTGGCGAATGATTGATGTGGAGATGAAGGAGGCGAGGGGGCTTTCGCATGTCAAGACAAGCCGCCTGACTTCGGAAAACCAGCGCATGTGTAATGGCCTTTTCGACCCTAGGAAAGACACCCATGATGGATCCATTCCGAGGCCACCGGGCTTAATGATGAGCGTCTTTATCTTCGACGCGTAGCTCTCAAACCGACTCCATTTTAGCGCCGAGATTCCTTTTGGGAAGATCTACGAGTGTAACCGTGAGTACGCAAAGAGGAAGGCACTTGATAACGTACCAGGTTTTGCCCTTGTCCGTTTCCACAGTCTATTCTTTCTCCCCCTAGAATACTCTCTAGCAAAGGCGCCAAGGTGTCGATAGTCTCCCAAACATGTGGGGTAGACGCACTGTAGAAAGCTTTGTTCACCCGTGCAACTGGGGCGAGGTGTCTGGCAAGCACACGAGTGGTAGATTCGGGCAACGGGAGTAAAATTTTGGAACCCCCAGTGATTTTTTCGCCTGCGATGAGGCCTCGCAGGTGTCCACAGATGACCGAAGCGACTTCAACGACATCCAGAGCACGCTGGGCTGAACTGAGCCGAGGCGGCGTGGGACTGGCCATCGCCGTCGTGGTGGTCTACGCGCCTCGAGTCAACTGTGGGTCCACCGTGTAGAAAGGAAACCTGACGGACCTCTTTTCGAGCCCGTTTCGACCTGCGGGACCTGGACTTTTTGCGGGACGTTGAAGGGGGCATCCAATGGAGGGGCTGAGTAATTGGGAGAGCGTTGTGGAGAGAAAAAAAAGAGTGACTGACAGCTGGAAATGTATTGGCTTTTGTAACGACGAGCGGTGGACCCCTGGGACTTGGACTTCCCGCTCCAGCCATCATCTGGTCCTGATCGCACCGCTAAGCGCCGGTCCGCGCCTATATTTCGAAACTCGAAATTAGGAGGTGATACGGCATTCGCCGCGTCGACTAGCGTGATTCTTGATATATTGAACCGAGCGGTTTTAGTTCTATGATTCACCGCTGTCGTTCGCCAAACCTTCGTCCGGACTCAGGCTGTTAACGAACCAAGGGCGTTGTCTGCTCTGGATGGCCAGCACTCAGCACTGGGGGGCGCATATGATAGAATTGGAGTACCCTCTGGCAGGTTCTCAAGAACGTCCTAGCGCCTCTATCGGTGAGTAGCTGCCTGGCCTTGCACGAACTGCCGTCATTTATGTCGCGAGCGGGTCAACGGTCTCGTCACTGATCGCGATATTCCGGGCCGAATAGTGAGGTGGCTCTCATTCGCCGGTTCGTGCAAGTTCGTCACCTGGCCCTACTCTGAAACGCGTCGTTCAAGCGTGAATGAGGTCCCAGCCCCCTTACTCTTAACACTGACGCGCCTTCTGTCCTCGTCAACACTTTCCTTGGATTTGAGCTGGAATGCCCGCCGAATCCAGCAACACTCCCGTCAGCAAGTTCTTCAAGCCATACACCAATTATGGCTTTTACTACAACCCCGCCGACTCAGCAAACAATGAATTCAGAAGACTCTACAGGCATATGAAATGGCAGCGCCCCAAAGTCATCGATCCACCGCCCCCGCCCCTAGCGGGTCACATTGCACGCTTTCAGTTCGGGCAGGCACTCATTCAACAATTTGGGGAGAGCTTTGGGGAGAACGTGGATAGCTTGGATTCATGGCAAGCTCTATGTGCCGCTGTGTATATAGATCCTGTACCCGACACTTTGGAGGATGCACAGATTGTGAGTAGTCTTGTCAAAACACCGATCGAGCTCGAACTGAACCTCCCACCTGGTACGCGTATCAGGCTTTCGAGCGAACACACGTCAACCTGGTCGACTTGACGGAGAACCACATTAACAAGCGTGAAATTAAGAGGTTCCCGACAGTGAAGGAGTTGAGCGACTATACAAAGGCACATGGACGTTACTTCCCTCGAGAGGACGTCAAAGAGGGAGGTCTTCTTTGCCATCTCCTCCGCCACATTCACAATCCCAGGATAGACGATGAGGCCCTCAAAAATGGTGGCAGACGGGTATCAGGTGGGAAGTGGAGAGGAAGTCATGGGAACCAGGAGGGGAAGCGGCAGCTGGAGAAGAACGGACTCACCACGAGGGGGCGGAAAGGTAACCCGGCAGTGGTGGCCGGATAGGGCAAGGTTCTTATCGGCAGGTCACCTAAAGGCTAACGTCGCGGTGGAATCCCATATATCCCGGAATATTTCAATTGCTTCTAGACTGCATTCGCGATACCCTACAGTACAACCTACTCACGAGCCTGAATAATCATATTGCAACTGCTCGTGGTGCCAGATACTTTGCGAAGGCCCCCGTACACTCTCACCCCCATCTACCCCTCTTTCCGATACCTCGCCCACGCTCAAACAATCTGCCTCCTTCAGAGCGCATAGCGATCGAACTTGGCGGTGATAAATTATGCCAACCATAATTGCTTTGTCGCTGGTCGTTACGGCCGATGTTCAGGCATAGATCGTCTGTTTGATCCAGATATGATAGAGAAACCGGGATCGTAGGCGTTTGGGAAAAGCGTTCCGGATTTTCGATACTCGATATGTTTTGGCTCAAGGTCTCTTCCGCAGATCCACGACCAAAAAGCTGTATGCCTTCGATATCGAGCTTCCGGAGACCTGAGAGGAGGCTAAGGGCTTCAAAGGTAGCCCCAATGTTGGATGCCTTGCTATTGGACTGTATGTTCGAAGTCGCCCCGGAGCTCCCGCTCGTATCCGCACTGCTCTCACTGTCTTCAGTGGCAGGCTTGACGATAACCGAGGTCAACCCCAAATTACGTCTCAGGTACAAATGCAGCGCAGGTATCATGTAGGATGTATCCGAAGCTGGGGTGGACATATGCAGGGATTCGAGGGCCTGCGGTGTGAAGGCGGCTGCTATCAGACGTTGGGTTGAGGCGCCGGCGCTTACTGTAAGCGATCGAAGGCGCACCAAGGTTGGTGGGCGAACAAGAGCAGCGTCGAATGCTTCGTCCGTCAAAATGTCTTGGCCGTGCTTGGACTTCTTTGATTTGCCTGGGCCAGTTGAGTGGGGCATCTGGTGTATGGACAATTCTTCGAGCGCCCCCAGCCGTCCGATCAATTTGGTCAGACGAGCAACATTGATGCGGGAAGGAATATTGAGGCGAAGGCATGTCAAGGAACGGAGGAGTGTGATTTGAGTCAATGCAGCAGGGTCTATTGTGTCCTCGAGTCGGAGAGCTTTCATGGTCGAGTTCCTTGATGCGGCTGCGCTGAGAACAGGGAATTCGAGTTCATTCTGCCCAGAGGGCAAGTGAGGAGCGTCCGGACGCCTTATATGGAGGAAGTCGAGCTGATGAGCCACGGAGATGGTGATAAAATGTGACAATGGGTCGTCGGAAAAGAGAAGCACACGTTTGGCTGCCGGGAACCATGACATGTCGGGGGGCTTGGAGACGCCTAAGAAGGATACCCATCCAGGGTCGACACGGGGACAAGGAGGTGAGAAGGTGAGCGTCTTGACTTTGGATGCGTGTATCTTGAAGCGCGCCCATTGCTGTTGTGAGATCCCTTTTCGAAAGGACTGGGGGGAGTGTGAGCCATTAACGAAGTGAGTACTAAGAAAGCAACATTTTGACCGACGCACCAAAACACGAACATTCCCTTCAACTTGTATGTTTCCGCGGACGAGCACTCTAAAGAAGGGTTCGATCGCGTGTATGCACTCCCAAATTTGATCTGTAGCAATTGTCCAGAAGATCTTGTTTACTCGAGCAAGAGGGGCGAGATTTCCTGAATGGCATCGTTCTTTAGAACTCTCACAAAACCCGGTCCTGCTCCCAGGAGTTGACTTCAGGAAGTAGAACACCATCCTGAGGAGCTCTTGGTTTCCTAGAACCCTCGATACGGCGGAGCCGTGACCCGTCGAGTATGCGCCAGTTTCGGACTTCTGGTTTGTGTCAGACCTCAGCACAACGACGATATTCTAACGACTGGACCAACCTGAGTGGATACTATTCTGAATGTTCTTCCAGGAGGCCGAACCTCGTATCCGCTCACAAACGCTTGGTTTATGGCCGTTGCAAGATCGGTGGTGAATGGCTCGCCCTAGTCAAGTCGAGTCAGATATATCGCATTGAATTCACCAGTCTGCTACACACCTCGTCCGCTTTCTTGTTGTGCTTGTGCTTCTTATCACGCTTTTGGCTTTTGTCCTTCATTTTCGCAAAAGTGCGTTCGCTGCTGAGGAAAGAATTGGGGCTCAGCCCAGGTGAGAACAGATGGGCGGTGGGCTCAGGGCAGGCTCTGTGTGCAGCTGGTGCTCGGTTTTCGCTATCGGGCGGTTCCGATTTTAGCAAAACGTCTCCACTATTTATGCGCCAACGGGGACCAAGGTGAGAAGCCATGGGGCCGAAAGGTAGATGATGGAAGGCACCGGGGACCAGCTCGAGTCCCAGGAGGGACAATGGTCGCGCTCTGAGCCGTCCCTCAAGGCAATCGCCGGCTCGAGGGGTACCCCGCCAAAAGGCATCGGGGGAGATGTGGGTGAAAGAAAGAGAACGCCAACTTGGTCCGACCTATGACCTCATCATGGATCGAAGTTCGGCTTAGGCGCCCGTGGCTCGCGCTTTCAAATTCTGACAGTTGGTGGATGACGTGGCCACAAAAAAGTGGCGGGGCACACTCATGGAGAGCGAGCGTGGATAAGATATTGGATTTGAACGGGGAGCCTCAAGGCCTCAAGCACGAAGGGTTTCAACTCCCCACAGACAATGCCACATTAGTCATCAAGTCACCTACTTTGCAGAACGAATGGAGGGTATCCATCATCTACTCATGGTTAACAGGAGTACACTTGTGCGTTCATACACTCTCGTTCTAACCTCCTTTGCTGACATCCTACGCAGTGTCGTAATCGCTCTCGGAACGATCTTCGTATTTCAAGTTGGACCGGTGTTTCGTCTCATTGTGACTCTCAATGCGCCGTGCCAAACAAAGCGTGACTCCGCCCCGTTCGACGTTCGTGACTTGAACCTCAACCTTCATGTCCTCAATCCATTGGTGAAACTGGACTTACCTCTCTTCCAAGTTCCTACTCAGACCGGGGAATATCTTGGATATCGTCTTTGGCCGTTGTATCCCCCCCGTCCCGAAACTGTCCTTCGCGCCGTCTTGGATCGAGCTTCAAGCACTCCTGATCAGTTTGGTCACCCATCGAACGGACCGAATCTTGCGGGAAAGGAGGGGCTCCCCTTGAAGTGTCACCAAGCATGACACGTCCGGCTGCAACACCACTTACTTCTGACTTCACCCCTGACGTCCTTTCTCGGAATCGGAATCGCCATCGGATGAGTTTAACTGCCGAGTCTACATTCAAATCTTCTGGACAGCGAACGGCGCCCAGTGTCACTGTATTGGGCGCTGTAATTGTCTCTGTGAAACGACACGCCACGAAACCCCATGAGCATTGGCGCCCTGTATAAAGATAAAGGTGACGTTCGCAATTCGAGTTCGCATCTCAGACGCTCTGCCAAGCTCGAACCCCTTGAAAACTCCATGGTACGGCGCACACGTTCCTCCTTGGAGACGTTCTAGTCATATCCAGACCCAACTCACACAGATGCCCGCCGTGAACGTCGACCTCAAGTCTTTCGAGTTCGGTACCAAGCTCGTCGCCACGTTCGTCGTCGAGCGAGCCCAACACGTCCAACGCTTTATTCTCCTTCCCACAGTCGACTCGGTCGAAACGTCTACCGGGCAACTATTCTACGACAATATGGACCAGCTTCTCAATCTTTCAGAGTACCATGGAACCATAGGCCCTGACGACCTCGCTCTCGATTTCGTCAACGGCGTTCGCATTCGCGCCAAGCTCAAAGCTCCGATGGAACGCCGGGTAACCGTCAAGGTTACCGCGGAGGACGCCATGGAAGAGCGGAAGGCCATTAAAAAGCTTTTCGAAAAGCGTGCCAACTCCTTCCCTGTCTTCAGCGACGGTCCGAGGGTAGGGTTCGAGTCTACCCATGTATACGTCGACTACCTCCTCGGACCCAGTCCCTTCTTCTGGCGTAAGCCCCTATTCCATCTAATCGCAGCGAAGAGTGACCCTTGGCCCTTCAGCGTTCCGGCAAATCCCACAAATGGCCACGGGTACGCTGGCGAGGACTGAATCCTCTAGCCGCTTCATCGCGAAGTTCGATATCGACGGCGTCGTTTACGAGTTCACCGCCGATATGGTTCCAAGTATTCAAAAGTTCAAATCGACTGCAGCTCTTTTAACTTACCGCGATGCGACGCAGTTGATTGGCACCCAGGTCTTTCAAGGAGCAATCGGGATCGCGGCCGCGACGATTATCATGGAGAACGGGGCGACCATTACGGCGGTGCTCGACGCTGCCGTGGACCCAGCAAGCACAATCTGTGGGGCTGGTCATTGGAACGAGGCGTAACCAGAGGGGAAGATCTTTCCCGATTCCCTCTTCCTCCCTGCCGTGTTGGGGAACGCCTGCGTTCGGGTTTTGGCCTCGCCAGCACGGTCTGTTCGTTAGTGCTAGGCGCTTCGGTGGCCCGGGACGGCTACGGTCTGAGCTAGTGGGAAATGGCGCGTTCGGTTTCTTGGGTGTTGGCATAAACATGAGCATTGTATGGAGGCATCAGTGTACATTATCCGAGAGGACGGAGCTGACATGGCGGGTGATACAGGCAAATACAGCTCTTCTACTGGCAGCCATCTATCGCACGCGAAGTTGATTGACTACATACAGCGCCTTCCTTCCCGGAGCGGCTGTGAGTTCGAACCGGAATTTGACCTCTTTCCCATCCTCGTCAAGCGCACTGAACTCTTGGGTCGACTTGATTGCATTCCCAACCTCGCTTGATATATTGTAGGCGTCCTCCGCGTTGCTCGATGCGGTTACACCGGCAGTAACCGCCCCAACGATAGGATTCGTCCAGCCCTAGCAGATTCGATGGCCGTGTCAATTTCCAAATCGCTCGACTGCGACTGATGAGCACATACTAGGGCGAATGGGTACTCCGCCACGCCATCGAGGATGATGCGAAAGGCAGCACCACCCGTAGCGCCTGTAAACGCCGCGTCGCGGTTACACACCGTGAAGACCATGTTATCGTAAGGCTCAACATTCTTGGGGGGATCGTCATATCGACCGGAATTGAAGTACGCCGGAGGGTCGTGTACGATCAAGAACTGGGTCTTGTTCTGTATGACGCACTGCATCCATCTGAACTTGTCCTTGAGCTCGCTGGAGGGTTCTGGGACACCTTTGTTTTCGGCCTACGTCAAGACGCTTAGCATATCGAGCAGAGGCACGAGCAATTGAGTTGACGCGCACCTGCTCCGTCTTTTGACGATGGTACTGCAGGGGGGGCATAGGCGTCTTGATGGCGTCCTCGACCAAACCATCGAACTTGAGTTCTGGCTCTTGCTTCGTGCCTTTGACTAGATATCTGGCCTGACCCAAAGACGAGCTCGTGAAGGTGATATAGGTCGGTGAGTTAGTGGTGGTCCATTGGTCTTCTTTGTTGTCCAAAGTTTGAACGTGAAGGGTGACCTGCAAAATGTTGAGCGTAACACCCTACCCACGGGTTGTGAGAACTTTCCTCCTCTCCGTTCGGAATATCGTGAAACTCGAAGAGCCTCTGCTTCCCCGAAGTGACAGCCCCGAGGAGGAACTCCCGCTGCTTTGATCCCCCAGAAATATATCGACTAAAGAACCGGACTGTCGCATCGAATGGTGAAGCATTATCGACCAAGAGCAACCTGAACTGTCCCGCGGCGAGTCTTGTTCAGAGAGTGACGATGGCTGGGTAGAATACGGACATACTCTTCCTTGACTTTGTAAATCAGACATGGGATCTTGATTGGGAGAAACCCAAGGGGAGTGAACGAGGCAAGGGGTTGCTTAGGAGGTCTTTCGGCTGACGAACTGATGTGGGGTTGGCTGCCGTTGGAGGTGCCCCTCGCCATAGAGTGTTTCGCGGGACCCCCTGGCACCTGGCACAGTCGGAAATACGAAATGTCTTTACTCCGGATCTTGGTCTTTCATCCTGGCACTTCCCTTGACTTCCCCCGGAGCGAAGTCAGAAATGAGGGGGTATACAGGACGCCAAGGCCCAGGACTTTGGCCACTCTCGGTCACATTATGTTGGTCATGTGTGGTTACGACATCCCGTGCAAGTGATTGCGCTCCGAATTGCGAAAAGCGCTTGAACGAATGGATAGATTCGATACGCTGTGGCGCAGTTGTCAACTTCTTTCCGGAAACGCTCGAACGGGGTGAAGCAACTCCGGTGATCTACTGCGGGTGAGCAGGGCAGCTTCCTGACCAACCAGGCAACAATTTACGAGTCGACCCCAGCCAAGGTGAACGACATTGAGCGGCGTGTCTCGACCGGCACCCTACCAAATAGTCAAACAGGCTCATGTCTACGGTGAGCAACTAAGACGCTCTTCTATTCTCTGGCATAACTGGCTCTCCTCGGCATCGAAGGTAAACGTGCCAGTGTCTTTGCTAGCTCAAGGGTTTAATGCATCCATACATATCCCAACCTCCGCACAAAAAACGCGTCTACCCATCGCCCGAACCGGTTAATGCAAGTGTAAACAGCGTCTGGAATGGCCTATCGAAGTTCGAAGGGTTCGCGGCCGGTACCGTCGCAGTTTGCGAGGGGGCATCTTGGTAAAGGACGATGAAAAGGTAGCGTGATCGGATTTGGAGATCACCGAGTCGCTCTCGCACGAAATAAAACCCAAATGCCGTGGCCAGAACTTGGGATGTCCACCCGAGTGGGAACGGTTAAACTGTCAAAACAGAGGTAGGAAACGTATCATAGGAGGTCGTTGCGAGCACCGCCAACCACTACCATTGCAAGCGAAATGATTTTGTGGAGGTGGTGCACATTCAGAAGAGCATGTATTTGGCATTGTGAAGACTGCGGATTGTATACTGACATTTGAGTGTGTCGTCCAGGCGCTCCAAAGATGGCTTTGGAATGCAGACTTATGTCATGACAGTGAGGATGGAAGTTGTCCGGGAAGGCACCTCACCCAGAAATGAGAAAAATCGCTGTCCCCCTGACCTGCCCAGTTATTCTGAGGAGCTTCTAGAACAAGGGGGTTTTTTTTTTTCGCCAGAGGGGGTGTCACCTGGTACTATGCACGATGCACGACGGCAAGCATTCTAACTGGAGGATAAGGTCACCAACGAATCGCTGCGGTGTAAGTCCCAGCTTCCGATTCTATATTAGAAGGAGAAAGAGTGAACCAGCGGAGAGAAATGCTCGGGCTCGAACTGAGCCTCAGTAGTTAATCATAAAATGTTCAGCCATCTTCTGCTACTGCACCAATTTTGTCCTGCGAGGTCCAAAAATAGGCTGAAACGCGATACTGCCCAATAAACTTTACAGGACGATTATAACCGTGATAGACGCTCAGCCCTCAGCCCTCAGCCCTCAGGACTGAACGAGCCGAGGAAATGAAACTGAGCAAAAGGTGTGAACCTCAGCTGCGATCCCAGAAGATAATAGTCACAAGGCCAGTTTGAGCCCCGTTTTCGCAACTACACGGTATGGCTCGAAAAGCAGCTGGCGGGTTCGGGCGTAGTATCAAATTGAGTTATCCAAGCGCGAGTCATTTAGCAAGTCCAGGCACGTTGGGAAAACTCTTCCAGAACACAAGATGGACAGGCCCAATTGACCTTCTGACCCGTTTCGACAAGCGAACGTGGGGATCGTGTCGTCTATATCGAGCCCCATCTACATGCTACTCCAAGCCAAGAGCCGAATTCGTCGCCACTTGTTCGAGTTCCCGCAAACATCGTTATTTCACCTTCAGAACGGAGAATGTCGCAACAGTTTTCGAAGAATGGTGAATCAGCTGAACCAACAGCGCATTCAGCATAGTATCGAGACTCTCCCCGAGTCTTCCGGACGCTACCTGTGGTGCCCAACGACACTGCCTTCCGTCGCCGAGGGTTGAAGTGCGCTGCGGGACCCCACAGCGGCTCCGACTAATATCAAACAGAGGCTGCTGCAGGAAACGATGACTTTGGTACACTCTCGTTTAAGCCGCAACAAGAGCGGGCTAAATCGCGCCGGACACCCAGATTGATGTGGCTCGAAAAAGCCTGCAGATGTCCCATAGTGGGTCGGGAACAAAGGGGGTTCTTACTATCACTAGAAGCACTTCGGAAGCACGAAACATTGTCCAGCTGACAACTCGGGAGCCATCAAAGCACCCCAAAATAAGAGTGCTCCAACTCGAGACCCGGGGGGTACCATCCTAGTCACCGTTCCCGAAATTAAATCGCCAAGGGAAGTCAGAGGACCCGGGGAAAGATAACGTCCTGTCGCCATAGATGGAAGGTGACAGAACTGTGGCCAGATGCTCTAGATAAGCGCTGAGAGGCCCCAAGTCACGTTCAAGGTCTGAAAGTCCATAAAGGCTGGAGGAAAATGACGGATGATCCCCAGCAATCGCACTCACCTCTCTAACTCAGCCTTCCATAGCAACTTGGTTAGTCGTCTACCAATCGCAAATTTGACAAACTGCTGACCAGTGTTTTTCTTCGGCATAGATTCATCGCGATGCCTACTTCCAAAGGAACTATCGTCTCCCTCAACGGCTCCAAGTTCGTCGCCACCTTCATCATCGATGAGATCCAGTACATCTATTCCGGTAACGTCAACCCCAACCCCGGCCCTTTCAAGGTCAACAACGCCGTCTTGACCTACAGCGACACCTCCGACTTGACCACCACCCGCTCATACACTGGCCAGGTCGGCATCAGCAAGGTCAAGCTCACCCTTAAGAATTCGGTCACCATCACTGGCGACCTTCCCGACAACAACCAGGTTGACCCCGCCAGCACCGTCGACGGGTCCGGCACCTGGACCACCGCCTAATTGTGAGTGCTTCTGTTGTCCGACTACCTTTAGCGTTTCTAACCCGGCTGGGACTCCAGAACTCAACGTCTGAATACCATGCGCGCTACGTTCCTCATTTAGTACACGGCCCCATCTGTACGAATCGTAGCATGGACTCTACCTTGTGAAATCAAATGTACCATTATCGTGTTCCACCAGACCTTTCCAGCTTGACTTGTGACCTTGGACCCCGGGTTGCTGCAACGTTACCTGGTGGGGCAAGTAAGTAATTTGAATGTGAGAACGTAGGTGAGGTGATCGTATTGCGAGAGGCCGGTAAGCATCGGAAGGATGGACTTCTGAGCGAAGCCAATTCAATTGATCGACACCAGAATGCATCAAACCATGAAATGAGTTTGCTTGCCTTACATAGTTCTCCGCCTTCCAACATCCAAACGCTGGTGAACGCTTAGCCTCAGGGCTGCCGGAGCCGCTATTCGCACCCTTGGGAGCCAGCGATGACTCTCAACGCACAGTAGCGGGCGATGTAGTTAGGTCAATGCCTCCAGGCCTGAGATGGACGAGCAAAATTACCTTGCGCAAGGGTCTGAAGTTTCCATACGAGTCAATACTGTCCACCTGGAAGGCCCTTACCAGTATCGGCAGTTGAGGATGCAACATTTTTGAGGGGCTTAAGTTCGGTCAGCGATTTGCTGTTTCAAATCGAGCAGAAAGCACGGCTTACCTCGGTCTGTTGAATTCCCAAACACTCTTCGAGGAGAGACGCAAGACCAGCCAAGGGAGGCGGCACCCAAAGCACTGCCAGGGCGTAGTCAGACATACCCGATGTAGACGCCAGCACACTGAATCAGCGACGCCTCTTGCCCTCAACGCTATACCGAGGCGCTCAGCCGCTAGCTCCCCAGCCTTACCAGCGAGCGTGCCCAGGTGGTCTACTCTGGACTAGTCCAACGAACATAAGGGTGTAACGCGCGAAGGCAATTCAAAAGGGAACGACGAAGAGAAATCTCCCGTTGTCACACGAGTACGAGTGCTACAAGGACTAACAAACGAACCCACAGAACATCACCAATAACGTGCGTGAACCTGCACTGTAAGGAGAGAGAAATAGCGGAAGCAGTCCGAATATCGAATCGAGGCTATTGCGAGGGTCTTGAGCCGCGAGAACAATTAGTCCACCAGGGGGAAGGAGCTGTCGGCTAGAGCTCCTGCACGGTCGAAAAACGCCTGGGGTCTGGAATTAAGTGGACATCGTACAGGGTGAAAAGAAGAAAGCGTGGCGCACTCTCGACCTCAATGGGCTACATGTTCTCTTGCTGATGGTGGAGCGATGTATTGTGGCCGAGTTCCACAAGTGCCGGAGCTGCGGCAACTGGGAAGCAAGAAAACGGCCAGGAAAGTTGTACCGTAGCTGATGCTAAGCGCCAATAGCTCGGTCCGTAAGAACGATGGCAACGTGCTTGCGACCTGCCTACAGCAGCGACACCGCCCATTTGGCCTATCATGACGTTACTAGCCGGCGTGGAGTCTGTTCAGCGGCGGCGGATGATGGATGGAGGCACCCAACACTCCCAATCCGCTGAAAGGAATGTGTCTCATCGCTGGGGGTTCGGCCGCTGCATCTTCTGGGGATGTGCCTTTATTGGAAGGGCTGGGGAGCTGTCAGCGCCTTTCTTCTGCCCAGGTGGCGATGCGCACGTTGCGACTGAGAAGGCCTGGAAGGTGGGAGGGGGAGAGACCGTCCTGGAAAGGTGGCGGAGCGGCCGTAGCTTGAACTGGGCAGGAGGTCCCGGGGTATGTCGGACGCGAGGGAAAGCACCGGACCAGGGCGGCGTTGGTATCGGTTAAGAAGTGGGAGCCAGCATGACGATTCCGCGGGGGAACAGCTTAGCGCCCCACAGTCCCCCGTGTCGTAGTCCTCACATTCTTTAGAACCCCCCAACTCACGTCGGCAGTGCATGATCGCACTTGGGGACCCTCTGCAATCGTCCTGGTAAATGAACGCTCGACACGGACTTTGCGGAGGCTCCGAAAGGGCCAGAGTTGAAGTGGTGTAGCGCTAGTCGAGATGATGGTGGAGGAGAGAGGGAAGCCGTGGCCGCGATGGCGGAGTTAATCCAACGATCAGACGATCCGCGGAGTTTGAACTGGCATGCTCTTAGGCGCCGGCAGCCGTCGAAGCAGCCCAACTTCTGGCGGAACAAGGGAAAGTCGTGGTTGGTCAGAAGTCTGACCTAACATAGGGCTTGCGATATAGCTACTGGTGTTGGGATCAACGCGACGAGCCGTGTCCGGAGAGACAATAAACCCCAAGGAACTCCCATTTCAGAGCCGTCGATCCAAGATGTCCGAATGTGCACCCTACAGCATGCATTAGATCTTCTTTGACCCTTGTGGGGGACCTGAAACAATTCCTGATGCGAGAGGTGGGACCCTAATCCTTGACAGAAGGCACACCGGCACGACCGAGGAGACGCAGAACCTCTCCTGTTGCGCTAATTAGATTGAATTATATCGTCGCTCTCGGTGGACGGGATGTCATATACATGGTGACACGGCCATCAAGTTGGTGATAAACTACTGAAGGAGACTGCAGAGGGCTGTCCCCGTCGCTTTTTATCACCTCGATATCTGTGTGCGGCGATCTTCCCTGTGTGCGATGTCCAGCGGCTCCGCTTTCGTCCGTACCACGACCTGAAGATTAACACAGGGTGCAGGAGATCCCTCGCAACGGGCCTCCAGTCACGGTACGATGTGTGTGGTTGCATGCGCCCCTCTTGTTGATCATGTTCGACGGTAGGAATGCCGCCGACAAAGGTTTGCAAAGGAGTTCCGGGGTATCCACAAGGTTGGTGGATAAGGCGCTTCTCTTCTATTTCAACACTCCGGGGTATGCTAAAGGTTAAAGATATCGATGGTGTTTGGACACTCTGTTTCGTGAGCAGTCCTTTACTCGTCAACACTGTGATTCCGTCAGCAAAGCCCGCTACGGACACGCACGCCAATTTGGCAATCAAAGGTATCAGTTCTATCTAAGTATGTATAAGGTGACCCCAGTGCGGACAGTGGACCACGTTGATTTCAATTCGTCGGATTGGGATCCAGCCGGGTCCGCGCTACAGAATGGATATAAGAAATAGGTAATCTGGGCATGCTGGAGGTGTTCTTAATGCACTATCATGACCACCTACTAACTTCAATTCACAACCACAATCGGCGAGAGCACGCAGGGATGTACGTTCAGAGCGGCTGGCAGAACCAAGCTATTTAATCTCCACCAAACTGATCTTGGGAGCGAGTTCGCTGCCAGAAACCATGAAATATGCCACTTGGTCGGAATTGAGATCGAATGTAAGCTCGTCATTCGTGGTCGCCTTCGCTGCGATGGGCGTCTTGACGCGGATGCGAAACTGTGCATGTCGGTGGTAAGCCTCAGGGGGAAGAGCAAAGTAGGAGATACAAACCACGGTACCAGTGGTGAACCCTTCCACCTTCGAGATATCATTTCGAACACCCTTCGCACCGGCATTGACTGGATCGGGCAACGCGTAGACAAGGTTCGCAGATGTTACGATATGTATCGATGCATTGAACGCAGCCTCATTACTAACGAGAACGCGTTTACCCTCAATATGGAGGAAGAGTCAGGGATACCAAGGAACAATCGAATATCAGACTGACGCACCGTGGACATTGTTGCGGCTGGCAGTACTATCATTGATCACCACCTCGGTTTGATCAGACGTTCGGTTTCCCTGCCAAAACTCCGCCAAGCCGACAAACCGACCTCCGGTTTCAACACCTTCTCCTCCTCTCGTGAGGCTCAAATTTTGGAATTGAGCTCGGTTAGGTGACCACACAAATTCCCGAAAAGAATGAGGCCAAACGGTGAGGTTTGGGTGTCCAAACCGAACCTCTGATTCAAACCGAGGTGCTGATCGCCGATAGTAGTCTGCGACTGAGTTGTATTTGAGAGGTGAGCACGACTGTTTACCTAAAACGGTTCACCCTGGCCCGGTGCTGAATGTGGTCGCTCCTAGGCCGGTATTTCGAGCTCCGACGATGTCACTTCAACCACAACCATCGCCACCTCTGTCGTCCCCAACTTCCTCGCGCATTCCCCGGATGTCCGTCGGCCAGCGACGTCGTCTGCAGCGCACTCCAATCGTAACAACAGGACACTCCTCGCTCTGGGTGTTGCCTCGGGCCGGCCAAGCTTCAAGTTATACCAGTTCACCTAGATGGCTGGGATAGTCGTATGTGATGCAGCGCCCGAAGTACGCCATTTGGGTGACAAGAGGCGTCGGTCCGAGCGAGGTTAAGGGGCAAGGGAGATTGACATCGATGCACGAGAAGAAGGGCACACGCCAGCATCAGTGAAAGGAACGAGAGTGCGTGACGGGAATGGTGAATACGGCCTACCGGCAGGTGCGAAAACGCCGTCGGGCGAGAGGAGGAAGAAAGGGAAGGAAGTCGACGGCCAAGGGAGCAAAGGTGCGACCGTGCCGCAGAGCATGGGGTAAGTGTGCATGTGCTTACTGATTCTTCGTGGTTCAGGGCCCCAGTGGGAGTTGGCGAAGGCAGACGGGTTCAGTGCAGCTAGGCTGAGTTCAGGCACCGGGAGGTGTGGAGGAGAACCGGGAGCCGGAGGCCCCGGCGTTGTTGCGCCTGACAACGGCTATCGATCAGGTGGCAGGTCAGTGGAACGAGTCGTATACCTTGGAATCGATTGCTAACATTTCCATTATTCGGCTTCTAGTCCTCTTTGGATTCACAAGATAACTCGAGCGGTCCCACTCTGAGCAGGCCTACAGCCCTTGACCAGCCGCCCCTCCACGGATAATACCCCCACCAAATGCTGATTGTCCATTACGCAAACCGCAACTCGGTATTCAATCGGCATTGTTGAGGTTGCTCTGGCTATCATCGCTGTCGTCGTGCACGGCGCCAAGGCTCTCTCCACGTCAATTAAGTCTCGGGTGACGATTGGTGGGGGCTCGCAATATGTCGGAGAGAGAGCAAGCCTTGCTAGGCTGGAGATCCCCACTTTTGAGCAAGCACGAGCCATCACCCTTAATTGTCAGATCCGTCGTCCAGAGAGTCGTGTAGAGAGGAAAAGGGGGCAGGTGTGCGAGGGAGTGGTGGGTTGGAAACACCCCGGCAAGTGAGGGAGAAGTTCAAGGCGCTCTCCTCGTCGTTATCCCGGCCCAGCGCGACTGGACTCCAGGTGCTTATGACCAGCCACGTAAATCACAGTGTACACCACAACGTAGCCGGCTAGGTCACGGCCTCAGGTGTTGCGGCCCATAGTAGAGGGTGGTGAGGGCAAGGAAATTTCTATCCAGCCTTCTCATTTACGATTGGCCCACAGCTACGTCCCATACACAACAGCGGCAACTCGCCTCTCTCTTAAATCCAGAGGCATCTGCTACTATCCTAGAATCACTCGACGCCGTCGTTCCCGTTCCCGTTCCGTTCAGACCGTTCGTGAACACCGCCTTTCTTTCCTCCAACCTTACACACCCGATCTAGGCACGCCAACCCAAGGACCTTGAACACTACTCCGACGCCATCTTCTTCCTTCTGTGACGATTCGAGACAGTACCTTCGCTATGATTGGAGGGCGGACTTCATACTGAGCGGAGCCGGCACTTGACTTCATGAAGCGTGGGTGGATGACCCTCTGTACACTGTTTCCTGACCTCGCGATCCCTCTCGGACAACAGATGGAGGCCCAGAAGATGTCGAATTCATGGCAGGACTTCACCTTTGTGTACATGTATTTCGCCACAACATTCATTCCTGCACTACAGGGTCTATATATCGCAAAAGCGCTCGACCAAACTCATGTACCGAGCGCGGGGCTTTGGGAAACACTGAGTATTTCCGTTGCGCGATGCCTTGAGGATTCAACTCCGTGGTGCCATTGAGCGGGTCTTGGCTCTGAAGACCACTTGAACGCAAATACGTGGAAGAGCAAGGAGATCAGAATGGTGAACGATTTGCGACTATTCTCAGGAGAGATAAACGAACGCCCGAATTTGGGAAGTCTGGAGAGCACCCTGGAAGCAGGATTTCGTCGCATGGGCCGCACCTTTCATGGGTCCTGGCACATCCCACTCAAGGGTTGGAAGAAGGCATCTTACCCAGACGTGGTGGCAGCGGCAATGGGAGTCATCTGCCGAGGGAAACCCGTGAGTGTTTGCCACCCATCCGCCGCTTGGCCCAGTAGAAGGCGCACCAATCGATGGCTCCATAGATTATATTTGCAATTTGGAGCATGAGAACATGCTTGGACCTTCTATTAGAAGACTGCTGCTGTCAGCGGCTCTTGAGTGGCCAGGTCTTGGTACATTTCAGTCTGCCCTCAGAATTGGCCTGTTTGTCGTTCTAGAGTCGCTCCAATCAGACCCTCGTTAGCTTTGACGCTAATAAACTCTGACAGGTGCTTGAAATGTATTAGAGAGGTATTATATCTAATCAACTGTCGGCTTTTAAGGGTATCGGCCATCGCTGGAAATAAGCGCCCAAACCCGCAGGGCTGTACATAGCTCCGGCCAGATGGATTTCGCGTGAATGAACAGCCATACTTGAGGCCTCTTAATTCCCTACTGGCGATCCAGAGAAGCTTTCTCTGCCCCCGCTTCCCGGTGTGAATGGTGGGCAGGTGATGTGGTTGTAGGTCAAACTCGCATTATGAAAGTAGGTAGGCAACTAGCTACTCAGAGCACATGGTCACAATAAGGAAGCGGCTGCAATACACACGAGACAGCCTTCCAAAGAGGCGTTCTTTCGGGCTGCCTGTTCTCTGGTTCTGTTTAACCCTGATTAAGCGCTCCAGCTGACACTCTCGGTCCGTTTCTCCATAAGGTCACTGTCACTTGAGCCCGATAAAATATACCGAAAACGGAGCCTGGCCCTAGCATTCGCTCCCAAACTTCTACCAATTCCGCTCTACACAAGTGGGTAACCAGCACATGCGAGACTTTGCCAGTTAACACAATTGAAACATATTCTGTGCGGACATGCAGCATCATCAGCATGCCTCAAGCTGTCGTCACCGGAAGTTTCTCCCTCGAATCTTCCTCCAAATTCACCTCCACATTCAACATCGACAATCTCCAGTACTGCTTCTCTGGACATGTTAGCACTGGCAGCGCTGAGCAGTGCACATGCGTGATCGAGGACGCTGTCCTGACGTACGGCTCCGTTGATGACTTAACGGGGACCCGTTCATTCACCGGCCAGGTTGGCATCTCTCGCTTCAAGTTCAACCTTAAGAATGGCCCCCAGGTCACTGGAAATCTTCCAGAGAAGGCTGACCCTGCGAAGACTGTCACTGGGTCTGGACGTTGGAGCGTGGTAGAAGCGGTGAGTTCCATTCGAATTTCATTCACACCTGCCTGACACTGACCGCGTCGCAATCCCAGAACTAAGGCCTACTAGCTGTAGTGTACTCATCGCGCCCACATGAACATATGGGTTCGCATATACGCCCTGTCACGGCTCCAATATTCACCTTGGATCAGGGAATCAACACACTAGTAAACTCGTCTCGTCTATGCACCATTGCACTCGTCAGAGGCACCGTAGTGTAGTGTAACGACCACAGAAGTGCCTCAGGATTGTTGGTGCTTCAGAACTTGAACAGGTAATTTATATACCCCAAAAGCTCCCAAGGTATGGTCACCCCACTTCAGTGGGGCTAACAATGAATGAATGAAAATGAACATGTAGGACTCATTGGTGCAGGGTTGGTCCGGGTTGGAAGGCGGAGACCCGATTGGGTGTGGGAATGGGTTGGGAATGGGTTGGTGTGAGGTTCATCGTCGCGTCTGCGGCCATGGCGTTCTGGTCGTTCTGGTGCCCATCTCGAAGCTGCGGATACGGCGAGTTACTTGAGCATGGAGAGGCTATATTCATTATTCATACTCACCTCGTACGCTGTCTTGAAATGTTTAGGGGGTGGTGGCGGCGCTTTAGGTGCTCCACTCCCTCGTATCCCTCTCCCTCCCCCCTCCCCCCCTTCTTTCACCATCCCTCATCCTTCCTCGGCCAAGATCCCCACTTCTAGCTTGCCGCCGCCTCCACCACCCTCCGTGCATACCTGCACTTTGGTCAATGGCATAGGTGTACCCCGGTAATGAGCGTTGAGGCGGGCGAGGGTGGGCGTGTCCTTATCCCCTTCTCCGATCCTCCCTCGCCCCTAAGTATCGTCCCCTCGCCCTCGCCCCTTCCAACAGTCCCTACCCACCACACCACCTCCTCCCTTGTCCGTCCCGCTCCCCCCGAAATCGAGCATCGGCGCAGACGGCACCATCTAGAGCCCACGCATCAATCCGTTCTGAATCGCTCAGTCGGTGTCGGTGTCGGTGGCCTTTTCGCCTCGGTTGGTTGGATCGAAGGGCAGAACTTTTGTGTGGGTCAAGTAAGGTATGGGTGGGCTGGAAAGGGGAGGTATAGATTTGGCTTCCTAGGTGAGTGCTCGGCGTACCTTTTATGTCCGTCGCACTACCACCACGACTCCTCGCCAGTCCTAGCCCTCCACTCGCGGTGTACGTCAATTTCATCCGCATCACACGCTTCGTTCGGTCCAGTCTCGTATCGTCAGGCACTCTATTTCTGCAACGAATGAGGTATCAGGCAAGTATCGCTCGTTTGAGTTGGTCTGGGGACGATCACCCACACTGGGTAGCCAGCCCCCGATGCAGAAGTACGCGGCATTACTCATAAGCGGAGAGATCGAGGTGCCAAGATGGTGTTGAAACGCGGGGGAGGCGACTAGATGGGTGGGTTTCGGTGAGCTTGACGTCCCAAACGCGAAATCAGCATGTCAGTCGCCGAACCGGACATCGGGGTGGGTGAGATCGTGGTTTGGGATGTAGGAGACGAGATGTCCCCTTGAGTTCGTTCCGTGCTGTCAGAGGAGAGAGTGGGAAGAGGGTACCGATAATATATCGGTGCTCGGTAAGTCGTTTCTTAAGGAGCTCAGGCAGCATCCCCGGATGAGCACAGGGGGTGGTACACTGGTCGCCAGAGCCAGTTGCCGATGCGAGTCAGTGACTGGAAAGTTACCAGGGAGGTACCGGGGCTGGGGAGGAGGGAGTGAGCCTTGTGGATTCAATAAGTTGAATCGGTTCACAACGAAATTAGTGCTTACCTGTGGGAACTTTTGGACACGTGACCCGTCCGCCCCACAGCATCAACGGGCGCCTATTTGCGTGCGATCTCTGTAGGGTAAGAGCATGTGTGGAGAAGCACACTTTTGCAGCCACACCGAATTGGAAATTTTATGTTACGATCAGGAAAACTTCCTTGATAGAGATCCACGGCACGTTTGAATTGCAGTGTTGAAGGCTATGGCTATTAGTCCCGAGACCAGCTCCGTTTCATGGTCGGAGAGATTTATTTATGATAAGATTACTCTCGCCTAGGCACCGGAAGCCAGCGATCCAGAGGCGTTTAATCGGCACTCGAACTCCCAGGGGACCATTCAAATGTTCTTCTTGAATGGCCTTGTGACGTAGGACAGAAGCCTTTCAAACAGGACCTTCATCTATCTGCCTGTATCACGGATCGCACGCAGCATTGCATACATATATTTTTACATTGGACTGAAGCAGTACTCGAAGAGTCGAAATTGTAATCGAACGGCAGTCGGTTTGGACAAGGGCGGCATGGACCCCCTCCACGTCGAGGTCTGTTGATTACACACGGACCTGACTGACGACAAACAATGCCTTCCTTCCTGGCGTCGCCGTTAATTCGAAGCGGAAGCTAACCTCTTCTCCGTTTTCATCAAGCGCATCGAACTCCTCCGTCGACTGGACAGTATTTCCACCCTCACTTGATCCTTTGTAACCATCCTCCGCATTTGCTGACTCAACGACACCGGCGGCAAACGCTCCAACCAGGGGCGCTGTCCAACCCTAGTGGATGGAAACACGTTAGGGAATGAAACGGCAACAAACCAAGGGAGCACGCACCAGAGCAAAAGGGTACTCCGTCGCGGCATCAAGGATGACACGGAAGGTAGTACCGCCTGTGGCGCCCGTAGCCGCATCGCCATTACAGACGGTGAAGACCATGTTGCTGTAGGGGTCGATGTTCTGAGGCGGGTCGTCGAACCGGCCGGAATAGATGTAGGCGGGAGAGTCGTGTACGATCAAGAACTGCGTTTTATTCTGCACAATGCACTGCATCCACCTCGACTTGTCCTTGAGTTCACCGGATGGTTCAGGGACCGGTTCGTTTCCGGCCTCAAGTAAGAATGAACAATAAGTGTGACGCTCGAGAGGGAACGGGAGCGCGCATACCTGATCGGCTTTCTCAAGATGGTAGGGCAATGGCAACAGTAGCACGTAGATGGAAGAGCGAACGAAGACATCGAACTGGAGTACGGGTTTCTGCATTGTGCCTTTCACCAGATACCGAGCCCGGAGCGACGACTTGCGGGTAAACGTGATATAAGTGGGTGAAGAGGTCGCCGTCCATCCGTCTGTTGCTGCGCTTTGGATATGGAGGGCAACCTGTAGCCTGATGAGTGCAATTACCCTGTGAGCAGCTGCGGGGGACTTGCCTCCTCTCCGTTAGCTAGTCTCCTAATGGAAAAATCCCTGGTCCTTCCTGTAACGACGGTACCAAGTCCGATCTCTTGCGGCGCCGCTCCCCCTGGAGACACGTATCGAGTGAGAAAGCGAGTTGTCGCATCGAAAGGAGACTTATTGACGACCCGTAGAGATCTGAACTATTAAGTTTCGATTATTCCTCAAGGAGTGATTATCCGCAGGGTGATGCAGACGCACCTCTCCTAGGCTTTGTATGTGAGACATGGTGAATCTATCGCAGACCCGTCAGTGGTGCAAAGGCTGTGGTATTGGGTATGGGTGGGTCTCGCTGAAGTGGTCTTCTTCGCGAAGTATGCAGACTCAGCTGTAAATGTGGCTTATAAGCTGTCCTAAACACACAACGGACCAAACCATACTTAGTTCGTGAGAATGGAGTTTAGGGACCAACTAGCACTCGATGGAGGTATTGTAATGGGGTTAGGCCCAGAGCTGTTGTGCCAGAAGACGGGGCGCATACTCGCGGAATCCTCTGACCTGCGAAGCCGTTTCTGAACCATCTGACGCTTTCTATTTCTGTGAGGCAAGAAGGCTGACATGTGCCAATCGATGGCATCGTACCCTCCATTCGTGGCTTAATCTTTGTTAATGTACTTGCACCAATCAGACCCAACCCTGAGCCTCATGTCACATTTAGGATAGACCTTCACATATTTCAGTTTGGAAAGGCTAGCTCTCGGATTGGCTGGCCTCATGCGGGCGTCCTCATGACCGGGTAAGCCCGCCGAGTGTCCTGTGGATGGGCAAATGGGGCTCCGTTCGCTGAAATAACGGGTGCGGGAGTGGTACGAGTCAAGGTGGAGAATAGGCGCGCCCACAAAAAGCTTATAAAGCACTGTAGTCCTTCCAGATTGAAATGTTAGAGTCCCCCGCGAAGGGCCAGGAGCGCAATGATTTACACCCCGTAGGCGCATCCTGTCCAATAAAACTGTAGGTTAGTACGGATATAAGACTATCGCCGAAAAAAGCGCCCAAACTCGCAAGGGCTCTCCGAGGGTCCCGTGGAAATTTCTTGTGTGAAAGTACCTGAAATATAATTAAATCCATAACCGGAGAGCGAGAGAAGTTAGTTTGAGCCCCATTAGCTTGTGAAAATGTATGTAAGGACGAGTCCTCTCCAATCGGATGGCGGTTCACTGACGGAATCGATTCTGTGGGGATGGTTGCAGGGGCTGAGTAGTTTGTAAAGGGACCCCAGAGAGCTGCAGCAGCACCTGGCGAGACATGGGGTCAATTCTATTGAATATTGACATGATTCGGTGTGTGGGACAAACGCAAAGGCGCTCTTCTGACCCACCTGAACCAACGAACGTGCTTTGCGGCGAATGCTCACCTCTATATCAAGGCCCACCTATTTAGAGATGAATATATTTCCAATGGGCGGTTCTGTGACTCCCTCATTCGTTCTGATTCTTACGACCCACGTACTTCCACCCTCAGAAAGAAGGGTGCTACCCCAGTTTTTGAAGGATGATAATTTTACCAACTGGATGGTGCATTCAGTGCTATGTTGGGAGTCGGTCACCCAGGCACTTCCCAATCGCCATCCCCACCGTGCGCCTCGGTGATCAACGTAACGGCACCTATTGAGAACCACACTACTCCTGCCAAGATATTGAAATAAGCGCCGGAACGGGACCTGGGCTCTCACTGCCAGTGGCACCGTGCCATTCGGCCGATAAGAGGAAGACAGGAAGGGGTTACGCCGGTCGGGTGGTCTGCCTACATTGGTGGGTGACGGACAACACTGCAACAGAACGTTCTCGCTGTCGCATAAAGCACGTCAGAAGCACGAAACATCGAGGGAACCTCGAATTCTCGGCTTCTCCCGAGAAGCCGTCAAAAGACTGTGGCCCAGCAGGGAAGTGGTCAACATAAGCTACCGAAATGAAAGCGCCAAGGGGCCGGGAAATGCACGATCCCGCGTTACAGCTATCTGAGAAACGATAGACCTAAAACACTGACAACCTAGGATATTTGTTTAGTTTTGGTGCAAAGTGGGGCGGCCAAACACAGGCGGTACCCACATCTGGAGCTGCGCGTCCCGCTGCCGGATCCGGGGGAGGAGCTATTTGGAGAGTGCTTCTCCCGATGCGCTATATTCTGATAACAGAAGGTCGATACAAGCATCCCCCTTCACCGGGAGCATAGGCAAGCCCGCATTGCCGGACACACGTCTAGGTATCGGGTCACGCATCCCACCTTTGTTTGGATGGCTCCACAACTAAATAGATATCAACTGCTGCGTTTTCGGTCTTTTAGGTCTATCGTTCCTAAGGCTGCAGGTCCGAAAACCATAAAAGCTCAAAAGAAAAAAGCGGATGAAAGAGACCCAGCAACTGAACTCTACTCTCCAGCTCATACTTCGTCCACAATTCGGTAGGCCGCCAGCTATCCCTATATCAAAGCGAGACTGACCACCTAGCATCCAGAGGTTTCAGCTTCAGCATCGCAATGCCTACCGCCAAAGGAACTGTCGCCTCCCTCAATGGCTCCAAGTTCGTCGCCACCTTCATCATCGATGAGATCCAATACATCTACGCCGGCAACGTCGGTCCCAACCCCGGCCCTTTCAAGGTCAACAACGCCGTCTTGACCTACACCGACACTTCCGACTTGACCACCACCCGCTCGTACACCGGCCAGGTCGGCATCAGCAAGATCAAGTTCACCCTTAGGAATTCAGTCACCATCACTGGCGACCTTCCTGACAACAACCAGGTTGACCCCGCCAGCACCGTAAGTGGCTCCGGCACCTGGACCACCGCCTAGTTGTGAGTGCTTTTGTTATCCGACCACCTTCGGTGTTTCTGACCCGGCTGCGACTACTACTCAGCGTCTGAATATCATGTGCGCTACGTTCCTCTAGTACACGGCCCAATCTGTACGAATCGTAGCATGGACTCTACTGTATGAAATCAAATGTAACAATTATCGTGTTCCACCAGGTTACTCGACGAGTTTACCCGCGCCTACCTTGAAAGTCAGTCACGACGATGCTACCCCGCCTACGCTGAGGTGAATATACAAAATGGGTGAAGGAGGCGAAGCCACCGGCGGTGACCATGCGCCGCATGGCGCTTCCGTTTGTGCAGTACGGAACGACCTCAGCCTCCGCCTTACACCAGCCACAAGTCCACGATTCACGCCCTTGTGAGCCGGCGGCCGGTCCCAGCTCAGAGAGAAAGACGAAAGAGCGAGGCCACTGCCCCCAGACCTGAGATGTGCGAGCTAAAATACCGTTCACAAAAACCCAAAACTTTAGTTCTGGCCGTTCAGGTAGTCTCCTTCAGCACCGTTGTCGGCGAATGCAGCGGCCTTACCAATATCGGCGGACGTAGAGGATGCCAAGAGGATGCAGCGCATTCGAACCCGTTAGAAAAACGGTCGAAAAATCTTTGCTTTGGGACAAAGTGCGATTTGCGTAGTCGATCGGGGGCCGAATACCCTTCGAGACGAGCAGCGGAAAAGGCTGTGGGCGCAGCAGTCAAAGCTCCAACGAAAACGGGACCGTAACACCCGAAGGCATGACTTGGGGTCGAAGGGGAAAGGCGGAAGAAAACCTTCCCTGTCGCATGATACCCCGTCGGGCGAAAAGCGACCCACGAAACTTCGCCAACGAACAAGTAGTAGGCGTGAACCTGCGACGTAGCACGCAACAGGATCCAGCAACACGCCGCGGGTAACTCCCCATTACCTTGCGCCAGGAGTAGGGAAGGAAGTGTCCGAAGTTCAAATCAGAGCCGGCGACATGGCCATTGAACGGAGTGAAATATTTAACTGGCGGGGACAATGACTAACAGACTACAGCCTCCACGTCGAAGAAAACCTGGAAATTGAGTCAGCGTCATACAGAGTGGGAAGAGGAAGCGGTAATGCACTCCCGACCTTGAAACCCTCACCCCACCGTGATCTACGGTGGCCCTTGGATTGGGTGATTTTTCCATTCGCGGACCGAACAGTTGTCTCCGTTTGTCAGCTCCCCTTCCTCTCTTGAAAGACGGAACTGCGGAACCCAGAGACAGAAGCAACCACCACGAAAGTTCAATCATTATCGGGGCTCGATAAATCCTTAGGACCTATGTGAACGTACCGAGAACGCACCGTGGCCCCCCCTGCCTCGCTCTCTACCGCCGTTAATCGTGCGCTGTGCACAGCGATAGCGGATGGGGCCCCCAAACACTCCTAGCCGACTGGCGTAGCCACGAAGTCTTGCTTCTGCCCAGGTGGGCGCAGGTTTTGGGCGCGCTGCTATTGCGAAAGCGCTGGAGATATGTGGAGAGGACGGTGGAGAGGCTGGCCTGGCGAGGCGGCCGATCAACCGTAACTAGTGAGCCCGCACCAGGACTGCGCCCTAGGATGATCCAGCATGGGAAGAGCTTAGCGCTCACACGTACACACTAATTTTTGTCGGAGTACTCACAATTTCTAGAACCCTCCACGTCGGTATGTCGACGTCTGGGACCGCATCGCCGAACGGAGTGATGTGCTATCCAACTTACGGTGGCGGTATGACCGCATTTGGGGACTTTCTGCAGCACTTCCGGTGCATGGACACTAAACGGGGACTCTGGGATAGCCTTGAGAGATCCAGAGTCGTAAAGTGGTGCGGACTGCTAAGATGATGGTGGGCAGAGGTAAGTCGTCTCGACAGGCCACAGCGGGGTTGATCCGATGACTCGCGGAGTTTGAAACTGGGATGCTGGGAGTAAGCGCCGGCGTCGTTCAAGTATCCAAAGCCCGGTCGCAACGCAGTAGGGAGGTTAAAAGTGTCTCCAATTCCGATGAAACTGGGAAAGAGTCTTTATATATTTATCGGGAGGTACACAAAAGGACTGATAAACCAATATACGGTTGAAGAATGGCTGCTAGAAATTCGACGCCTCATAAATGCCCGAGCCCGATCATAGAGCGCGAACGGCCGACGGGCTCGCGCCCTCGGTGAAGTACGCAGGGAGCCACGTACGTAAGTGCGGGACATACTGCAAGCTCAGGCTCGGGGTGTCGGACCTAGGGTCGTACTGTGAAGTGCTGTTGGTTGCAACTCATGTCTCCTGCCGGAAAAGTTCTTATCTTATTATGAGCCTCTGAACCACCCTGCAATGCATATTATCCAGTGGAAATGAATAACCTCCATGTGAGATACATCCAATGAGAATCGTGACCCCAGAAACCCTCACAATGCGCGAATCATTCCACAAGCCAACTTTCTCACTAGGAAATCGGGGAAAGTTTTCCGGTACACTACCCCCCTTGTGACCATCCCGATAGAGGTAATACAGCCGTAAATGGAGGTCTGGATGTCCTAGATACGCTGCGTACCACAGCTCAATGTAGTGAGAAGCTGTCGGGTCAACCCCGATGGCAGGCTGAATGGAACGTTCCACTAGCGAGACCCAGACCGCCAACCTTCGAGAATCGTTGTCGACAGACTTCTGACGGGGGGTACGAGCACATTCCTAGAGATAAAGCGCGAAAGGAAGTCAGAGCTCCGTAGATTGGTGCATAATCCACTCCAACCAACGGGAAGGTAACAGATGGACCTCGATATGGGCACATCGTTCACTAAAGAGATCGGGGGTGCCGTATCAGTGAGACGGTCTATAGCACACGTGCTACCCCATTTTCTGGTCATGGATATCTTCCAATTCACCTTTTCTAATTCTATGTACGAACGAGGAACGTGTCTTAATGCCGGCTTTGTACACACAGCTCTTCGCGGGAACAAGCACAGCAGTCCTTCCTATGCCTTCTCCCGACGCGTTATACCGCTACCCAATGCGCTCCGTGGCCAGTCGCCATGCGAGCCGCCGCTCCTCGGGACGTTCATCGTGGCGTAAGTGGGCGCTTAATTCGTGTGAACTAAAACGAGCCGTTATCGTCGCAAAGCTTGATCTACATGAGTTCACGAGATGGGGGACACTGCTGCCTATTCTTAGAAAACAGTGCCCAGATTACATTCCGACAGCAGAGGGAGCTCGATGATAAGCCTTTCTATATGCCTTTTGCCACCTTTTTGGCAACGACACCCTGATATAGATTTCGACCTTTCTGTAAATAAAAATCGCAAAACGGCGGGACGAGTTGTAAAGCCCATGTAACTCCAGATTTTGGTCATGTCCCTAGTTTTGAAGCCCTCTACTCGACCTCCCTCGTACGATAATGGCTAGATGACCCCAGGTCCCTCCGGAGCTCGATCATACTACATGATCATGACGACACGCCCATCGGTATCGCTTTCGAGATCTTCTGGGCTGTAACATGCGATGGGGTCATCCAGGAGTCAGGAAATGGTGCACAGAAAATAACCCACTTCGCAGTGTCGCCACATTAAGCTGTCGTCCAAGTTCCGGCACCACTAATGGTGCTCGCGGGGTCCAGGAAGTTATCGTCGGGAAGGTCACCAAACGCCTCCGGGCCATTCTTTATGTTCAGCTTTACCCTGCTGATACCAACCACCCCATCCAACGATCGACTGCCCGTTAGCTGATCCTTTGTATCGTAATCTAAGGTGGCTTTGTTGACCCTGTAGGTGCCCGGGTTGGGGTTGTAGCTTCCGGCGAAGATATACTGGATCTCATCGATGATGAACGTTGCGACGAACCTTCCGCCGATCTGGGAAGCGATGGTACCCTTGGCTTTAGGCATCCCGATTGAGCTGGTTGAGCAGGGCGCTGGTGAGTGATACCAATCGCACAGTGAAGAAGTGCTTTACCGGTTCGTTGAGTAAAGCGTGTATTTAGCCGATGAAGGTCGGAATCGTTTATCGGATTGCTTCTGGGCTTTTTACCTTCTACCGCCACCCAGCGGTCCGGTGTCTTCACAAATGTGACCCATATTCGTGATGGCATACGCTTTGATAGTGCCCATCTACCGTGACTTCTCTCCGTCGGATCACACTTCTTCATCGCCTCGCCCGAAAAGTCCAGGCCACGGCGTTGGTCCATTATTGGGTGAAGAACCGGCGCTTGGGGGCCTCCTTCGCGGGTGCAGGCTTCTTTCTCAAGAGAGGCCCCCGCAAGCAAGGCAAGAGCCCTGCGAACGCGCCTTCTCAACTATCGTCAGATTGCATGGTGGACCTAAACTGCAGCAGCTAGCTTGCAATCGAGCGGGACGGCGCTCCGTCTCGAGATGGCGGAGGCGAGAAAAAGAGCCACAAGAAAGAGAGCCCTCCAACGATCATGTTGCATTTCCACCCAAGTTGAAAGCGCAAGCGTTGGTGTGGATTACGGGATGCTGATCCATCTCCGTGGCGAAGCTCAGCAGTTGATACCCAACTTGGATCGGATACTATTCTGAACGTCTTTCTAGGAGGCCGAACCTCGTTCACAAACGCTTGGTTTATGGCCGTTGCAAGATCAGTGGTGAACGGCTCGCCCTAGTCCAGTCGAGTCAGATATATCGCATTGAATTCACCAGTCTGTTACACACCTCGTCCGCTTTCTTGTTGTGCTTGTGCTGCTTATCACGCTTTTGGCTCTTGTCCTTCATTTTCCCAGAAGTGCGTTCGCTGATGAGGGAGAAATCGGGGCTCAGCCCAGGTGAGAAAAGGTGGGTTGCTCAGGGTAGGCTCTACGCGCAGCCGGTGCTCATTTTTCGCTATCGGGCGGTTCCGAATTGAAGCAGACTTCTCCACCATTTATGCGCCAACGGGAACCTAGGTGAAAAGCCATGGGGCCGAAAGGTAGACGGTGGAAGGCACCAGGGACCAACTCGAGTTCCAGGAGGGACAATGGTCGCGCTCTGAGCCGTAACTCAAGGCAATCGCCTGCTCGAGGGGTACTCTGTCAAAAGACATCAGCGAAGATGAGGGTGAAACCGTGAAAGAAAGAGAACGGCAACAACGTTTTTGTTTGGTCCAACCTATGACCTCATCACTGGGATCGAACTTCGGCTTAGGCGCCCGTTGCTCGCGCTTTCGAATTCTGACGGTTGGTGGATTAATTGATAATATTACGGGGTACATGGCCACAAAAAACGTAAAGGGGCGCACTCATGGAGGGTGGGCGTGGATATTGGGTTTGAACGGGGAGCGGGCTAAGTTCTTGCTGGACGCGGTGAGTAATCATCGCCTTCTTGAGCCGCGTTGACCCCTTGCAGGATTCCTCCCCCGTCGACTGCCCGGTTCTCCTCGCCAGCCTCGCCCTTCCTGATTGTCGTCCCTCTCTGGGTTCTTGATATTACGGAGGAGGTGGCACAACAGGCCTCCATCTTTCGCCCACCTGCGCGGAAATACCTTGTCGGTCCGCAATGTATAGTGGCTCAGTGCTTTGACGGTAGGAAATATCGTGATGGGGAGATTGGAGTTGAAGCCTACTTCAGTGAGTTCGACAAGGTTGACGTGAGTTCGTTGGAAGGCCTATTGGTGGGCAAAGTAGTTTTCGTGAATTGGCAAGAGGAACATGAATATATGTAGTGGATACGCACAATCTGGGCCTCCTCCAAGTTCTCTGGGATAGGATCCATGTGGACCGCACCGCACAAGGCCTGCCACGAATCCAGACTATCCAACTCGTCGCCGAAGCTTTGACTGAACTGTGTAGTCAAGGCCTTTCCGAATTTGGACCTGGCGGACTTGATCTCGTCGCGCGAATTGTGGTTATTGGGTTCCTTCTCCTCGATGTGCTGGGTGAGGCGCTTGAACTCTTGGCTAGCGGGCATCATGAAGTCGTACTGAAACCCATCGTCTTCGTACTGCTCGAAGAACTTGGTGAGAGCTGGCTTCTCGAGGTGTTGACTAGGCATTGTGTTTCGCAAGAGGGGCAGGCGCGTGGATGAGGAGGAAGACGCGTATCGAGCGTGGCAAGAGGATAAACGAAAGTGCGGTCAGGTGGCACCCAAAGTGTTTATGAGTGCCGTAAGTGGTCCAATATCAACCAATGTCTCCGCGCCAAGTCGACAGTCTGTCCGAGCTGCCGACTGGGCTAGCCGCTAGATACCTAGCTCCTCTCCCTTAAGTTGAAGCAATTGTAAATCATTATGAGTTCCCCAGGGTCGAGTAGAGACTCAGACGCGACAGGAGGGATGAGGGACGATTCGCAGAGTTCCTGTAGAGGCGCGTTCAGGGCGCGTCTCCCTCCCCATATTTGAGTTCTCTGCACTCTGGTGGACCGTCTTGACTGAGGCAGGGTGAGGCAGGGCGACTGTTCGGTGGTTGAGGACGCCCATGAGAGCCATTACTGGCAATATTAGCCCCTAACTAGGGTCATCACGTGTTTCTAACGCCCAGTTTGGAATTGCGCGGTGGAACTGTGGCGCTGCCGCCTCTTCGCCTTCGACCACGACCTCGTCGCGAACCATGCAGGGCAACTGCGACATCGTACGTTCAGCTTGGGACGAAATGTCACTGTAAACTGACTATTCCTTCAGGAATATGACTGGTTCACCACGTTCTTGACCTTTGGGCTTTGCGTTGGTCTGGTTGTGTCATACTTGCCTCAGGTAGAAGCGCCCGACCTGCCTCTTTGCATTTGGAAGCTCATTTCGCTCCTAGCACCTCCGGATCATACAAACCAAGTCTTCTGAAGGGTTGAGCCCTCTCTTCTTGCTCTTGGGGAGCACATCCGCCGCGTCGGCGCTGTTGAACATGTGAGGTCCCCTTCATAACGCGAGCGTAACGACTTGAGAGCTAATGCGGTCATCAGGATCACGGTGCAGTCTGGCGTGTTGAAATGCTGTTCGACACTTGTACGTACGCCCTTATACTCTCGATAATCTGTTTGTTTCTGAAGGTTGGTATGGCAGGGAGCGACGAGGTGTTTGGATATTTCGGCAGGAGTTGTGCAGTTATCGATTCAATGGGTCTGCTTTACTTTGGTGTGAGTACAAACCCTTTTGCTCTGTGCTTGCATCCAACCGACATGAACACTCTCAGATTCGTGCTGTATATGATATATTACCCCGAACGCCTCAAGCACGAAGGGATTCAACTCCCCACAGACAATGCCACAGTAGTCATCAAGTCACCTACTTTGCAGAACGAATGGAGGGTATCCATCATCTACTCATGGTTGACAGGAGTACACTTGTGCGTTCATACACTCTCGTTCTAACCTCCTTTGCTGACATCCTACGCAGTGTCGTAATCGCTCTCGGAACAATCTTCGTTCTCGCAACTGCGGTCCCCAGTCCCGCTGCCGGTGAACCACTCCCTCCGGTCCTCTATTCATGGGGCAAATTCCTTGGGGTTAGCGCCGCCGCATTTGCCACTGTACAGTACATGCCACAGCTTATTCATACCTACCGAACCAAGCTCGTTGGCGCGCTTAGCATCCCGATGATGTGCATCCAAAGTCCGGGTGGCGTTCTCATGGTTCTCAGTATTGCCCTCAGGCCTGGGACCAACTGGACCAGTAAGCTCTTCCTCTCTTCGTAATTCTTCGTCTTGCACGACGCTGACGCTTGCACACAGGTTGGATAACTTTTGCCGTCGCCGCCGTCCTACAGAGCGCCCTCCTCGTCATGTGCATCATCTGGAGCTTCCGGCAAAAGCGCTTGGGCATCGACGACTTTGGCGTGCCCCTAGGTCAAGCTTCTAACTCCGATCTCCAGGTCGAAATTACTGTTTCGGTCGAAGGTGACGATGTGCCTCCGGCAGGTTCTCCTTTGGCAAACGCTGCAGGTGCTTCGGACGAACGCACACCCTTGCTTACGAACCCGAACGCTCGGTAATAATGCACGTTCTATCACCGTCTGCTCACCCCTTCTGTTCTTCATAGATTACTTGCTGTTTTCATGTAATTAGAGGCTTAGATCCTCTCAATACCTACCCCGTTGTGATACCACTGACTCTCGGCTTGCAACTATCTCCGAGCTTTCGATGCGCCTCATTTGGGTGGAATGGAAGGCTTGCAATTTGCGTGAGTTCCCTCCCTATTATCTTCCTATTCTTGTCTCCGAAGCGTCAACTGACTTTCACGCATGATTCCCCAGGATGCTAGGTCTCGCCAACGCCGCCCTGAGCTTCTCGAATTGGAGTTTGGTTGAAAGAGAGGCTGCGCGAAGCTTGCTGAAGGTTGATACGACCTTTATAAGGTAGGGGCCGTGTGAACATGTAACTTCGGTGAACAGAAATATAGTCGGGGCATCCTTCCGAAGGGCACTATCCAAAATCGGTTTCCTACAGATTGAAGATATCACCAGGGGCTACAATCTGTAGGAAGCCGATTCCCAATATCTTTCGAAATGAGGATGCCCCACGTGAATCCGTTTTACCCGAAGTTACACTTTTACTTGTCTTCTGCCTTACTGCGATCCCGTGAGCGCGAGTCCCGACAAGATCAGAATGTGAAGTCACTCGCGGTGGACGATTCTTCGTACCACAGACGTATGCAAGGTGTTGGGAGGGCCCGGATGCTCCGGCTCAAATTCATCCGCCACTGTCGTGTAAGTTTCAATCTTGGCCCATGTCATCTCTCCCCACCCTCACGATTACGAAACTTGGACCCAATCATTGGGGGTGAGCAACGCCCGCAAGGCCTGCGGCCGCTGACTAATCACACCGCCACCAGATTTCCTGTCTGCGCTCGCGTTCCAGTACCGCTCACTTCAATGGTTGCGTAGCTCCCTCTATTTCCATTTAATCCGTAGATATACCCTGTTTGACTGTGAATATAGCGCTCAGGGTGACCAGAAGTGCGTTTGAGCCTTTTTCAAAGGTATATCTTGTCACAACGCGAGGTTTTGGCGGAGGGCGCGCCTTACATAATGTAATTTTGCGCGCCAGAGGGGCTCCTACATAAGGTACACATTGTGAGGGCAATAACGCGTTTTTCGTCAAAATTCTTTCACTCATAAAATAAACTCATCGATTTCTACAAAATAGTCCTTTCAGATCCCAAATTTTCAAAATGGAAGCACGACTTCTGTCGGGGAACTACCTCTCAAAACATCTGAATTCGGGATCTGAAAGGACTAAGACTCTCTAAACTGTCTTTAAATTATTTCTGCCTGTTCAGAGTAGTGATATCGGCGATGTGCAGCCCATAAAGTGTACCAGACAGGTTTTGGGTCAGGTTGGCAGGGAGCAAATAAGACCAAACATTCCCGGCCTCTTTGCGGGCGTTGCCCACCCCCACAATCATGGGCAAGATTCCTGAAGAACCTCACGTGCGCCTTTTTGCCTTCACTTCCTTGAAATGAACAGAATCTGACTGTTTCTCAGTTTCGGTAGAACCACGCCAATCGGTTCGGTTCGAACGCGTACGGTTCACGGCCTGGGGATGCTGGATTCGAGGGCGCTCCAAATCGGAAGTTCAACCCCACCGCTGATCTACCATCCCGACAGAGTTCATCGGACCTAAGGTCTTCCCATGAAGTCCAGTCCCGTCTTGCTACGCTTCAGAAATCTCCATTGGCCTCCTATCTCTCAACTCCCAGACGGCAATCTTATGTCTCCCACTCCTGTCCCTTGTGATATTCCCAACACCTTATAAACTCCCCAATCCTCCACCCTCAGTCCTTCCTTCATTCGATCCTCAATGTCGTCCCCCACCCCCTTAAGCGCCGAAGACTGTCAGACTATCCTCCTCCGCTGGAAGGAGAATGGCGTCAGCACCGCAGAACGGGACGAGTTTGTGGACAAGGCCTTATTGCTCCTTGCGGACGATGTGCAGACCAGGGACATGGCCACGGATATCAGCAACATCGCTCAGACCGCGCACGACATCTACAGAACCTTTGACGAGGTCTTGATGTGGTGGCTCAATCCGTCGCTGGTGGCGCCCTGGGTTGACCTCAAATTCGTAAGTCCACGTCGACTCGACATGTTGTTGAGCACCGCTGACGTGTGGGTGTTGTATGTTGGTAGCGATACCTCGAGGCGGTAAGGAACTCGATCGGGATGGCGGAGACGACGGTGGACGTTCTCCAGCGTGCGTGCCTTGCGTGTCCAATCACCCGCTACTGGGTAAATTGATCTTGCATGGTGCCATAGGATTCGACGAAGTCTACATGGCAAAGGTCGAGGCTATTCAGACTGAAGAAGATCGCCTTGCCGCGATTGCGCTCTTGGGACCTTTCATTGTAAGTATCCATCTCGCTATTGTCAAGTTGATTATGGAAGACATTCGACATTCGGTTTAAAATCAGGTCGAATTGGAAACCAACGACGAGTCCGATAAGGTGTCTCGAGAGTTCTTGGAACTCAAGCGCGACGTTGAAGCATTCATCGATGCCTTAGACAGACCAGCTCGCGACGCCGCGGCCAGTGTCTTGACGGACATTCAAACGTAGGTTCAGACAATCACGCTGAGACGCGTCTCACTGATAGTTCGGTCACCATGATGTACAGTCTCGAGGAACAGGTCCGTTCTCTAGCTTTCACTCCCCTCCGTACCTGACTGATTGCCCTCGTAATAATTCAGATCAAAGCCGCTCAGAAGGCCATTGCGGGGTCAGGCGCGAATATGATTGCGGTAAGTGAAGTCGCCTGCACAATGGTCTCGGAATGCCATAATGACAATACATATCAGGCTCTGGGACGAGTCGCCAATGCGTCGCCCGTCATCGCATCGCTCAAGGACCAGCGTGAAAGTGAGTCTCGTTCCCTTTCCCGGGGCGCAGGCCGATCGTTTTACTTACACGACTGCCCTTCAGAGAAAGTCGAGAGTCTCAGGAGTCTCCGAAAAGACGTTGCACTTCTGAATGGCCTGGTTACTCCCTCCCAATCTGCCACGCGCAACAACGAAATTCCAACCCCCGACATCGGCGCGATGCTCGACGGCCTCATGGTCTTTGCTGAGCTCTGGGCAGGGGTGCGTTCCCTCCCTTGCCCCGGTTCCGCGAGCCATAATTCGTGGGCGATGGACCTCATTGACCTTCTCGATCTATAGATTCGAAGCCAAACCGTGCAATTCAACGAGCATCTGAAAGGTGGTCTAGCAGCGGCGACGAACGCGGTGCGGTGGTTTCTACCCACTTCATGGCTGGGTGTGTCTGACTGCAGCTGTAGAGATTCAAAGCGGAAGTCAGACTTGCGAGGGAAGAATCCAGGCCCTTGCAGGCCGGTCTGAAGGACTACATTCAGCAACTCGAGGTTTGGGCCTAACTTGCTTATCGAAGGCTCTATTTCCCCTGTGCAGGGGTAGGTAGGTAGGTAGGTAGGACGGCACTTGGTGACGTCAACTGTGTGTGTACGTATTTCAATGTGAGCAAGGCTTCGTACGATCCCCTGGAATGGAAGGCTCCATACATACCTCTATCCTGAGTGACCTCTTCGGTTCATCGAGATCCTCGAAGGCGCGATCGTCGTCAGAAGGTTCGCCGGACTCGCACACAACTCGTGCACGAATCAGGTCCCTGAGTGCGAGGTCCTTTCTTTCCCAACCCGAAACATATCCCAATTAGTTCAGTGAGTGTGAGTTCAGTGTCACTCTTATTTCATTTACATTGCTCACAAGGCCTCAGCAAACCGAATAGAACCCTTCCCCTATCCTGAGCGTGGCAAGAGCATGGCCCTCTTGTGCTCTAAATTGTTATCCCCGCTAACTCCCATTAACATGGCATCCCTTCGTATTGGTCACCAGATTCCAGGGCATGAAGGTTATGTGCTGCCGCGCAGTGATACATTTATATACCATGCACCAACTCCTAACTCCTTCCCAAGGTTCATTACCCTCTTCTTCACATCCCCATGTCATCGCCTAGCATCCTCAGCGCCGAAGAGTGCCAAACCATCCTCCAGCGCTGGAAATCGACTGGCGCTAGCGATGAGGAACGGGAAGAGTACCTGAAAGCAGCTCTCTCGCTGTTTGCAGACGAAGAGCTGGTGAAGGCCTTTGCCGATAACATCAGCCACCTCGCAGACTTAGCAGCGAGCATTGACAAGACGTTCGTCGAAGTGGAGAGGATCCTGTGGATTGTCGTCTATCTATTCTGGCCAGTCGGCATACCCTTGATGCAGGAATGGGTTACCTACAAGACGGTGAGTCGAGTTTGCCAATCGAGCGTCCTCAATCCTAATTGCTAAACGACGGTACGCTCCTCGTAGCGCTGGAGGAACGCCCTTAAAACGTCGGTTGGGATGGCGTCAAGCACGGCCGACGTTCTCAAGAGTGCGGTTCCGTTTCGATTAGTCTCGAGTCTTTGGTCGATCCGCTAATTCTTTTCAGGGTTCGACGAAGTCTACCTTGCGAAGGTTGAGTCCATCAAGACGGAGCAAGATCGACTTGACGCTATCGCACTCTTGAATCCTTTCATTGTAGGGTGATACTTCTCTCTTCCCAGCAGGATCGGGATCTAACATTCAGTCAGGTAGAGCTTCAAAACAACGACCAATCTGACAAAATGTCGCGAGAGTTTTTGGAACTCAAGCGTGACATCGAGGCTTTCGTTAATAGGTTCAATCTGTCTGCCCGTGAGACTGCGATCGACCCTATGCTCAAGGACATCGAACTGTACGTTTCAAACACCTTGCGAGGATCATTTCTCTGACATTTTTTGTTTTGTTCATGTAGCCTTGACCAGGAGGTGTGCACCAATGTCTTTCATTTTACTTCGCGGCTCTAACCATGCGTCTCAGATCAGGACCGCTCAGCAGGCCATTGCACAGTCCGGCGCCAGCATGTTAGCAGTAAGGAGCTCCCTCCCTCCACGAACCATTCTGACGCACGATGTACCTTTCAGGCCCTCGGAATGGGCGCCAAAGCCTCGCCGGTCATTGCCTCTCTTCAAGAGCAGCGTGAAAGTGCGGGTCAAAAAGTGTTGATCGAATTAAGTTCTTTGCGATCTAACGATTCCTCTAGAGAAAGTCGAGAATCTGAGGAACATTCACCAAGCTATGACCGCTATGACGGAACTCGTCATCCCAGCTTCGACGCCGAAACTTGCGGGTGAACAGATCACTGCTCCGGACATTGCGGCGATGCTCAGGGGCCTCGGGGCCTTCGCCGAACTGTGGCTCTCCGTAAGTTTGACCGCTCGATTATTGTGGTCGTAGTGTTTGAGGAGATCGTCTGATCGTCACCCCTCTGATTGGCAGGTTCGCAGCGAGACTGTACAGTTCTGTGAGCATTTGAAAGGAGGTCTCGCTGCAGCGACCAATGCGGTGAGCGCACCGACCCTTTCTCCTTGATTCACCCACTGATGCCAGCTATAGAGATTCAAAGCGGAAGTAAAGCTGGCGAGGGAGCAATCTCGGCCCCTGCAGGCCGGCTTAAAGGAATATATCAAGCAGCTTGAGAGTTGGGTCTAGTGCCGTGCCGCTCCATAAACTAGAGGTCCAATGCCCTCGACCCGATACCGATATTTCTCCCGTACATGTGGTAGTTTTCCGATTGTACTTTCGTCGGATTGCTGCGTACCAGAAATCCTTCGCGCCTTGGCTTAGTGACTGGGCCTCGATACCGATCGACGGACCTTTCAAGTCGCCATTATCGACGCAGACGTAATGGATGTTCCAACGGCGTCTAATCAGAACCCCATAAAGCCTCGCCTCGAGGCTGAAAGGTGAGTCTGCTAAGAAATTTAACAGAGCTGGGTCTGAACCTTATTTAACCAAAATATGTGTCAAGACCAGGCCTGGAAGATACGTTCTCACCATTTTGTCGAACTAAAAGTGCAGCAGCTAACTTTCTTCTTTTTACTTCACCCCATCTACTGAGAGGATCGCACCATACCAAACAACCTCCTTCTCGTATAGACCAACACGATGCCCAAAGAAAGGGCGAGAAAGCAGACGGTGGACGCAAAGAAAATCGACGCGAAGGCAGAAGCTGGAATCTTCTGGGATGCAGGTACATCCTCCCAAACGGATCCCCGACCCAAAATTGAACTCCCCTTTACAGACACGGCCACCCCATCGGACGAGAACAAGCCTACCCTGAAAGCCGTCGTTGGCCGCCTCATGGAGCTCGGAAACGTCTATAGCTCCAGTATCACCAACTTCGTCGCATATAAGACAACCGAATTTACACCTGAAGGTACTGTCCAGGAGGGCAAGAAGAACAAAGCCATGCGTTCTTTATTGAAGAGCTTGCACGTCAAATTGAGATATTGTCTAAGCGCGACAGTTTCTCCGTTTGAGGATGAAAGGGACCTTGATACTAAGCTGGCTTGTGAGTAAAAATTTCTTGGATCAAGCTACGTTTACTGACACAGGGACACATAGACGATATATACGAGTACCTCGAATCTCACCCAAACGCGAAAGCTATCATCGTAGCCACAGGCGACCCAGGTTTCGTTGGCGGTGGCTGGGCGGGCAATTGCAAGCGCCTGCTCGAAGAGCGGCAGGGGAAGCTCGTAATAGTTGCGGCAAGGAATGCTTACCTGTTCAATGGCTGGGCGGACGACATCTACCGCTGGCAGGGCTATGCGGAGCCTGCGACTGAAAGTGAGCGGTAATGCGATCCTTGGTGACTCCACGATTGACAACCTTTAGCTTCCACAAACGACGGACGCGCGGGAAATGGGGCTACCGATGCAGGGATCAACCGAACCCACGCCAGTGTGCAGTCCGAGGACCGCAGCAATGTCAAAAAGAAATCTAAGAAGAAGGTCTCAACCCGTCCAAAGCATCAGGATGGGTTGTCCGTGAAGCGGTCTTCTTCGGGGGGCTCGGAGGAGGCGAGGGGAGCCCACTATAACGGAACGCAACAACAGAGGTCCGAAGAAATCAGACCCGAGGCCCCGCCTGTTCGCTCGGCCAAGCGCCGCCGCGTGGGGGAGGCTCGCAAAGGGGGTGCAAAGTAGCATGTTAGCCATCCCTCCTTCGGCGGACTGCCGCTCTGTGGTTGGGACTTCTTTTTGATGTTCTGTACATTTTTGCCGCTCTATGGATCCATTGTGATCCTAATAGCAAATACGTTTCATGCTTCCCCCCAGCGCCCAAACACTTAACAGATACAGCCGATCGCGAGATGGGCGCTTAAATCGTTCAGAGTTTTGGTGGGAAGCGGGTTAACCCCGCTTCGCTTAGACTCGTGTATACGATTTCGAGAATGAAGTGTATACCGGTGCTTGAGGCCGTTCCAAAGGCTTTTCAAAGACTCGCTGTCCTACGTCCTTGCTCATTGCGCTGGGAGGGGGTCGGCACAGCCTGGGAACGCGGCCGCGTGGGATCACATTCGCGTCGCGCTGTCAATAATTGGTTTGTGCCTTCCTCATCATGTCACTCTGGCACATATAGGCGATTGCTGCGCCCGTCATTCTCTCGCTCTTTAGAGGGTCGTCGATGGGAGAATACAAACCAGATCTCGCTATCCATTGGGACCTGGGTAAGGCTCCAGTTCCTTAGTTCATGGCGCGACTGTTAACCGACGCGACTTCCACCAGAGAGCTGCAGTCTTCCCAAGAAAAGCGACGTCGGAGCTATCGTCCAGAGAGCTAGAGCCATTGCAGGTCAACATGGAAGGGTTGTTGACTTTGCAGCCTTCCTTGCCCACGAGCGGCAGTCGGCTGAAAGTGCGGCGCAAGAGGATATGGAGTTCGGGAGGTCGTGGTCCACCCTCCCAACGTTCGGTGTTAAGCTGGAGTACACACGTCGGCATGGGCAGACCGAGGTGGTTGATAGGCGCATCATCGGTGAGTAATGAACCAGTTCTCATCGAAGTCACCGATTTCTCATGTTTCTCGATTCCTATGGCACTAGTCGACATCCCCTTCTATCTAAAAGAACATCCCTCGACTACTTTCATCGTTCTCATCACAGCGGATAGCGATTTCATGAACCTCTTGTCCCGGTTGGTTAAGAGGGGTATTGGCGTTGCCGTTATATCGAACAATCAAGCCTTCGAAAGGTACCAACGATCGTTCATTCATGTATACCACTGGATGTCGGACATCATCAACAAAGCTGGTGTTCCCTTGGAGTCTGCATTCTCTACCACAAACGGGGGCACTTCTCACCTGTTGCCGAGCGGTCCTATGGAGGAGGACTGGTACTACGAGGACGACGGGTTTGGAGCATCTGGGGATGGGAATTGCGATGGGGATTGGGAGGGTGAGGGCGAGGGCAACGATCAAGAGGAAGACAGACCCGCTTGGGGTGTTGGCGAACGCGTTGTATCCTCCCGGAATCCTGGAAATATGAGTCCCTCCGGCCGGGGTTCAGACTCACCCATGGATTCGGATTCAGAATCTTCAGACAGCGATAACGCGAGGCCAATCCAGGGCACGGCCAAGCACCCCGCGAAGCCCACCAGCAAGGCAAGGCTGGACAAATCACAGACCAGCGACTCGGAATCCTCGAGTAGTGAATCGTCGACACAGGCGCCAAGCCTTAGAAAACTCAAGCCCAACTCCACGACAATTGGAATAGTGAAGGAGCCGGTATTCGGCAAACAAAAGCCAGATTCAAAGTCGTCGGGGGGAAATAGTGATTCGGACTCTACAATACAAACGAAGGCAAAACAGCAGACAGCACCACTCAAAAAGCCAATACCATCCAGTAGCTCAGAATCTTCCAGCTCATCTGAGAATGGTTCAACGTCGTTGTCATCGGACTCAGATTCAGATTCCTCGAGGAGCGGGACCGACGGCAGGAAGAAAGGGATCCAAGGCAAGCCGAAGCAAACCGCGAAGAGTTCTGCGCCTGGTTCATCGAGCGGGGTGAGGATGGCCAAGTGTGTGCCCACCAAGTCGGCCCCGAAAAAGGTCGACAGCAGTAGCAGCAGCGACTCGGATGGAACAGACAGCAGCGACTCTGAATCGGACTCAACGGAAAGCGGGACAGATACAAAAGCCGTGAAGAAGGTGTTGCCGCCGCCGACCACTCGCAGATCGACAACCTCTAGCTCTTCCGACTCTACGAGTTCGTCCGAAAGCGAGTCAGAGTCAGAGGCGAAGAAGGTCAAAGCCATTTATACAAAGAAGGCACGACATAGCAGCCCGAGACACAGTAGCACAAGCTCGTCTGACAGCGACAGCAGTTCGGACTCGTCTGACGGAGGAGAGAGTGGCACTAAACGCCGTCATGGTGGTAAGCCACCCGCTCAAGTATCGCCAGCGAAGAAGATGCAGGGGTGTTCGAGAAAGGATGTCCAGGATCCAATGGAGGTGGATGAAGACCGAGATCCTGACGCACAGCCGCGCAGAAGTGTCCCCAGCCAAGGCGTCAAGTCATACAGAGACCAAGCGACAATGACCGACATCCCTGGGCCAAGCTCACTCCACAAGAAACATGAACCGCAGCTATCACCTCTTCTGCGTACACATCAAGGGGCTTCAAAGAGAATTGAGGATGAGGATGAGGAGTGGGGAATAAAGTTCACCACGACCATGTGGGAACGGCAACGATGCGCTCTACTTGGCCTTGGGTTCACGCACAAACCACTCTTAAAGAGAAGCCATCCAACGGCACAACAAAAATTGGGGCGACAAAAAAAGAGAAGAAAAGTCGCCAACAGTTCTTCAGGTTCATCATCGGAAGGGTAAGGTTGGCGTGAGTAGGGAGCATTCACGAATTGGGTAGTGATTCATAGGAATCATGGTACCGGGTATCAACGTACATGTAGGTGGATATTAATTACTCGGGTTTTAGTAGCATATACCTAGTGTTTGTCAAATTTCATTCTGTGCTCGATGGACCCCGAAGAGAATGGTTCTCGGAGCTCAATGAGTCAACGGGAATCCGCGATCGCATTGTTCGTCGTGGACCTATTAGGCGGCAAAGATCAGGCGAGCGCCTATTAGATAGGGAGTGCGTGTTGGCCAGGTCCGATACGTGTCTTACGGGCCAAGTAATTCTTTATTACGACTGAGGCAAGATTGGAGATGATGTTTGAAGGGAGAGGGTTGCAGAATTATAGGGGGTGCCGCAAAGGCTCCTACAAGGAGTTGGTGGCAAAACACCTATAGGTTTTGGAGTGAATCGCGCCTATCGAGTCGAGAGACGTACGGCCCCAAGCTTCGGAAGTGTCGTTTGAAACTTTAGATATCGTAAATGAACTTCGAGCGGCCGTATTTGAGAGGCATACGAAGATGGCAACGGTGGAAACGAGTCTCGTCGGACAGCGGGAACTATCTAAAAGGTTCGCATAAAATAGGAACTAGCAGGCAAGCGACTCAATAGGACACGCCGGACAGTCAGCGTCCTTCCACTAAGAGCCCTTAACGCACCACATAACCTCCCTCGCTCCGCAGGACAGGGTCTTCGAAACATGGTCTTCCACGGGTGGTCAAAAGGATAGCTAAATAACAACAAATCTAATGGTTTTGCGCCGGCCCCCGTCTGCTCTCTGGCCTTCAGCGCGTCCACCAAGTCAAGGGCATACTCAATTTGAGGATTCAATGGGGGTGTTGTGAAATCCTGCCTCGCTCTTGTGTACTCCTCCCCAGAGTAGGCCGCGGTAGGAGGGAGGCCCGAGGAAACCAAACGTTGGAGTGAGGCCCAGGGAGTTTTGGGAGGTGCGTCAAGGGCGCTCCGTCGGAAAGATTTCAAAAGCTGACGGATTGGAACACCGTCTAGACGGTGGGTGTCGATGCGGAGCGCTTCTATAGGCGCCTCTGCAAGGTAGGCCCAGAATTGTGGCGCAACCTCTTCTGGGAGCGCGCCGCTTAAATTGTCGAGTATAAGGACACGGAGGCTCGCGAAGGACCACCCCCACGCCCAGATGTGGTAGGTGAAATGATCATATATCCCTCGACTGACGCTTATCCATGGCTCTTGGTGTACGTTGGTCTAATCACGTCAGGTTAGTGGCAAAATTAGGTCTGGGAAGGAATAGCACCGACCAAGTCGAGATATGAATCGTCCCAAGCATGGACAAAGGCCTTTCCAATGTGTAGCGCCCTGGGTTCGATATCTCCATACATGTGTTTCAAAGCAGCCATTAGACGTGTGGGATCCTCAGAACGGCCATAGGATGTCTTTAGGCGACACCTCTTGAGGACAGATAGGGATGACAGTAAATCGGATTCGAGCCGGGCCTGGGTGATCTCCATACCATGTAGGGGGAGCACAAGGTTTTCTAAGTTAGCCAAGGGTATGGCGCTGTCCATCCGGCCAAACTGTGATTGAACGTGATTGGGGGTGGCACAGGAGAGAGAACGAATCTTGAAATGCCGAAGGCCTTTTGAGCGCTTGAAAATGGCGTAGAGGTCTGCCATGGTTGCTTCCGTCGTTACTATTACCACGATATCGACGTAGGTCAGGTGAAGAGATTGAAGAAGGTTGCAACCCGACGGAATTGGAGTCGTCTCGCCAAGCTCAACCCGACGGAGCTGAGGGAACGAAGATTGGAGAAATTCCGTAAGTTGACCGTACCGATCGTTCGTTCCGACGAGGTCCAGCTTCAGAGTTTCAAGGCTGTCAAAGGCGACCCTCTGCTCGTCGAATATCGATCGAAGAGATTCTTCGTGCACATAGAGATCCAGGGCGCGGCACCGTGTCGAACCCTCGCGAACGATCTTGGCGAGGGCTAAGGTAGTGTCCTCCGATGGTCGGGACGGGTCTCCCTCCCTATGGAAGCCACATAGGTTGATATATATGGGGGCATGTCGAGCCCTACCGAATGCAAAGTCCAGTACCTCTGCTTTGGTCTGCACTCCAATATGAAGGTGACCCCAGACTTCGGAATAGTTTATCGCAATCGCCCTCCAGCCATGCGACACATGGCTGAGTGCCATTGCGTGTGGCATGGTACGCCCCTTCTCCTCTTTGTAATCGATGTCCGGCACACTGGCTATGAAGATCTTGCACAAGATCTCTGGTGGCAAATGCGAGATGGGCGATAACGTGTTCCTCCATTGCTTTAGGCCAGACAGTTCGAGTTCAAGGGCATAGATACGAGCGTCTAGTTCCCTCCGCACTTCTGCATCGGACGCCATTAGGAGAAATGGTGATTTCGAGGAAGTCAAGGGGACGATGGTGGTGGTTGAAGATCAGGGGACGGGACTCTGAGACGCGCGCTTGTTTGGGTAATCGGCGCACGTGCAGACTACAGCCTGTCTTATGCCAGAACATCCACCGCAGACACCCAGTCCTCGGAAGAACCGCGCTGAGGTCGTCATTTCCCCTTACTTCTCGCAAGGGCAACACGCAAGGGATGTCTATGCGATTCCCCACAGCCTCGAGGGACCAGGGACAACTCGGATAACTGCAGAGTGTTGGGATGGACTGGAGAATTCACGAACCCCCAGTCCCCGCAAAAGAAAACGGGTCGAGATCACCGCATCCCCGTACTTCTCTGCTGAAAACGGCCCCAACAGCACAGAGCCTCCATCGAACACCAATGGACGGGGAACGAGGTCGCCACTACGCTCTGGTTTTGTGTCTAGTCGGTCACACCTTCCTCAGACTCCCAGCCCTCGCAAGAAGAAGAAATTTGAAGTCGATGTCTGGATTTCGCCATACTTTGAGCATTCCAACCCTCCTAGGAATGCACGTATCCTTCCCCCAAAGCCCGTGCTGTCTCAGCAGACGACGCCACCAGAGGCCCATCCCAAATCCTCCCCTCCTGAAGAGCATGTCGAAGATCCAGCGTGTACTAGACTCTACAACGAGCTAGAGCCCTTGAAACCACTCCTTGTACAAGGTACCGCCATACCCCTCCACAAGAGGTGCCTCCACTGACGGAAACACAGAAAAGGTGGCCGGGGACAAGTGGAAGTTGCTGGTCGCGTGTATCATGCTGAACGTAACCTCAGGCAAACAAGCACTTCCCGTCTTTTGGGATATGATGAAACGCTGGCCGACGCCATTTGCTATGTCTCAGGGTGAGTCAAGCATAGCCAGGGTTCTACCTCGTACTTCTTTGCTCACGCATCCTGATAGCAAAGAAAGCGGACCTCGTGTTCATGTTATCTCATCTTGGCCTTCAAGACGTTCGCGCTGAACGTCTTATCACGATGTCCTTTGAGTATCTGAAAGACCCTCCCAGAGATTACGACCCTCGACGGTCGAGGGTTTCAACTCCTCGAAAAGGTTCGGGCGATACTTCACCCCGGAAGCGAGGCAAAAGAGCAGAGCCTTCGTACCCCGACACTCCTGTATCCCATCTCCCAGGGTCCGGCCGATATGCCCTGGACTCTTACAGAATCTTCTGCTCCGTCCATGACGACCCTCTCTCTACGGAGTGGAAGTATGTTTTGCCCACAGACAAGGAGCTGATTCGATACCTGGTGCGTTTGGTTACTCATCAGCGATTCGGCAGTTCATGGCTGACCCTTGGAATAGAAATGGAAGTGGGCCGTTCAAGAACACAGAGAGTGGTCTCCGTCGCATGGCCCGGGCTCACCTGCGACAATCGAATACCTAGAAAAATTGAAGCTTGAGCTCCTACCGCCGGATACAGGAAATATTACAAGGAAGTCGCCGAAGAAGTCGCCACGAAAGAAACGGTCCTCTGCGCCCCACTGTTCCGATTCCGACTCTTGGTAGCTACCTTGTGGTCATTGACGCGTCGTCCTCCCGACTCCCCATGGGACTTGGATAACCCGATTGTGGGGTTATTCTTCTGCAGACCCCGGACCGCTGCTGCATTTATTGCTATATCTCATTCAGTCATACCGCCTATTATTCGTGTGCTTCGCTATATGTAACACCATGCCTCTTCGTTTCGATTATGTCCGACGAACGTCCCAGGGAGTTATCTAGTGTTCGTGAACGACTCGGTGTAAGCTTACCTTTGCTTGCCTCCTCTAAACACCCCTCCTCTCCCCCTCACGCACTCACACAAGAGTAATCCAGTAGTACAACAACGATCTATAACAGGGGTGTATTGACTAGTATGTAAGTGAATATCCGCAATCCTCCACGAGATGGCCTAGGTACAGTCCAACGAAAAGGAAAGGAAGTGTGGTGAGGGAGAAGGTGTGAGAAAGCCCTACAGAAAAGAAAGAGTAACAAACTACTTTAATAATGTACGTAAATGCAAAATCGCAATACTGCTCGGGGCTCTTCCGAAGGTCGAATCGAATGACGGATGGAAAGGAACGTTACAACGGGGTGGGGGTAGTACATGCGGTCCTAAATGGTAATATGGGTACGGTATAGGTGGTATCACGGGTCGCCAGGGAACGAAAGGATAGCGATGAGGGCTGTAGGTATGATTGACGAGTGAGGGGTAGAGATCCTAGGTAGAATTAAATGGCAGTCGGCTTGGCCAATGCCCGCGGACGCCCAATGGATGAGGTACTCAGAGATGCAGACTGAAGGGGCATAGGGGGTCGAAGCTTTGATGAATTGGAGCTCGACTTGTAGACCATACCAGTGCCGGTCCGCGGCCGTGGTTTATCGTTTGTGCTGAGAGAGCGAGAGGGTGTAGATGTAGGGGGAGTGACATTGTTGGTGGGGAGGGACGCTTTACGCATCGCCCGAGAGGTGATGGAGGGGACAGGGACAGCTGGACGGTCGCCTGCGGATGCAGTGCGTATCTGCCGTGGGAGCTGGAGGGGTCGGACGTGAGCAGCGGTTGATGGAACGCCGACAACCGAGTGAGTGGAGGCGGAGGACGATGTGGAGGAGAACGTGCGCGCCCGAGGGAAGGACTGCTTCGAGGGGGTTCTGACAGAGGGGCCATGTGATACGGAAAGATTGGCCCTGGATGGTACCCTGGACAGGCCACCAGGAAGAGGAGGAAGTGCCTTGTCTTTTCCAAGCAGGGGCTTCTTGCCTTGCAAAGCGGTGGGGATGTGAGGGGAATTTCGGTCCTGTTGGGGAGTGACAGGCATGGGGATGCTCAAAGTGGAGCCCGAGGACAATGTTCTGATTTCATTGTTCGAAGACTCCACCGAGGATGCAGATTCCCGAGTGCCTGGCCGCCGGCGATCTAAGGGAGTACCGTAGTCATCCGATACACCGTAAGACCCGTTACTCGCCATGCTCATCCGGCCGTTGGAACTGGCGACACTTAGCCTCCCCCCTGAGCTGGCGATGCTGGTCCTCGTCGACGCGCTCGTCCCACTCATCTTCCTCGACCAAGCGGTTGGGGGGTTAGACACCGAGCTGATTTTGGTTTGCCGAACCCCCCACTCATCAGCTCCCTCGTCTTCTTCTTCAAGATAATTAGAGTTGAGGGCGCCGCTGCTATATGACCGAGATAGTGGATGCGGTCGGTTGGAGGACGCAGACGATAACGTTGATGAGCGTGTCTTCATCTGTAGGGTCGATAGGCGTTTTGTAAGTGGTGACGGGGCATCTTCATCCTCGCTAAAATCAAGGGCTAATCAGAAGCGGTCCAGATAGGCAAGAAAAAGGCCGCATACCTATCACTCCAGCCTAGCCCTGTTGTCAGACCCACGCCTCCTCGTAATAGCTTCCCATCTCTATGCCTGACCCGCCTCATCGGAGTGTCGCGTTCGTCCTTGATAATTCCGGACTTGGTAACTGAAAGATGCGTTAGTACGGACCTCTTGTAAATGACGCGCGACGTACCGGTAGAGAATGTGCTCATTGTGCTACCCGGGCGGCCGTCAGTGCCATAGGGTGTGTTCGATCGCGATTGAGGAAGGAGTTTTGAATTCGGAGAAAGGAGACCATGGCGAACCATGAGATGCCTACAGGCGCCGTCAGTCAAGAACAATTAAGGTAAGACGAAGGAATCCGACTTACGGCAGTGGAGTATGAAGGTCGATACTGGAGTCATCGCTGTCGCTACCACTATTCTCAAGCTCCTTCTCCAATTCACGAACGTGGTTCTCGTCTTCCTGGTCGCCGCGCTTCCACACGCCTTCCACAATATAGTCGAGAGAGTCGTCTTGGTCAAAAGATTCCTTCCGTCCGACAGTCGTCTTGGACAATCTCAGTGGTTGGGGCGTGAGGCCAAACTCGTCAGCTGGTGTACGAATACTCCGCATACTGCGCACGCTCCGGACAGAATTGAGCTTCTTCCGTTGATCATGGCTCATGGTGAAGCTGCGAGCACCAGAGAGTTTGCTGGGTTTCGGTGTAGACTGAATGATGGAGTCGATGTCTGGACTCGGAGAGCGAAGCGGGGGCATTGTGGCGGAGAGTGAGAACGGGTATCTCGCTGCCACGTTCGTTCTCGAGGGGGAAACTGGAGTTGGTGGCAGGGACGGAGAGCGAAGGGTCGCTGTAGATGATGAGGCGAGGTCGGCAAGAGTAATGGAGTTGGACTTGGAATGCGAACGCCTGCTAGGCGTCGACTGCAAGGGTAGAGGTTGGTCGAACTTGAGATAAGCGAGACTCGACTGGTGGGAATGGGACGATGTCAACGCTTCTGGGCGAGGCGAGGCGTTAGACTTTGATGATGCAGGCACGTCGTCTTCTTCTCCGCCACTGACTGCGCCAAGGATGTCGCGCATGTTTATCGACGATATGGACTCGTTGGCCTGGTGGCGTCGGCGAACCCGCCTCGGACTATGATCGACCCCGGCGTCATCATCGTCTTCAGACAAAGGAAGCATTGGCGACACGACGTCGCGGGGTAATACGGGTGGGGGAAGGACATTATCGCACTCTTCGTCGATGGAGAACGCGATGGAGGGTCTGTTGAAGGAATTAGGGCTGGTCGGGATAGAGGGTGTGGAGCTCCTGTCGCTGGCAGAAGGTATTCGTGGAGACGGGCGTGAGGAATAGCTGGAGCTGTAGTAGCTGTGGGCACTAGACGTGCTTAAGACCGAGTCGCGATTGTGGTGGGACGACGTAACCGAATACTTGGACGACGGGCGAGATCGATTACCCCTGGACGAGAGCAGCAGATGGAGGGTGTCTGCCTCTGTGAGCCTCGAGGGCCCCGGTACTGGTGGAAGCGGTACGGACGGGGGCCGTGATGGGGGAGGATTGAAGGAGGTCGAGGTCAGCCCTGGCGATGGGGTCGGGGGGATGTGGGACGGGGGGACGGGGAACGCGTCGATGAGCAGCGGGAGCTGGGGTTTGCGGAGGGACATGATGGGGGGAGGGGGCGGGGCTTGTCGTCGGCACCGACGTGGCGGTCAAGCTCTGCTCGTCGCTCTCGTCGTGCTCGTCGTCGCGCCGGGCGTCGTCGTCGTCGTGGGTGTTGTGAATGAACCTGGAAAAACCGGACAACTGGCTGCGAATGTTTTCCACACCACCTGCCTTTTTTGGACTAGTCTATCTCTCTCCGTGATCGTGACGGAATGGGAACAAAGCATCTGATGATTCCAGCGTATTCAAGCACTCTCCATGAAGACCACAACAATCCTACCAACCGGATCCATATCCTCCATTTCTGTTTCAATTCAAGGGTTACCTTCTTTCCGCCTCGCGATAACCTATTCCAAGCTTCATCTGGCGAACTGGCGCGCTTCAGGCCTTCGATTCCCTCGAAGGCCGGTTCTCCAGAACAGAGGCATACCTCTCCAACCCAGCCTGCATCGGCTTGCACATCGCACGCGCAAGCCTCACCTCCCGCTTGAACCTCTGCAACGCGTATGTCAGAATATGTTGTCATACCACCGGCATGCTGACATCTGTCACGCCTCAACGTAAAAGGTCAATTCAACTCACCGCATCGCTGACAGCATCCAGCCCCTTCCTCAGTTGCGCTTGGAAGCGGACGGAGTCGCTCCGGATCTGTGTTCATTATGTTCCTGTCAGCATCTTCGCCCTTGCCTCGAACACCCGGCTAGATGGACCGAGGAAGACTTACGTTCTGCCAAATGTCTCCAAAGAGACCCAGCTTCTCGCAGATGAGGTTGATATCGGGCTTCAGTCCGGAGAATTCGGTCTTGATGTACGCCAAGGCCTCTTGCATCGCATTGACCTCAGCCAAGTCCCGCTGCGCCTGGTGCAGCTTCAGCTCAGCATCGAGGCGGCGGGCGAGGAGAAGGATGAGCGCGGCCTCGGCGGCGACGACTCCGAGTAGCTATTCCATTCAGTCCAGAAAAATGAATTAATGAATGTCACGCCCGGGTAGGGAACATGCGGCACTAACCCCGACAATAGTTGCAGCACCGAGGGCAGCACCAATCAAAGCAATAATAGCCGCAGCGATCTAAGCAAGTAGCGATCATCAGGCGTCAATCACATACTAATCACGGAGTAAAACAGAGGTAGGAACTCACCTCCCAGTTCAAACTGGATACCGACACAACATATATGTCAGTGCCTGTGCACCCCGATCAAACGACCTCGAGGCACTTACCTGGAAATGGTGCTTTGCAGTCCGTTGATGGTCACCCGAAGCTCTTCGGCTTGCTTCTTGAGTTCTTCGCCCTTATCCTCGACATACTTGTCGAAACTAACAAGGAACTTCTGGATGTCTGTCTGGAGGGCATAGAAGCCCTTCGCCATCCTGTCCGAGTCGCTATGGTCCTCGTCCTGCAAGAACATAAAATCAGTCTGGCAGTCGCACAACGAAGCCGAGTGGGCAGACTTACGATGAATGACTGAAGTTCGATGATCGCATCCTCGCGGTCTTGATCCGTGACGATGCTCTCAACCATGTCAAGGAAGACCTGGTCGAAACCTAGGATCGCAAACGTAAGTCTTTTTGCCATCCCAACGAATTACGAGATGAATACGTACGCCTGAGAATCGTCACATGCGCAGACGCAACATCGCGACTCAAGGCCAGGTGCGAGACCCATCGCTGCAAATCAAAACCATCAGCCTCATATCCTCCAAACTAAACTCGAGACCGACAGCATTATACCCATTCCAATCATCCCTAAAGCCCGCAAGCTCAGGGAACTTACTCCCATACCTCTGGACCATATCCTCCAAGCTCCTCGTAACACGATCGAAAGCCGCATCGACTTCGTTCGCCCACACGCCGACCTGCTCGATGTTAGCCTGGTAAGCCTTGGCCTTCTCTGGGTCCTGGAGGTCGCGCGTGGCGTCGTCGAGGAACTGGTCTTGCTCCTCCGGCGTCGGACCGCTGGTCTTCCATTGGGCAAGGACCGCCTGGACGTCTTCGTAGGTGAGAGTCGACTCAGCAGACATCGTTGTTGGTTGGGCAAAGAGACTCCTGGGTGAAGCTGTTGAGTGACTTGAAGGTGCTCCGTTACCTTTAAAAGAGGCTTTGGATGCCCCCGAATGCGATAGGGGTTCGGCAGAGAACCTCCTCCAGGCGGAGTAGGTTGGAGTCTATCTCGCCATTCCACGGAGGAAGACTAGCTCCTACTTTCAAATTGGGTTACACCGGTGAAGAAGCAGTGTCGAAACGAGCAACTCGCCTGTCCTTCCGCTCCTCCTATTCCAAGAACATCAACATCCACAGCTGACCTCGTTCAAAAGACGAGGATATGACCTACATGGCATCGAAACGGCAAGAACGAGCTGGACCGTGGACGCCACTTCAATGGAAGAGATGCTGAATGAACATCCCGCTGTCAGATAAGATGAACGAAGACCATCCCGTGAACAACACATGTTGACGGAGAACGCATAAGGGAGACATGACTCGCTTTCCGGGATTTCGTACAGGCCCTCCTGACCTATGGCCGTGGTGTACCATCCTAAGATGGGCCTACATTTAAACCATTGGTGAGCATACAGTTCAGAATATGACAGGAGTCTAGGTTCACCTGAGTACGGCGCAAAGGCATGACAGGAAATTGTCTCCCCAAGGCTCGGCCAAAGATAGCAGTTCTACTTTTGACATCGGCGAAAGAACATCATAGTCTCAACATGCGTTCTGGGGCAGGAACGTTAGTCGGCACGGTGAATAGAGACTAAAAGTATGTGCTTACCCGGGTTCGGTTCGTGGATTCTCCTGGGTATGACGAGAGTGTAATGGAACCAGCGTACTGTTGAAGACGGGCAGTAAACTTGCCCCATGATCTCGGAGGAGTTTGGAGATAGTAAATGAACGGTTAGGCTTGCTGCGAGATGGATAGCAGGATAATGAGGTGTTCGCGCGAAAGCACTTCAAAGCCATGGAATTAGGCTGTCAATTTCGCACGTGTAGGCCCTAGTGTCACGAAATCCGATGCAAGGGATCCTGGATACGACAAGTAAGGTACCTCCCCTATTCCCTTGCCCTTCTCAAAAGCCCCAAAGTTCTCGAAGAAACGTGTGTCGAAATGTATGACGGAAAGCTTGTCGCCGGGTCCCAACGGGAGACAGTGAGGACGTAGAAGCCTCGCTCCGTCAAGGCGGAGTAGGTCTCCTCCAATAAGATGAACTTCTCCCAGAGATAGCCACCCGCTTTGTGATATCCCCGGAACCCAACCTCGTATTACCGACTCATTACAGGGAGGCCTGCATAAGGGACATATCCACCAGGATATCTGTGGGCAGTAGTCCGTCTCCTTCTGGGCCGTGCTTCCGAAAACTCGCGAGTCAGATCTACCTGGCCCGGTTGCGTATTTGGGGAATGGATGGCGTAACTGGATCGCTCGTGACCGTACTCAGGTCCCTCGAATTCATCGAGGAGGTTCAAGTCGGATGCTTGACCAGGATGAGGCTGCTGAACAAACCGAACCGAGTCTCCATCAGCCGAGCTATCCTCGTAGAACTCCCCAGAATTTCCGCCGTAGTAATCCCGCGCATGCCAGATAATCATAGGTCGATGTTGAAGATGTCGTGCGGTATGTGAGCCCGTCCCGGGGTAGTAGTCGGCGGTGCAACGCTCCTTTTCCACCCATTTCAGCGACTTGAGGTGGTCGACGAACGTTTTGAATCGGCGTTTGTACGACTTGAAGGATGTGCTGGATGCGGGTGGGGTATGGGGTCGCATGGTGAGGTAGTTTTCACCTGGCATCGGATAGACGAGCTCAGGGCTTGCGATCTCGGGTGGAACGTAAATGGTGGGACGCCTCCCAAGTTCGGCCGCATAGCGTTGAGGCTTCCTTACGAACCCTTCCTCCTCTTCCTCCTCTTCTTCATCTCCTAACAGGGTTGCCGACTGAGACGACTCGGGCGTCTCGAGGACCAGAGGGGGGACCCGTTGAAACGGATCCCGGCCTTCGATCTTCGACCTCGTTGGTGACGAGGCATACCCCGAATCCTTGAAGCTGCCAGTACCCGAGAGATCTGGTGGGCGCTCCCATAATCCGGACGTGTACCGGGAGGTTGGAAGCGGGGAGAAGAAGGGTCGCGACGACGTCTCGTCACCTGTCCAAGTGTTGACGGGGAATTGACCCTGATACCTGGGAGATGGCTGGTATATGGGATTGGACATGGTGGCGGCAGAGGAAGAAGAGAGGTTGATCCGAAAACCCAGGAGTCGGGCACCTGACATCACCAATACATCACATGTATCCGAGTCGCAAAACGCGGGCGCCTAATCTCTGCAACAACCCTGCCCAGTGGTGGATGCAACGAGCATCGCGAGGGGTTTGAAATTTCGGGGCCCAGGCATACATAAATACGAATCGAGGATAGGTAAGGACGGCTCGCGCTGGCGTTCGGAAATGACTCACTTTCTATCCTCATTGCCCATTCACGACGGCTGGTAGAATCTGCCGCTCGACGTAACGATAGTTCAGGAAGAAGAAGGGTTCATCCCAGACCTCACATATCGCAAGGAACAGGCGCCTATCCTACTTCTTCTTCTTCTTCTTCTTCGATTTGTTCCCTCCGTTCTGCCCTTTCACGATCCCCCCTCCAAGCCCCTTCTTCGGCTGGTTCTTCCCCTTCTGCCCATTCACGAAAGCCCCCCCATTCCCCTTCAGCATGTTATTATCCTTGCCCTTGGGAGTTTGCTTGGCCAAGCATTCGGGCCAATAAGTGTTCGAACATTTCGCCCAGCCAAGCCGGTCACTCTTGTGGACCAATACCTCAACGCGGATGCCCTTGTTTCGAAGCTTCTGCGAGCAATATGTAAAGTCTCGGCCCCCAGTTAGGAATACGACCGTTGTCGTATCTGGATGGTCCAGGGCGACGTGAAACGCGATATCCTCTAGAAGATCCCTCAGTGCACTGACTCGAGGGGAAATCCATGTCTCCACACCTTCCATAGTATGGTGGATCGTTGGTTTCCGGCCGTTCAGTGGACAATAGATGAGCTCAACTCCCTCAGCCTCGAGCTTCCCCACCATTTCACCTTCATCGAAGTGGAACGGTCTGTCGATATAGCCATAGATATACTTGACCTTCCCACACTTGCTCAAGACTCGTCGGCGAATTTCGCTCAGGAATGTACCGGGCCCCTCACCGGGGTATGCGTATGCTGAGGATGGGTCAACATTGACGAGAATAATCGTATCAATCCTTGGAAACGTACTGAGGTCCCAGAACACAGCAACGGCAGTCTTACTCTTCCCCATCCCGAGCGGTGAAGGGAACAGTGGACCACAACACCCCGCGGTCCCCACCGAGGTGAAACAGCGCCCTCCTGAATCGCGGACAAGGGCGGGGGTTGCTTCAAGCTTTGTTGGTGCTGGCAGTTGAGGTCAGGACCAAGAAGGGTGCGCTGTTCGGGCACGCTTTCGAGCTCAGGGTCGCGTCGATGCTGTCAATGTACGTAATCCAATCAAGGCAGCGGCGATTCAGGCCATCCTCCCAAGAGGGTCAACAATTATGCATTAATTCTGGGGTTGGAATGGGTAGATGGGCGGTACAACACACGGCGAGCAGCAGAGGATATAGGACGGGTCAGTATCAGCCCCGTCACCCCAATGAAACTGGGATGGGCGCTTAAATACCTGCTCGCTTACTCTTCGCTTTCGACAACTTCCGCCGTGGGCACTGACCCTTCCAGCACTTCTTCTTCTTCTTCTGCAATTTCTTCCTCACTAGTAGCTCCAGTTTCCTCTTCACGGGCACTTTCAAAGGCCAGTACCTGTCCGCGTTTGCTTGAACGATATCCCCTTGACTGTTCTGGACCAGCACAACAACGCGCACACAGCGCCCCCTGAGGGTCTGTGCACAGTATGTGAAGTCGCGCTTCCCCGTTACAAACACTACTGACGTGGTCTCCGGGTGGTCGAGAGCGACGTGGAACGCGATATCCTCTGCGGAATTGTGAGCGACAGTCATGCTGTAGGCAATGAGTGTAGTTACTGTACCTTCCATTGTATGGTGTATCGTAGGCTTCCTACCCAGCTTGGGACATAAGTATACCGTCACCCCGGACCCTTTCAGGGTTTGAAGCGTAGAGACTTCCAATTTGCGTTGAGGCGGACGCCCGAGGTATGCGCTGAAGTGTTCGACTCGTCCATGAACGCCTGCGAGTTGGCGAATCTTCGTGACAGTTCCGGAGGGGTTATTCATTGGGAACACATTGTCTACGGAATCTCGGAAATAAGCCCCGCGTTCTGTACCAAGCTCCATCTCGGGTATGCCATACCAAGGTCCCAGAAAACGGCGGCAACCCCCCGCCTGGCCTGCGCTAGCATGTCCACCTAGTCTACGACTCGCTTTTGAGTGAAGAAGTTCTAAGTTGAGGAGCTTTTAGAGTGCACGAATTCCGAAAGGTAGCCTGAGCTTGGGAGGTTATATGCAGGCAGGGCAGATGCCTAAGCTCAAGATTCCCAGCAATATATAAACGTGGCCGGGAGGACCCCTGACCCTCCCGTCGCGTGCATTAATTACGCGCTGGGGTCGTTACTACGAGCACTACGTCATCGGGCCATCGATCACCGAGTCGGTTTAGGCGCTCGTCCATCCTCTGGTTCCCAATGGGTCGGGGGAGTGCGGCTGTGTGGGCGCTGAAGCTCGCCATAAGCAGGTTCCGCTCAACAAATCCCGTCATAAAGAGAGGCAACATCGTGGCAACGCTTTTATAAGTACAACAAAAGGGAAACTCGAGCACGCACAGAGGGTGGTTACCAGACGCCTCGTGCAACGCAACCATACACAAAACTGAAAGAGAAGCAACGCGTTCACATCGTGGGTCATCCATCCAAGTTTACTCTCACTCGACCAGTCGAGGGATTCACATTCTGGTTCATCGGGGGGTATGGGCCTTGCTGCGCGTCAGCGTACCCTCCATACGGATCCCCGACATCATTGCCGGAATAATATGCCAGGTCCGATGAGGGTTGCTGAGAGGGCAAAGGTGGGAGGGGTGCGGCCTGTGGGTTATAGGTCGAAGGGGGCTGCTGGGTATAAGTCGAGGGAGGGGCATATTGCTGTGCTGGGGCCGCCTGAGAGTATGCGCCTGTGGTATATGTGGAGTTGGCGTATTGCCGTTGCTCGCCGTAAGGGGAGTAGCTGCCGCCGGTATGTTGGGCCATTTGAGGTTGACCCCAGCCTGCAGACTGGAATTGAGGCGCAAGAGGAGTGGGAGGGCCACCCGCATTACTGCTGCCTTTGGTATTCCAGTTGTCTGTGGTAGTGGTCAGTGGGACAAACCACGAAGAGATGGAAGCAGGAGCCTCACAAGCTGTGGCATTGCTGGCTGTCATTTGCTTCTGCCTCTTCCGGTAGAACATAAGACCGCCGATGAGGAGCACAAGGAGAGCCAAGGCGCCAATGATCCCGCCAACGATTGCGGCTGTATTCGACGACTTCTGCGCTGCCCCTGCGGTCGAGCCATCGGAACTACCTGCTGTAGTCCCCGATGGCGACCCCGACCCCGACGCAGTCATGGTCATGGTCACTGTCCGCGCGGAGGTAACCACGGCCGGCGTCGCGGTGGTCGTTACAGTGGTGAACCTCGGTGTGTCGACCGGAGTCACCATGAACAGGTCGAGGAAAAGGTCTGCATCGGCGCCGGTGTTGGTAATCGTCAAAGTATGATCTGCAGCGGGGAGGACCGGCGAATCGAAGAAGACCTGGTTGTACTTGGCTGTGAGGCCAGGGTCACCCTCGAAGTTGGTGGCAGTTCCAGTGTCGATCGCGTACGAGGAAGTGGGCTTCCTCGTCAAACTACCGGCTATCGTTCCATACACAGTAATCTTGGTGCCTAATGCAAGTTCGATTCTGTTTAGAAGGAGAATCATTGGAGTTGCAGTGGAGACGTACCGTAAAAAGTCACCTTTGCAGTCGCTCCCACAGTGTTCGTGTGCGTCGTTGTGCTATTGAACTCGTTCCCGCTTCCAGCTTGACCCCATCCAGTAGAGTATACGACTGCGGTGTCTCGGTCATCAAGAACGAGGACACCCATCTTGCGATGTAAAGAGCGACGAAGAGAAAAGAGAGAGCGTGGAGGGGAAAGGAGAAGAAGAGGAGGGGAGATAAATGATCCCTCAAGGCGGCTTGTGTGTTCTTCAATGTGATCTTCCTGCATAGTTACAGACAGTTACCGGTCGTGGGCCACATTGTTGATGGGCATGCACGCCGAAAGGGTCCTAATCAGGCTCAATGGTATCGTTCGAGAGCTTGGCGAGCTCAGGTGGCGTCAAACGGTAGAGATCCCCTGGAGAGTTTCGCCTGCTGGAAAGCGTAAGGTAACAACATGGGAGGGAAGGGCTGCGATAGGGAGGACATATACTAGCAGAAGCAAGTCTCATGGCCCGGGTGATGCCCAGGCCAAAGAACTTGGGTTCTCGGAGTTGATGTGAGAATGCCATGGGTGGATGCCACTCTGATAGTGAGTGATGGGATCCTCTGAGAACTGCAGAAGGTTAGTTGACGGAGCGGAAGAGGACCGATGGAACAGGGACAATCGTCACACCTCATATCCGACTTCATAGAGCACGGAATTCGTTTCTCCTGCTGCGGGCGAGTGAGTGCTTCGTCGCGGAGGCGAATATACTATTACAAGTATGAAAACAGAAGTGATACAATGCCAAACCATACCGCGGGCGAGCCCATGACCCTCCCATTAGATTTCGACTTCCCGAACACCATCCTTATCCACAACCTTGACCTTGTACTTGCCGGGGCTGACTACCAATCTCTTCGAGACTTCGTCGATGCATCGCTTCAGGGTTTCAAGGCCCTCTTCCAGAGACGCTTCAGGGTTGTGGTATCTGGAGGAACGATGAGAGAGTGAACGTAATCACGGCGGCAATGCAGACCGACCTATCCAACAAACTCAGTGCAAAATACGAGCCGTAGCCGTGGGCAGCAAAGGGGACCTCGGAGATGGTGCCAAGGTAGTCGATCCAGTAGAGATGGGGATCGTGGCTAGAGGTATCGTATCCTCCCAGGAGGAGGTTAACTGAGTATGGGTGCCTCGAACGCAGCGATTCTGCTAATGAGCGGCGGACCCAGGATGCAGCGGCGGATGGTCGAAGGGAGTAGGTGTTGCGGATTTGGTACAAGCGGATATTTCTCTCAACGTACTCTGCAAACTGCACAGTATCGCCTACGCATTTAAATACCCATTTCAAGGTCAATAAGCGGTTAATCGGTAATAAACTAGCGGACGCACCAGGTTCTCCAGAGTACGCCATGAGAAGGTGAGGGCCGAGGGCTTTGATTTTGTCCTCATCAACCTTCATCTTGACGATCGAGCGTGCTGCGGTGGTGTCTGCAGCGACGATAACATATCCTTTGCCCGTAATCGCGAATGAGGTCTCCATGGTGGTCGTGGTCGTGGAATGGGAGAGAGTGACGCGTCGAGAGATTGCCGCACGCGTAACGAACCCTAACCTTACGCCATCAACAGCCCCTATCCATTCCAACAACCACCGGAAACGTCATTGCCGGTTTGCTCTTGCCCACCATGGTCGAGGACCTCAAGAGGCGAAATCGGCAGGACTATGCGTATTTTCTCGAGTACAGAACGCGGTGGTACGTTTTTCGATCTCTGCTATCGCCTTGTCTGTCTGACAGCTCAACAGGAGTGACAACGACCAGTATTCCCATATGAACAACTCAATCTACTACCATTTGTTCGACTCTATCGTGAACACGTACCTCATCGAGCAATGTGGGCTGATTCCCAACATGTCCCCTCTCATAGGCCTAGTTGTCAGCTCGTACTGTCAGGTAAGCGGCTATTTCTCTTCTGCTCGCTCCTCAAGCTCAACACGGTCGCAGTTCTTTGCGCCAGTTGGCTTTCCAGAGGTACTAGACCTCGGACTTCGGGTCAACAAGCTCGGAAGCAGCTCCGTCACGTATGAGGTTGGCGTATTCCGCAAGGGTGAAGACCAGCCCGCCGCGGTGGGGGGATACACCCATGTCTTCGTTGCCAGTGAATCGAGGAAGAGTACCCCAATGGCGATGGGCACACGGGAAGGCCTGTCAAAGTTGCTAGCACCATCAGAGAAGCTAGCGGCTAAGCTGTGACTCTAGTATGTTCTCCACTTAATATACCACGCTGACTTGAATTCATACGATCACAGATACTATACATTCACAAGTCAAAGAATCGAGCGCAAACCAGGGAACGAACTACATTTATCCCAACTACAAGTTAGACGCATACGCGATGAAGGCTCTCTCAATCTGCTGGCACCCATCCTGCACAGGGACAAGCTCTTCCTGCAATCTCTGAAAAGACATCAATCCCTTGAACCGTTCGACTCAACAAGTCATGCTAACCTTGACAATGTCCTTCCAGTTCGGACCTGTGGCACTCTCGAGTACCTGAATGACCCTGTTGCTCTCTTCGGGGAGCTACGCACTTCGTCAGAAAATGGCTTCGGAACCGCGCGAGGAACCCACCAATGCCTCGATCTTCTTGAACTCGTCCTTGAGACCGGCGATGCTGTCCAGGTCAAACCGGTTGGATGGATAGTCTTCCTGCAGAACCGTTAACATTGGGACTTGTAAAACGAAGCTGACGCACAGTTAGGAAGGATTTGAACTCGGTCACCACGTCCTGGCGGTCTTGTTCAGTCTGGATGTCTGACACCATGGACAAGAACACCTGGTTGAATCCTGAAAGGAACGACGTCAGCTTCCCCCACATGTCCTCAGAAGAAAAACTGTTACTGACGCCTACACCAGCCAGCGATAGAGGAGGCGGCGTCCCGGGATCGGAGCAACACCTCCACCCATCGCTGCAGGTTAAAATCGATGAGCATCTTGATCTCTTGTGTAGGTGAATGGGCGCTACTCACATCATTGAACGATCCAGTGTCTGTCTTGAGACCTGAAACAATTTGGAAACGGTTATAATGGCTGTTCACAAGGCCCTCCGCCTGCCGCTTGATACCGCCAACGGTTTCGTCGACGGAGATGGACTCCCTGGAGAGACTGTTGATGGTGTCGACGAATGGGCCTGGGTTTGCGATGGGAGATGGGGACGACATTGTGCTTCTGAAATCGGGGTGTTAGACTGAGGAATCTTGGGCCGGGTGAGTATCGCGTTTATATACGCATGTACATCCCAGCTCACCCCTATCCCGTTCGCTTGACAGATGAACTGACCCGAGTTGGTTCAGAAGCCAAGGACTCGTGGCAAGAGCAAGTTCATGTCACCATCGGTCCCATGATTCTCGCCAAACGGGAACGTGTCGATCCAACCGGCGATCGTCTTTGGCCGGTCTCATGTTCTCTTCCAAGGTGAGCCCAAAGTGGGCGACTTGTACGTCTTCATTTCCACTTCTCTTCGTTTCCGCTCTTCGCCCCAGATTTTCTTTGTGGAATTCCAAGTCTAGAACTCGCTTGTAAACGGACGGGAAGTCATGTGTGAACGCCATAGGGGTCACTCAGACGTCTCCCTGAATAATACGACTCCAACCAGTACCCACTATATATTCCTGAACGTCCCTACGCATCTGAACAACAAAACACCATCCTCTCACAAGCACTCATGGCCACAGCCGCAGTCTTACCTCCCCCCGCCTCTGACCCCCTCCTCGCACAGTGGCGAGGGCTGAACGATGACGAAGCCACTCAATTCGTCAACGATGCCATCGCCCTCCTGAGCGATAGCGCCATGGTCGCCCAGTTCGAGAAGAACGTCGGCGAGGTTGGCACTTGGGCAAACGAGGTCGACGCCGCTTTCGACCGCGTGACCAGGACTTTCGTTCAGGTTGTCAATGATTATGGAAACCACTTTCCCGCCCTGTCGGGGTTCCTCGCCGAATGGAGGGGTTATAACTCGGTTGGTTGGAGTTTCTCGAGTATTGCATGCGGACAACTAATGTACTGTGTCCTATCTAGCGATGGATAAGCGCGTTGCTCCTCTCTCGCGACGTTGCGTCTAAGCATGTCACTATCCTCAGGCGTACGTTGGGCCCATTGATATTCAGCCAGGTACTCAGTCTTTTCTAGGCTTCGAGCGAGTCTTCTTGGACATGGTTCTACACATTGTAACTGAGCAGGATCGCCTCGACGTTATCGTGGAGCTCGAGGAGTTCATTGTTAGCCGTTTTCGCATCCCTATATCTTCGACGTGACTCACCCTCTTTCTTAGAACGAGGAGCACGACACCTCCGACGAGATGTCTCGCATCTTCCTCGAATTGAAGCGTGACATCGACGCATTCTCCGCCAAGCTCGACAGGTACGTCGAGGAAACGGGTACCGAGCTCGATGCGGCGGCGAGGGCCCTCCAGCCCGTCATTCGACGCCTTCAGGACGAGATCTCGGTGTAAGTTTCGCGTTCTTAATCCGCCGTTACCCGCTGTCGCTGACGGATTGCGTAACTAGTCTGGACAAGCAAATCAACGATACGAGGATTGCCCTCGCAGTCAGTGGTGGGTTACTGAACGTACGTGTCGGATGGACTCTGCGATTGCGAGTTCCCACTCACGCCCGTGCACAGGTCATTGGGCTCATTGTCGCTGGCTCGATGCTCGCGTCGTACCAGAACCAGCGTAACGGTGAGCTCATATAAATTTATCCCAATAATATACAGGATGCGGACTGACGAGGTGTTTATCCAGCCAAGAACACGGAACTCGAGGGCAAGGTGCGAGAACTAGCTGACATCAACCGAAGGCAGCAAGCGCTCGCCTACCTCCAAACCGACTTTGCTGGCCTTAAGCCCGACTTCAACCTGATCTGTGAAAGGCTCCTGGGCTTTGCTCAGATATGGGCCTCTGTAAGTGGCTTCCGCCCCATTCATACCTGTCAGTTCTGACGAGCTTCCTCTCACACAGGTTCGAAGCCAGAGCGTCCAGTTCCGAGACCACATCAAAGGAGGCTTAGGTGCTGCCACGAACATGGTAGGCTGACTCTATTCCAATTGATCGGCAGAGACTAAAGATCTCTCTAGAGGTTCAGAAGGGAAGTCCAGCTCGCGCAGGATACCTGTGTGCCTCTGCGAACGGGTTTGGAAATCTACGCACAGAACCTTGGTCGCCGGCTTGCCTCCAAGGGCGATGAGATAAAGGACACTCCTTGAAGTTGAATGGTGCGCTGGAACACGCCATACGAATGAAGAACGCAATTGAAACGCCCGAGCTGAGAGTGTTGGAGCTCAAACATCCGTTCCGTCCATGACCCCTGTGTAAACTCCTTTGTAATTGTATGTCCCGAAAGCCTCTGTCTTCTTGCTCGCGGATGCGATACCTTCTCCTCGATTGATAACGTTGCGTATCATATTGTAGGCCCCCGTTGTGACCGAGGCTCACTTCAAGGCACTCTCACAACGTCGAATTTTTCACCCGTTGGGCCGCTGGTAGTACCATACTACCAGCGCCTATTTCGGTGGAATGAACGCGGGAATTTGAATGTTCGGGGATTGAACCTCCTGATTTCTGAACGTAAACAACCTTTTTTTCCAGCAGTCCTTGACTACGACACGCGCTGCGACACGCCTCCCCACCTACCAGTCCAGTTCACGGTCAAATTCGTGCGCGACCCCACCCACCAGGTCCTCACCTGGCCACACCGCGTCGATAACTGCCGACCATGACCCCAGCCACCCGTGCTTGCGCAATTCCCGAGGTCGTATCCGTGATTTGCGAGTGCATTGCTGAGAACGCGCTTTCGAAGTCCGAAGTATCAGCACAATGCACTACTGGGGTGCCCGTCGGTCGTCGGGAGTGGAGAGGTGCTCTCGCGAATCTCATAGTTGTCGACAAGGCGTTCCACGACGCGTACGTGCCTCACTTGTGGGGCACGCTGCACGGTCTTGTCCCTCTTCTGCTGCTACTGGGTGCAGAGAAGGTATTAAATCGTGACGGCCCTCCGACCTTAGTGCGTGCTAAGACCCTCTCGATCGTGCCCTGTTTCCCTTACTGATGCCTCTCATCTCAGCGGCTTCAAGCAGATAGCATCGCGAAGAAGCCATGGCGCCGCTTCCGCCATTACTCCTCCTACGTCAGGTCTTTGATACTTGGTCCGAGGGACCAGGAGCCGCTAGATCCTTCTTCCATGGCTTATTTTTCGTTCGGGCTAGCGAAGGCGCAAGCTGGTGTGTTCGAAAACCTCGAGTTGGTTCATCTCAACTCGGACGACGGATTTTCCGTTTACCTCGCGACGGCGCTCCTGTGCGAGGGGAAGAAATTACACCTCGAACTTGGACCCCTGCTTCACCACACCGATGCCGCGATACTCTACGCGTCCTGCGGGTCCCTCACAAGTCTCCGGATTGACCATGTCGTGTCGTCCAGGCCGTTGCTTGCCGTCGCGACACTTTTCAAACTTCAGTCCCTGAGTTTGACCATCCATGGCAGCGCTACCGCAACCCTTGTGGACTCAATAGCAGGCCTTCACTACTTGAAGGAGCTCACAATCTCCCAATCTGCCCTCAAGCCGGAGGCGGGTTCCCATCCCTCTTCGACCGATGGCGGACCTGACAGGGTGACAACCCTGCAACGCCTTAACCTTCCCCATTTGCGCTCGCTTTCCATCGACGGTCACCTCACCATGCAAACCCGCTTTAAACCTGTCCTCAAGTCCATCACCTCGCTCGAGAATCTGCGACTAATAATTGCACCGAAAAAGCTCGCCATCCTTATACCGTCGCTCATCGAGCATTATGCATCCCGTAACCCAGGGCTCCTCTCGTTGAATGTGAAGGTCACGGCCCAAGCCCAAGCCACCCCCGCCGAGCGCCTTGAGGAGCACAGACGCTCTGACGAAGGGAAACTCAACAAATTCCTCCTCTCGCTATCCAGCTTGACCAGTCTCAGGCATTTTTGCGTGGTCAACGTCCCATTCTTCGATACGACCATTATTGGCCGCGTCGTGGAAGCCCTGGAGTCACTCCACAAGCTTCGCACTTTCCAATTCCTACCAGTCCCTGTGACTTCGGCTCTGGGGGATACGCTTCTCCCCGGGGACCTGCCTTTACTCGACCAGCTGGCCCAGGGGTGCGCTGAGCTTCGATACCTCGAGACGTCAATTCATGTTGGGGGCGCCCCAATCGCGGAGCCGAGGAAATGGTTAGTGGAGCACCCGTTGGAGAAGATCCTCATCCTCCCAAACGGACAGCCTCCAGTACCTTTCGTCGACAAGATCAGAGTGGCGGCATTCATTGAAGTGACCTTTCCTCGTCTGAAGGAAGTGTCCGTTCCGACTCAACACAGTGAAAACGAGGCCGGGAGTGAGCTGTGGAGCAATATTCAGGACCTCGTCACAGTACGCCAAAACGTGAGGGCCGAGGTGCTTCGAAAGGCCAAGTCAAGCTGTACATTGTTGTCCTGCGAGGAGGTGAATGAGTTAGCCCTCGGTCCAGGTCGGAAAGAAGGGGTGTCCTCGAGCGGCATTCCGGAGATCGCTGTCCTTGCCGAACCGTACGACAGCGATGACTCAGGTGTTGTACCGGGCGAAGAAAGGGAAGAGCAAATTGACGAGCTCGAAGACGACGCGCCCAAGCAGGTTGCTAAACCTGGTAAGCGTCGTAAGGACCCGGGGGAGACTCGGAAAGGGTCCACGAAGAAGATGAAGACATAGGATTGACGAAAGCATGGACATTTTGATTTGCATAGACGGTAGTATACTCGCCTTCTGTGCGATGGACTACTCTCACCTGGACTGGATGCTTCATTAGACGATACCCCGTACGCATACCCACAACTGGATATTTCTACCTTAGATTGGCACCAATTCTTGCATGTTAATACCTCACTATCTTGTATGTACATACACTCGTTTACTGCTCATACTCAAGCAATAATTCGCCAGCGTTTCATGTTCTATCGAGACCGACGAAGACGTTGAAAGGAGATGGGCGTGGCTGCGCTAATTGTGGCACTGGCGACTGCGCGCCTCTTGACGTTGAACGGTGTTCTCCCCAATGACTGGCTTCGCTGGCCTGCATACGACCCTTTCTGCGGTAGACGAGATATGTAGTAGAATAGGGAATCAAACGCTGGGCCATTGGCACTGGCAGGACGAAGCACGACGAGCGGAAGGTCAATAGGCGTGGCTGTGCTATGAGTGGACGCGATGGACGTTGAACTTTGAACGTTGTCCTCATCCCCCATGGCCGGCTACCTTGGCCTACCTCAGAGAACTATGACCCCATGGGGGCCATCCAGCTGAAAACACTAGTCAATCCGGAGCGATCTAGAGAACTGGTGAATGTCAACCAACAGGAAGTGCTGGCTTATTGGCGAACCGGCTTCAACCTCATTCACCGAAGACTCCAAGAATCTCGATTCTGAGGGGATGCGGTTTTTTGGGGTGAATATAAGCTCATAATTTCGGTTGTTGCTGAAGAATTGTTTGTACCGAATAGCGCTAGCGCCCTAGAAGGTCTGGTTCCGCGACCGCAATAACTGAAGGCCAGGCATTACCACAGGTGGATCCTGCATGGCAATCGACTGGCCAGCCATCTCCCCAGATGACTAGGAAGCCTAGCCCACCCAGAAATCGTGCGTCTCTGGAAAACGGGTTTGGAAAGAGGCACGCAGAACTTCCGAGCTCCCTGCAACATCCGTTGCGTATGTTCAAAATATCTATCTTGTTTCATCGTTCCGTCGAGGGAGATACAACTGATGCTCAGGCGCTCATGTACCATACATTGGGCGGACAATTCTATTCGTATCGGTAAACATATTCGAGCCCCCATCTGAACTTCCTTGTGTTTTTGCTCCCAAGCACCTCTCGCGATCTTCGATGGATCGCCTGCTGGTTCCCCTTGGCGCTAGTATTCATTGAATTATCGCGGGAACTGTTCTGGAAATGTCCGAACATCATCCATTCAAATAGCTCTCGCTGGACATCACCGACTTTTTTCTTTCCATCTTGACCACGACGCGACGCTCGAGAAAAGGTATGTCCTCGCTCGCGCCTGACCTCCTCAAAGCTGACATGGAGTTAGATCTTTCGGGTATCCTTCCCCCAGTCGTACCTCGTGTCTTTACCCTTCCGACGCGTCGCAATGTCGCGTCCGCCGTGTCTATATCGCTTACCGCCTTCTATACGCGACAAACACGCATCTTCCTCGGTATCGGCTAGGAGTCGAGGCCACGAGGTCTTCGGTAACAAGGGGTTCTTACAACGCGTTGTCCGCTGTCTCGTCGACGAGGTCTTGGCCGAAGAGGAAGGGGTCTACCCAAAGGAAAGCGCGTCCCCAATACCTCAAAGCAGGTGAAAAATGCGTTCACACCTCTGATGAAGGCAAACAAAGCCGGACTGGACGCGTGCTCCACGTTTCTGTTCGAGATTCTGGACACGATTGAACCCCTCTTATCGGTACTCGGTGCTGAAAGGACGCGAAGCTTGGATGGGACCGTTAGCTGGGTGCGTAACGAGCCGGGTACGGTTTCTCCCCAAGGCCATTGGCTGACGCCGAAGGCACTAGGCATTCAAAGGTCCTATTTCGCTGCAGCATTGGCAGCGGTTCGCGATGTATACGTCCCGCACCAAAACCATAGTTTGCAAGCCTATCTTGGAACCCACCCTCGCCGCCTGCTGGATGAGAATTATATCGACGGCCACCAACGGCTTCAGTCCTACCCCTTGGTTCCCCGCCATGTACCGACTCTACCTTACCTTGCAAGATGATTCCGCCCTCTCATTCGCCGCCTCTCTGATTCCTCGAGCTCACGTCATAAACGTGATACCCACCAGCCCTTCCCCCTCCAATGTCACTTGCCTTGGCGTCGCTGGGTCTTTGAGGAAACTCGGAATCTACCACCCAGCGTCAACCGAAACGCTCGCCGCTATTTCGCAACTTGGACAACTCCAAGACCATTTTCTGCCTGTCGCAGCTGATATCCAGCCCGGCCTCCTTTTGAGCACACTCGCTCATCTTCAACGCCTCGGTGCCCTCGAAATCTCTCAAACTCCTTTGGCCTCCGCCAGTTTGGAGCCCCCCTCTTCTACAGGTGTCATGTTTGATGCACTGCACTCGCCCTCGCCACCCATTGTGCTTCCTCTTCTGAGAGACCTCATCGTTAGGGCCCGCCCTGATCTTCAGCTCATAAGCATCGCTGCACACCCCTTCCCTCACGTACCTGGATATTACTATCACGAAGCGTCAACGGCCCGCTGACACAATTTCCCTGATTTGTGGTTACTCCAGTCGGAACCAACAGTTGACCACGCTTAGAGTGAATATCCGCCCTATGCGCCGCCCGAGGACTCGACCTTTCAAGGACCCCGAATCGCTTCACCATTACAAGTTCAACAACACCGCTTTGTTTCTCGCGTCGTTATCTAGCCTCAGTCAGCTCCAAGTGCTCTCCATTATCCATGTTCCCTTCGTCGACTCATTGATCATGAAACACATTGTGCAAACTACGCAGTCCCTCCCTTCCCTCACCCGGCTGGTATTTGCACCTGTCCCCGTCACATCATGCCTGACGGACCAAATTAGCCCCCTCACCCTCGGATCGCTCAGCACTCTCGCTGTCTGCAATCCGAACCTTTCCTACCTCGCAGTGCCCCTCGACCTTACCAATGTGCTACTTCTGGGGCCCGCCCACTGTCCGCATCACCGCCTCGAGCATTTGGATCTGCTCCCGACCAGCACCCCTCCAGCTACTCAGAACGAGAAGCTCACAATAGCCCGCCTCCTCAACACCCTACTTCCCAATGTGCGGGAGGTTCGCTATGTCACCCAGGCCGACGAGAGCCCAGAAGAAATCTCGGCTTGGCGGGAGGTCTGCGAGCTAGTTTTCATTGTGCGTCAGGAAGCAAGGGTGTCTTTGGATGGTCTTCCCGAAGTGGCTGTTCTTCCCGACCCGTATGAGAGCGATACCAATGACGGGCCGGATGAGGAGGACCAGGAAGAAATCGATCAACTTGACGAAGAGGACGAGCTCGATGGCGAGGCTGAACCTGATAGGGTTAGTCAAAGTGTGGCGAAAAAAGCGCCCACCAAGAAGGTGAGGTTCAGCTTGGCATAGAAATGACGGTAGATGGAAGCACGGACACCTTGATAATGATTTGAACATAGAACTAGGCCTATACCCGCCTTAGGCTGCCTACTCTACGACGGACGTGGAACGTCATTCGACTATACCCCTTATACCTTAATAGATTGGCACCACTTCTTGCACGGTAACACGTCACTACCTTGTACTGTAGATACGCTCGTATACTGTTCATATTCACCCATTAATTCGCCAGCGTTTCATGTTCTATCGAGAACGACCCCGAGAACGACGAAGGTTGGAAGGAGATAGGGGCGTGGCTGTGCTAATTGTGGGACCGATGATGCCACGCGACTGCGCGCCTCTTGACGTTGAACGTTGAACGGTGTTCTCCTCCCCAATGACTGGCTTCGCTGCTCTGCCTCTGGCCCAGGAAGAGGGCACAGACCCAAACTCTGCCAGGAAATTCAAGGGGACCTCACGGATACTGGGGCCACGATGGGCCAATCTACCGACACTGACCATTGGGCTGCTAGGCGTCCAGATATTCTGGAGTGTTGAAATGTCATATGGTATGCCTTCCGTTCCGATACTTGGGAGGATGGTCGGCGCTGACGCTGGGCGAAGCTTCTCCATATCTGATATCTCTTGGATTGAGCAAGTCAAGCATGGCTATCGTATTCGTAGCAGGGCCGTTGTCTGGGCTGATAATGCAGCCGTTAATCGGTGAGTTCGACTCCGTCTTGACGGTCCTGCTCAAGCTCACCGGTACACAGGTATCCTCGCCGACAACTCAACGTCTCGCTTTGGCCGCCGGAGACCCTACATGATCCTCGGAAGCATACTCTGCATGGTTGCCATGCTCCTCCTTGGATTCACTCGTCCGGTTGCTTCAATATTCACTAGTAGCGGCTCTGATGCAGTACGTCCCCGTAAACCCTTGGGTTACTGGGATATGGACTCATCTTCTCATAGAACAATATCCTGACGATATGGCTCGCCATCCTGGCCATCTACCTCATCGACTTTTCCATCAACGCAGGTGAAGAATATCTCCTTGGAAGTTAGATACTATGGTAATCTGAACCTCAGTCCAGGCCGTGGATCGTGCCCTGCTCGTGGACACCCTTCCACCATCGGACCAAGCTTCAGGGAACGCATGGGCGGCTCGTATGTTGGGCATTGGGAGCGTGGTTGGGTTCTTCGTGTGCGTCTCTCCCGCTTCTAGCGCTGTTCGTCGTTTGAGTGACACTAACAGCCGCTCCCAGTGGTAACCTTGATCTAACGCGTATTCTACCCTTCCTTGGAAACACCCAGCTGGAGGCGCTGTCGGTCGTGGTGTCCTTGCTACTACTGGTGGGACACCTGGTCATGGCCGGTATGGTGAAGGAGCGCGTTCTTCTCAAGACGGAGAGTTCTGGGTAAGCAATCATATCCCAACTTCCCCTTCTGCGCAGGACCTTACCCTCGTACCACTACAGCAGGCGGTCGGGCTCGAATGCCTTCATTCAAGAGCTCAAAGACATCTGGTCCAACGTTCGGACGCTTCCTTGGGTTATTCGCCAAATCGTACGCTCCCCCCGTAGCCCCGACGAACATGGAAACTGACGTTACATCCAGTGCCTTGTTCAATTCTTGTATGCTCAGCAAGTCTACCAGCCTCACCGCGTACTGACTTCGTTCCTTTAGTGCATGGATCGCCTGGTTCCCAGTGCTGTTTTACTCCACCCTTTACGTCGGCGATCTGCACAAGCAGAACAGCCCAGTTCCACCTACGGACGAAGCGCGGAAGGTCCTCGATGGAGAAGCGACGAGGCTGGGTTCCCGCGCACTCTTCTTCTCGTCTCTTCTCGCCCTCCTAGCAAATGTCGCATTGCCTGCGTTTGTACCCGAGGCGAAAACTCAAGAACGAGATTACGAACAGTCATTCTGGGAGCGACTACGCATTCCGAAGATGTTCCAAGTGCATTTGGCAACACTCTGGGCGGCCAGCCATCTTATCTTTGCCGGGTGCATGCTCGCGACGTTGTGAGTATTACTAGTCGTTTCGTCTCGATAGATGCTCACACTGACCAATATACGCAGCTTCACCCACACCGTCTGGGGCGCGACCATTCTCATCACCGTGACTGGGTTCTCCTGGGCGATCACCCAATGGGCGCCATTTTCTTTGGTGAGCCTCGGATCCTCCTCGCCTTGTCAGCAGTGCTAATGTAGACCAGTTGGCGGAAGCCATTCTCACTGAACCAGGCCCATCATCCGCCGACGACGGCGGGTCCATCCTCCTTGAAGATACCCGTGCAAGTCGACCGGAAGGCCAGGATACTGAGCGAGAGGGCTTCCTGTCGGGCCGACGTTCAGAATCGGATGACGAAGAGGAAGATGACGAAAGTGATGACGATGTTCAGAAGGCAAAGTCCGCTCGTCTAGGAGTGCTTGGGAGCAATTCCGACGCACGAGTCAGTCACTTAAATGTCAACGGTGACCCTCATTCAGACGATGACTATGAGTTTGTCGGAGGGCAGCGTTCATCACGCGCCGACGAACCTGACCAACGGCGAGGGGGCGGCTTGAGTGCGAAAGCTGGGATCATTCTTGTACGTCGTATCCCTTCATCTCCCAGCCCGCGTCTGACCTCCTTGTAGGGCATTCACAATGTGTTCATTGTCATCCCTCAGTTCTTGGTGACTGGACTCTCGTCAATCGTATTCGCGATATTCGACCCAAAGAAAGTAGTGGTCCCTCATCGGCCTGTCAACAACGGGACGATCCACGCCGTTTCGACCGCGTTGAAAAACGCTACCGAGGCAATGCACGATACGATCCTCCAACGATCGGATGTCTCCGTAGACCTGTCTTCTCGAGAGCCCGAAGCTGGCCAATCGTCGAGTTCGATAGTCTATATTTTCAGGTATGTGCATGATTCCCTCCTCTTCGCTTCAGTTCACCCGCCTGACCTTACCCGACCCCTCGTAGATTTGGAGGCATCACGGCGATGATAGCATTTGTACTGTGTTGGAGATTAGCACGAGCACTGCGGCATAGATAGCGTCGCTTGTAGATTGCGCCTACTTGAGCCTCGCGTGGATCCTGTACCATTATCGCTATACCCCTATTATTACTCGCGACCCTTATCACGCGTGCCGCAATGCAGCGTGCTCCAAGCATGCACCGGACCTTGGCTCAGCTAGCAATGGCATCCATGACTCGAGTATCTCTTGGACCTGAACCACCACCGTCTCCTCTTCACTGTCGTCAATCTTCCCCCAGTTCACTATTGAACCATGAACATCGCAGGCGTCATCCCGCTTTCTGAGAAGGCTACCTACCTGAGGACGCTGCCTGCTATCCGGGAGCGGTGTAACAGGGTGTACGAACTCGCCACTCAAGGCAAGCTACAATACTTTGACTACCACCCCGAGAAGGAGGACGTTGCCGTGGGGCTCTGCATTGGCATCATAAAGGTATGCTCGTTGCCCCTATCTCTCCATCGCGTTTGCTAATGAGGACCTTGTTCACTCGATAGAAGAAGTACGGCGAGGAGGGCTTCGCTAAAAGGGTACGTCTACTCAATCCATAGCAGGTCGGTTCTGACTGGTGTTTTCAACCTATCGACTAGATCCCACCTCATGGCCGCTGGCGTCACCTCGACGCAGGGGCCCCGCGTGTGGACGACCTCCTGCACGCGTGGTCGACCTCGCCAGCCCCTATCGACACCAAGGAACAGGCCCGCCGTGCGATCGACCTCTTCATCGCCTCTGTGCTCCTCGACGCAGGGGCGGGGAACGTGTGGAAGTTTGAAGAGAAGGAGACGGGGGAGACCTTCTCGAGGAGTGAAGGGCTCGGCGTCGCGAGTTTTAGGATGTTTGAGAGCGGCTTGTTCTCGAGTGTGGAAGGGCAGCCCTATCGCGTCGACGGTACGTCTTTGGTTGTTGGATTAGGACTGGGTACCAAGGCTTATCGTTTTGAATTTAGCGGAGGGTTTGTCCAAGATTACTGCGAAGAAAGTGGGGGATGCTATGCAGGTCACGGAGGAGAATCCAATGGTTGGCCTCGACGGTCGTGCTTCATTGCTCTCGAAACTTGGGGAAGCTCTCACTGCCCATTCTAACTATTTTGGAAAAGATGGACGCCCCGGTAACATTGTTGGTGGGTATCCCATACGTACAAATCCTCCTGAAGTACTCAAGCTACGCCTACAGACTTTCTGGAGAGTGAGGTTAAGCCTGATGCTGAGGGTAACCCTGTCCTACCTCTTGCTGCACTGTGGTATGCCTTAATCGACGGGCTCTCCACCATCTGGCCTTCAAGAATTGTCTTGGCTGGTCTCCCCTTGGGAGATGTGTGGCCATCCCCAGCCCTCGCAGCCTCGATCCCCGAAGGTAGACCACAGATCACCTTCACGCACCTGAAGCGATACTGAGATCCCTCATTTAGGATCCCTCCAAGAAAGCGATGACCTCGTGCCCTTCCACAAACTCACCCAGTGGCTTACCTATAGTTTAATTGAGGTAATTGAGAAGGTGCTGAAGTGGAAGATCTCTGGAGTCGAAGATATGACCGGGTTGCCTGAATACCGTAACGGTGAGTATCTGTTGCATCGAGGACTACATAGGAGTCATGCTAAGGCTCGGCACCACAGGTGGTCTCCTCGTGGATACTGGCATCCTCGCTTTGAAGGAGAACGCATTGCCCATCGACCCCAAGTCGGGACTGCCTCACGCGGCACCTTCGCACCCTGCCATCGTCGAATGGCGAGCTATGACTGTCGTTGAGCTGTGAGTCCTAAACCCGCTCTCGGTTCATAGGAAAACTCCTGACACGAACATCCCACCTCACAGGGATCGCCTGGCTGCTGCGATCAGGAAGGCTTTGAACGTCACAGCCGAGCAGCTAACCCTCGCTCAGATCCTGGAGAGTGCAACATGGAACGGAGGGAGGGAAATCGCGAAGCAGAAGCGACCCTCCACGGGTGGGCCGCCTATCGAGATCGAAAGTGACGGAACCGTTTTCTGAAGCGGGTCGGGCAAGTAGAGTACGCGTTGCGTGTGGGTAGTCGGGATTACAGTGTTCCTTGGTATTCAAAGAAGAAATGGTATGCGAGTCTAAAGGATACAGCGTGTAGGTTCGTTATATTGGGTTGATCGGAGCGTTGCCCTTCTCTTGTGCCGTCCTCAAACTGGAGAGATACGGTAAGCAATAGCTTGCGGGGCGATAGGAATATCTGTTACGCACCTGTAGTCGTCCCCGTTTTGGGTTATGTACCGTACCCAAGGAAGCGCCTGGTATCCACTCTTCTCAACGATTTTGAGGTATCTGACTTGGATGCCGGACACTGTGAAGTATGGGATTTCGAATTTGACCGTAATAGGAGCGCGCTTGTCCATCTCTTGCTCTGTGGGGCAGGGAAGGCCGAGTAAGACGGGGAGAGAGAGGGTAGCATAGGCTGCTTACCAGCTTTGACACTGGGGAGACCAAAGTGTGCCCTCATCAGGAATTCTCTGCTGCCACCAAGCTGCTTGATCTTCCAAACGAATGCCGACTTATCAGGAGCGTATTGGACGCTACCCGTTGCTGCCTGTAACCATGTCAGTCCGCGCCGCGTTGGAGAAAGAAGGGCATGAACGCACCCTGAATTTGGGACTGTCGGCGTCGTCGGGGACGGGCACGTAAATCTCGACGTTGTTTGCTGTGCTTCTCCTCTTGAACTGGGCCTTCACTTTCACGATGTACTCCACTCGGCTGCCCTTGTGGCTTTCGATGGCGGCTTCCACCCAGATAAGGGGCTTGACGGGCGTTGATAATCGGTATGACATGAGCTCGAACTCGCCGTCTGGGGGAATGAAGGATATGGTTCGGTCGTTCTCGAACCGTGACAGGCGTACGCATTGGTGGAACTTGACATCTTCCATTTCGATAGCCTTTCCACGGGCAGCTGAAGGGGTTCAATGTTAACGACTACGGAGTAGAAGATGAGGTCCACCCACTTCGTCCGGTACTCTCGAACATGACCTTGTCGTTGAGGCCCAACCGCAACTCGGGCATTCCGGAGAGGTAGCACTTCATCTTGACGGCACCAAGGATCTCCGAGCGGACGACGTTCCCGTTGGCATTGACCTGATCCTAGTTGAGAGGAGCTTGAGGCTATGGGATGGGCATGACGTACCAGCATGTTGACGCTCTCGATAACGTCCAGGAACACCTCGTTCTTCCGGTACCTGATACCCTCCGTTCTCCATGATACTGCGTTCGTGACGGCCATGGGTGGTCGGACCTGGACCTCGAGTTTATGCGACTCTTGGGTGATGTACTCCTGGAGGATCTTGCTCTCGGTCGTTTGAGGGAATCCAAAGTCCATCATCTCATCCATGAGCTCGTAGATGATAACAAAGTTATCCCGGATACTCTCCTCCTCCAGCTCCTTGAAGTATTCAACTAGGACTTGGGTTAGGCGATGGAGGAAGATGATGATCTCTGAAGCATTGCTGTTGCGCTTGGAGAGTGCAAGGACTGTCGAGGACGAGGTAAACCACAATCTCGAAGCTGATCAAGGGTTAAGAACTCACGATAAAGGTTGGAATGTCGGATATGCATGTAGTTGACGCCCTGGTTGCTGAAACAGGGCGTTACTTGCTGACCCTCCTCCTCGATGTCCAGCACAAGGGGCAGGAAGCGCTCGACGTAAGATGCGGGGACATCGTCGCGATATGAGCGCTGGATGAGAGGTTTGCCTTTGAGATCGAGGATCGCGATGAGACTGGCCATGGCGCTGCGGTCGTCGTCGTTGTCGGTGACCAAGCGCCGTGGCCCGTCGCTCAGCCAATTGCCCATGCTGATTTGTCACGTGGAACCGCGTTTATTGATAGACTGATTTATCCCCCGAATATCAGCGTGGTGTAGATACATAGGCCTCATACAAGTACTTAATCTAGGAGATACAGGAGCTACTCGTGCAAAGGGTAACTATATAGACGTAGGACCGAAGCTAGAAAGGCACTGGCATTCAGAAAACCCGAGTGGGTATCCGAGCAAAGCTTCAAAATAGTGCCATCTGACCAGTTATCGTCGAAGCCTCGTGTAAATCGAGTTCGACGGGGCAGAGTCAGGGCGAGAGACGTGTTTAGACCGAGTACGGCGGCCTTTCGAGATCCCCCGCGTCCTGAAGTGAGTGTTTAGGCTTTAATTTGCATACGCACCTTTATGAGCAGCGGGGGATCCTTTTTGCCCTGTTCGATGGCATACTTCCGCTCCTACTCAAACCCTCAGTTCCAAACTTTGGAACCTGGGACCCTACTTACCTGGGCGTGCCAGTTCTTTGCCCGTCGGAGAGGCTTTGCCTGTGTAGCCCTTCCCAGACGGGCCGAGGAAATGTCACGCTGAGGTTCTGCAGTTACACATAATCCTTAGGAAGGCTCCCCGGTGCTCGAAGGACGTTGAGAAGGAACGCTCCCCCACGAATCAGAGACGGGCGGGCACGAGTGCAGTGTCCTTTGATTAGACAGGCTACAAATAGAGGGTTCAAGGAACCGGGGGAAGGTAGCTCGCCATTGGATCTAGGAGAAGCCATCGGCCATCGTCTCTGAGCCTTTGGGCCAACGTTCTGTCGAGGAAAGCGTTCAATGTACCTTGCATTGGCTGCAGACGCTGGTGACTCAACGATCCTGTGAATGGCGATGCCTAGGGCACCCCAGGGCTTCGGGGAAAGGATGCCCGAGGAAACGAGAGACACTTCCAATGGTGGCAACACAGAGAAGGAATGTCCAGCCGTAGACCAGAAGCTGGGTGGCGGTTGGCTGGAGCGCATATGAAGTGCGCATCTGTGGCTTGACTCCGGATTGCTCCGAGGTGAATGAAGAGATGAGGACTCCAGAGAGGCGGCGGCCTCAGGCTCGACCTGTTCCCCCTTGCATGGAACGGATGTTTGTGAATCTGCTGGTCGGGGATGACCCCCTCTGAATTATGGGCGGATATATTAGCATCCCTTGAGTGATGACTACCTCATTTCCGCTTGCGGGACTGTGGTGGTGGTTCTGGTATAAGATTCAGTTCGCGCCAGCACGTGCCCTGATTACCCGAAGCGCGCATCTCTGATCTCAGGAAATCTCACGCAGGCAGTGCGTCTTTTGATCTTCTACATCCACCACCACCACCATCCCCTTGACTCTCTCAACACCGCCATCGCTTCTAATGGCGTCCGATTTAGACGTGCAAAAGGAGTTGGACGCTCGTATCTACGCCCTTGAGCTTGAACTCTGCGACCTCAAGCAGAGAAGGAACACGTTATCGCCCATCTCGCATTTGCCACCAGAGATCTTGTGCAAGATCTTCATCGCCAGTGTATCGGAAATCGATTCCAAAGAGAAGAATGGGCGTACCATACCACACGCAATGGCACTCAGCCATGTGTCGCATGTCTGGAGGGCGATTGCTACAGACTATTCCGAAGTCTGGGGTCACCTCCATGTCGGAGTGCGAACTAAAGGAGAGATGCTGGACTTCGCGTTCGGCCGGGCTCGACATTCCCCAATATATATCAACCTATGTGGCTTCCATAGGGATGGAGACCCATCCCGACCATCGGAGGACACTATCTTGGCCCTCGCCAAGATCGTTCGCGAGGAATCGACACGGTTCCAAGCCCTGGATCTCTACGTGCACGAAGAATCTCTTCGATCGATAATCGACGACCAGAGGGTCACCTTCGACAGCCTTGAAACTCTGAAGCTGGACCTCGTCGGAACGAACGATCGGTACGGTCAACTTACGGAATTTCTCCAATCTTCATTCCCTCAGCTCCGTCGGCTTGAGCTTAGCGAGAGAACTCGAATTCCGTCGGGTTGCAACCTTCTTCAATCCTCTCACCTGACCTACGTCGATATCGAGGAAATAGTAACGACGGGATCAACCATGGCAGACCTCTACGCCATTTTCAAGCGCTCAAAAGGCCTTCGGCATTTCAGGATTGGTTATTTCTCCCCCACCAACAGTAACTCTCAACCACAGTTCGACCAGACAGACAACGCGATACCCTTACCTAACTTAGAACATCTTTTTCTTTTCTTGGAGGGCAGAGGAAACACTGCGGCCGGACTCGTCTCAAGATTCCTGTCATCGTTATTTGTCCCCAAGAGGGCTCGCCTAGGGATATCCTATAATACCCCTGAGGATACCAGGCAGCTAATGGTTTCTTTAAACAACATGTACGGAGATATCGAACCCAGGGCACTAGCCATTGCAAGCACCGGTATTTGTGCCTGGGATGCTTCATCCCTCGGCGTGGTCAGTGCTATTCCTTCCTAACGCAAAATATTGCTCACCTTTAGTGTGATTAGGCCAACGTAGACCAAAATCCATGGATAGATGTTGGTCAAAGGGGGGGTGATTGTTTTACCTATCACATCTGGGAGTGGGGATGGTCCTTCGCCAGCCTTCGCATCCTTACGCTCAACGATTTGAGCGGCGCGCTTTCAGAGGAGGACGCGCCAAAGTTTTGGATCTTCCTTGCAGACACGCCCATTGAAACCCTCCGCGTGGTCGGCCTTCGTGTGACCGGCGCTCCGACGGGTTGTCTCTTGAAATCTTTCCGAGGCGACAGCGCCCTTGGCGCATCTTCCAACACTCCCTGGGCCTCACTTCAACATTTGCTTTCCCGCTTGCCTTCCTTTTACTCTACGCGGGAGTATACAAGGGCGAGACAGGATTTCATCACACCCCCATTGGGTGATCAAGTCGAGTACGCCCTCGACTTGGTGGACGCGCTGAAGGCGAGAGAGCGGGCAGGGGCCGGCACCAGGCCATTAGATTCGCTGGATTTCATCGAGCCTTTCGGCCAGCCTGTGAAAGAACACGTTTCAAAGATCCTGTGCAGCGGGGCGACGAAGGTAACTTGGCGCCATAATAAGCCTCGCTGAACGCCCCGGGCCGTGCTTTGTGTTCCGCCGAATACCCTGCCAAGTTCTGGTCGGTCCTTCATACATACCTTTTGAACAGTTCCCGCTTTCCGATTAGACTTGTTTCTACTATTGCCACCTTCGATGACGTGTTGAAATGCGCCTGCTCTAGTACTTCATTAACACTAGCTAAAGTAGGCTGTATCCAGACTGCGTTCGCCATATTTCGCGTTGTCCAGCTCAGGTTCGGTCTCAGTGACATTTTTTCTTTCTTACTGCCATGTAACGGTTGGGCTTTCCACTCTCGATCCTCTACCACCACCGTCCCTACTTCGACGCTGCACACTACTCGCCGCTGGACTTCACTGTCGATGTTCAACGGAAACTAGACGCTCACACTTCCCACCTCGAAGCCGAGCTGTGCAAGCAAAGGAGAAACAGCTTGTTACCTACCTTCAGCGAACTGCCTCCGGAAATATTTCGCCAACGCGTCGTCTCCAGCATTCCGGGGACGGGCTGAGGAGGTCCCGATGGACGCAAACGGCCTCTCGCTAGGGCGCTCAGCCGCGTTTCTCGACCTTGGAGGACTCTCATCGCGTATCCTGAGCCGTGGGACAGCCCCTAGGTTGGGGTGGGGACGACGGGCCAACTACTGAGGTTCCCTGGGGTTGGCGAGGAAGCACACATTCATATTCTGCGTGTATCGGGGGGCTTTGGTTGCGCCGTCTCTCTGCGACCCGATACCGTGGCCACGGAGCTCGGCCGTGTCGATATAGACGGCTTCCTCTCATCCCTCTGTCTCCATCATCCAGGATTGTCGAAACGGCCACGTCGCTGTCTTCACTGCATGGACTCGCAGGGAGGAATAGCGGGAGATAGGCTGGCAGCACGACCCATTTGGGGACGCCGTGGTCGCCGTGGTTAATGAAGACGCGAGGCAGACGCACTCATTAGGGGCGCGTTCCCACGTCACTGTATCCAACGCCGACTTGCCATCACAACACCTTGGGGGTGTTGAGGGAGAGGGAGGTGCGTGGGCGTTCGTTTGGCGCCCTGTCTTTGCGTTGGCGTTCGCCATGTTATGGTGAACCCAGAGCGCCTGGGTCAGAGGCTAGAGGTACGGAGTTCGAGGGTTTCCGAGGTGGCGTGGATGGTGTTTGGATGGGAACGAGGCGACACCCCCGCTTTGGAACTGAACCGAAGGGCGGGATGGCCCAGATGTCGGTGGATGCTTGGCTTACGCGTTTCACACATGTATATAAGAGACCGTAATTACAAGAAGGGCTCGACCAAGGCAACATAAACAAAGCTGATTCTCGCATGAGTGTCATAAAGTCAATACAACGTTCGGAGTCCCTTCCAAGGAGAAAATCTCTCGACACCTTCTTTCCATATCTCATCCTCCTGCTTCCTCAGATACTCTCGTTCCCGCTTCTTATCTCGCTCTCCTTTCTCGCCCTTCCAGCTCTCAAAGAGGACCGTGTTTGACATCTTGCCGTTGTACACCCAGCGATAGATGGTCCCCGCTGCGTACTGGGTGAACGAGTAGCGGGTTTCGCCGGCCGCGATTGGAATATTGCCGTGGGTTATGAATGCGGATGGGATGAGGACGGTGGTGCCAGGGGCAAACTCAACGATGAGCTTCAATTCCCAGAGAACGATGTGGCCGCCATTCTTGGGGTTGTATTTGCCCAAAGCTGTGATCGCACACAGGCCACAGGCTAGGTTGAACCGGTCTCGGTGACACTTGCATACTGTCTGAGGACCAAAGTTCACGGTCACTGCTGGGTATGGGCTGGCCTTGAATGGACGTTGGAGCTTCGTATTCCATTTCTCAGCTGCGTTGACGCCTTGCCTAACATACTTGTGGATTCTGGGCGCCCAGATGGCCAGCATGTCTGCAATTCTGCAGTAAGAGCTCAAATCGTTCAGAGAAACAGCATCTAACACTCACCAGACATGTGCCGTGCGAGGCGCTTGAAGCGCGGGTGAACAACGATTCTGTCCATGGCTCGCTCCTGGCCAATGGAACCCTTGCGAAACGGCAGAGGCTCCTCGCTACCCTGTCCCTTCCCAAATCCTCTACGCCATACTGAAAACTCGCCACGGGGGTCTTGCTTGGGAGCTCCGTTGCGCGTTGACGCTAGGATGTCCTCCAGGCCCAGGCGAAGGATCTTGTTCATTTGGCGGACAGCGTCGGGTGTGGTGACACCCAGCGCAGGCCCATGGACCGCTCCAATAATTTTGGTCGGGCGGCCGTTCTGCGTAGCAACGATGGCACGCGTTCTGGCAAATTTATGAAATACCCGATGGAAAACATTTCATAAAGACTCACTCTCCAGGTTCCGCCCTCACAACCCTGAACCCCATGCGGCGCAGCTTTTCGAGGCAGAGCGGACTATCCAGTTTCTCGGTGAGGCGTCGTCCTTCCCAGCCGGTGCTCACGACGTCAGCCTTATTGATGTCATACTCTGTGAGGATGGGTTCACTGGAGTGAACTTTGGTACCAGAACGGAGCTTTCGTCTGATGAGTGTGATGGCAGCAGCGCGATTAGGGATGGCTGGCCTTTGGAGGTTCACTTTAGAAATGAGAAGCTTGAAGAGGAATTAAGGTGAGTCTGCGCGGATGATTATGGACGAGTGCTCACAAATGCCCTCCTCTTTCTACGTGCAGCAACAGACCGTTTTGACGTGCCCATTAGAGGGCCAAAAAGTTCAGTGCGAGAGGAGCCTCGCGCGTAAACTTGAAGTCCACCTCGGTGTCACGAGGGCGTTTTGGACGAACGCCGAACACGGCTTTGTTTGGCATGCCACTCTAGACCAAGCACCGGCACTCCCCGGCATGGCGAATTGGCGCCTGACGATATTTTTAAATTTGTATCTTTCTCCTCCCCCTCCATCCCCCACGCTCAGGCTTTGGAACGCAAGCTTTCGCCCTGTCTAGCGTAGGCTCTGGGGCTCAAAACGTTGAGCACATCGACTCGCAGGGCTAGATCGACGTTTGAAGCAGGATATCTCTTGGTGAGCGCCTGGAATCGAATGATGGGTCTCGGCTGGCTGGTGCTTCAGCGGATACTCGGAACTCACTGCGCTCGCTCTTTTCATCTAGGAACTGGCGAAACTCTATTCCTGGCTCTGCGCTCGTCCCCGTTCTACAGATGACCTGGGTCCTTGCATATTTTCCGCGTCGTTATCCTCAGCCATTGCCTGGCGGAGGTCTTCAGGCATACCACGCCGATAAAGTTCACCTCGATTCATGCGCGGGGGTATTAGGGCCACAGATTCATGGGGTCCCTTAATTTGAGAACCTGTTGTGCCGTCTTCTCTGCAGCGCCCCGCTCCACCTGGCGTCCATCCCCCCAACCACCACCGTTCATCATACCCCATCTTTCCCTATGCCTCTTAGGGTGCCGCCTCCCTGGAGGGTCGCGTTACGCCAGCCCTGGTTCCTTGTATCTCCCCCACCGCTTCTTTTGGGATAGTGCCGCGCGTTTGGCGAGGATAACAGCTCCTATGCCGTCTCGGTTTCTCCCCGCTCGTCGTCCAGAATATCTAGCCCCCGTCTGTATCACGGGAATTACGTCGGAATTGTACTGCGTTCAGGTTGGTACGACCATGCCTCGTTCACGAAATTGGCCTGATGACCGCCACCCGTGGGGGTTTACAAGCAATGCTCTCGTTCGGCTAGCTCTTCCGATGCTCGGGCAAGACCTATACTGCGCTGTCCGAATCAATATACCCCGACGCAACCTACCTCGAGATCAATAGGCATTGCAGAGACCTCACACCGATGACTCCCCGTCAAGTCCGTTGTTCGCTGTGTTGGGTCCGCGGAATGCATTCCGAGATCCGTATTGAGATAGCGAGGGACGAATAAGGCCTAGGCGATCTATCGTCCTTGCTGTTCTGGAGCACTTTGTATCCCCTCCGCTGCACCCTAGGTCTTTTTGGAGCCTCACTTTTCTCGCGTTCCCGATTCCACCACAGGGCGTAGCAACCACGCCCCTCTCTCTCTACAAAGGCGGTTAAAACTGTGAATCGGCGATCCCCCATGACTCCTCACCTTGCTTCGTGCCCTCTGATTGTGCCGTATTTCGCGATTGTCTAGGCTAGTTGGGCCTAGGTCACGCAGCCTCGTCAGGTATTTTGAAAACGGAGGACTGCTGAAACCCGGCGACCATTTCTCCCTTTGGGCTCGGTATCTGCTCCCAACTTTGACATCTGAGCCACACTGACCGCAAGCATTTCTCTGCGGTTTTGGAACTTCATCGACGTGTCTAACATCATAGTCACCGGAGGTCTCTCCCTTGACGAACCCTCAAACGTCGTCCCCATCTTCAGCATCGATAATCTCCAGTACGTAGCATCTGGCCGTGTGAACCCCATGCAGCGCTCGTTCTCGATCGAGCATGCCGTCCTGCCTGACACCTCGACGAACGACTTGACAGGCACCCGTTCGTTGACCGGCCACATTGGCATCCCACTTCAAGATCAACCTCAAGAACGTCCAGGCCACGGTGACCCAGCGAGCGCTGTTTGTGAAACTGGGCGCTGGAGGAGACTGCGGGTTAGCGGCTGTCGACACTTGACTTAACCGCTGCGACTATAGAACTGGAGCTCGCAAACTAAACTGTATTGCCCTTCATCGGCCTGCATAGTTCTCATCTTGTAATGTCTGTAGTGCGGAGACGGGTCGGGATTTCGGACGACCCTGTCATAAATGTCCATGAATGCACGGGTGGTAGTGACTCGGACTGCGGTACGGTAACTTTGGACGGATCTGGCTAGGTCGCTTCGATCTACTTATGAGAAATAAGGACGAGCACGTCGGTGAGAGACGCGTTCCTTCCGTCGGATAGGGGTGCTGATGGCATCACTTCGTAGCCTGTGGGTCGATGACGCGACGCGTCCAACTTCAACTCTCTCCTCCCACCACCATCTACCTCTGCAATGAATCTCCCCGAAGGATTCCGCGTCAAACCCAAACCATCCACCTCAAGACCTATGACAACGCGTGCACCTACGTTCTTCAACTCATTCGCCGATGCCAAAGCGAGGGAACTGGGAAAGCAGAAGGAGGATTCGGCCTCCAAGAAGCCAGTAGAGTTGAAGCGCCGGCCTCCACCTACGTTCTACCTGGACCCTGGGCTGAAGCGCTCGAGCGCAAACGACAAGAACGGACCCGTTTCGAGACTCTTGAACTCTCAAGCCTCCGGCGGGTCGGTTTTGAGGCCGCCAGTGCCGGGATTGGTGAAATCTGCATCCCAGGCGAAATCGACTGCGAAATCTGGGCCGCCGTCGAAGAAAGTCGAGCTCAAAGTCCAGCCAATACCTTTCTACAACCCCGGACCCTCGAAGCCCAAGCCTCCTACTCAATCATCCCAGAAACCGCTGTCGTCATCCTCCAACGTCCTCAAACCGCTCGGCATCCCAAAATTCAAGCTGCCTCCGACCAAGCCGGCTATCGACCCGGAGAAGCTGAAGAACATGGTCACGCCGAGCACCACCAAGTTCGCACTGGCGACTAACCCGATGACGAAGGAGGGAGCTAGGGAATTGGCAGCCATCCTGTGTGCACATCGAGCGAAGCAGGCGGAGGCGGAGGCTGATAGAAACTACGGGATGAGTCCGGAGAGGAGGGATGCGAAGGGGAGACTCAAGTTTGTGAGGTGCGTGCTTCGATGTGGGCGTCTCCTGTGGTTAGGCTAACGATGCGTTACAGAGGCGGTCTCGCCGCGCGCGTTCACAATTACTACCAGTCCGCGGGCACACAAACATCCCTCTGGCAGTTCGAACAGGATCGTAACGACCGCCAATGGCAGGAGCTAGAACGAGGAGAGCGCAAGGCAACCCCGCTACCGATCCAACGTCACCACATGGAACTCAGGATCGTGAAGTTGTTGAAGAAACCAATGGCAACGCGTCTCCAACGCGATCCTCCCTCCAAATCCCGGCCAAGTGCTCGAGCGTCAGGCGCCGCCTCAGGATCCTCCAGGAATCGTCCGCAGAGACCGAAGCCGAAGCCAACGCGAGGCAAACTGCGCCCTACCGCTATGGCCCTCTGCGAAGTTATCTCGTCACACTACGCGACCCGAGAGCTTACACGGGTGTTCTTCGTGTGGCCGAACATCGAGCCGCAGGGACCTATGTTCAAGCCGACGAATAAAGGATGGAAGGAAGGGGCGATCGTAAGGGCATGGAGGCCAATGAAGACGCTTACTCTGCAAGAGTGGGACATGAAAGGCAGGATGGGCTGTGGATTGGATAGGTTGGGTTTGGGGAAGGCGAGGCGTGGGGGCGACGATGTGACGAAAATGGAAGTTGACGGACCAACCTCGAAGAAGAGGCCCCTGGGCGCCGATGAAGACCAGATGGATATTGACTCCATCAACCCCCTCAAGTACAGACCGGCGAAGAAACCTAAACACAGCGGAGACCGCCAATCCAAACCTCTTCCTCTGCCACGTAACACCCAGATTGGCCTGGATGAACTGAAGCTGCTGCCCGTGGCTGAAAAGTCGTTGATTGTGGGGAGGTTTCTGCTCGGTCCCCGCCCACAGAGGGACTATTTACCGCGTCGATGTTGAATATGCTTGTCACCTCGTCGTACCCTTCTGCCGCCAATGTATTTTTTGCTCGTGCACAATGAGCTGTCGAACATCCCCCCCAGTTCCCTTAGTTGTGGTTCCATGCCTGTGTCAACTTGTCAGATGCATTGCCTGTGCCTGCAGCAGACCTTATCCGCAACAGTTACACTCCTTGCACCCAAGGATCTTACCCTGCCCCATTGCCAACTTATCAACCAGGAGGATCTCGCCCTCAACCACCTTTCCTGGTCCTGGGATAGGGACCCCAGGGATTAGGGAATCACAAATCCTGCTAAGCACAACTTCCCCATCACCCCCATCTGCTACAACCCTGGCTGAATGGCCCCCAAAACCTGTGTCCTGCCATGTTGTGTACTTGTCAAGTACTTGTAGCATTACAAGTCTTTACACAAGGAAAGCTCGTTCTCACTGATATCAGGAGAACTATTTTATTCCGATTTTGCCAGGTGGTTTGGAGCATGAAGTACTGTGTGATGAGGCAATGACCTGTGGGTAGTAGACCATCACGTTGCATGGCATGTTCCTCGGCTTCTCCTGATTTGTTGACTTAAATAAAATACATTGTGTTCTGGTGAAGTTGAACTTGCAACCTTGTGAAACATAAATAAATGCACTCACTCAGAATTGAACCAAGGACCTGCACAAAAAGAAAATGCCCTGACGGGGAATTGAACTTGCGACCAGTTGGATGGACATCACTTGAATCGTAGGTTTAAATATATTTACACAAGGTCAATGGGGCAAAGATCATTGAGGAGTGACGGTGCATAGCATTCAGACCACCATTCCACCCAGGAGGCGAACATATCATCTCGAATGTCCGAGTCGTGTTCCACCTTAGGGACGAACACATTGACTCCACCGGGTAACATGCGTACCACGTTACCCCTGACTTACCTTTGTCTCACCACCAGTGAGCACCCCCATCTCCTTCTCTATCTGTCGCTGTCACAACGTGGGGAAGCAACTCCCAGAATCTTGTATCAAATCTTCAGAGTTTTTATGACGGTTCGGGGAAAATATCAACCAAGTCAAGCAGTGGGTTATGATGGCACCCTTTGCCCCTTCTGGGTTCCCACCATCTGAGTGGGAAAACCTCCTCAGGGGACGCGCTGTCAACCTTGACGTCATATTCAGTTCTCTCTACCAAGTCACACCCATCAAGGAGAACCAAGGAAGATTTGGAGAGAAGGAGATCAGCCTCGGGTACATGGAGGCCGCCAAGAAAGTTGAGACATATGGAGACTGGGTTATTGCCTGGCACGCCCTCGTCAAGGCCATGGACTTCCTCTTCCCCCATCGACACAAGGAGCTTATTGAATATGGCGATTTCATCCAAGGCGAGTTCTCTTCTCGCCGCCCCGAGGTGCACAGATGAGTCCTGCATTTCAACCAGGTGGTTAGGCACACAGTCGGTGGAGGAACAGGTTTGTTGCTCACTAACTACGAGGACTTTACCAAGCACTGTACAGCCATCCTCCACAGCAAGGGACTCTTTGCTGATGTTGATGAGGCCAAGTCCAAGGGTAAACACCCTGAACAATCATCCACTGAGTCCTGCAACCGTTTCAACTCTGAGCTTGGCTGCCTGAATAGTGCCTTATCTTGCAGGTATCGACATGTCTGTAGATGATGCAGCGGTGGGCAACATGGTGTTACGTCTTGTGAAATCAAGAAGTGAGATTGAACGTGGCCTGTCACCCAAATATCAGAGATACAATATTTGGGATTTGAGTGGCAAGCCAATGCCAAACACGGCTGACTGGACCATCACCATCCAATCTCTACCCCGCCCACCCACACTATAACACCTGGGTGTCAACAACTGATGGTCCACCTGGGCTGACATAAGACACATGTTTGATGGGTGACCTGGGCCCAGCTGGGAGTCAAACTGAGCCAGGCTACTGATGGCCTAGTACACAGTGAATTTCTCCAGACATTAAGCACCTTTTGAGGAACTGGACTCCAGGGACACTGTGCACAGCCTCTGGGCTCCGAAAATGCGGACAACATGTGCCACCCATGGAATCTGAAAATGCGGACAATAGGTGCAGGCACAGGAATCTGAAAAGTTGGACACTGTTTGTGGCCCCCTAGAAATGGAAAAATGGACACTCCACAAAAACTGTGTGGTCTCCAAGCTCTGGAAATGCAGACAACATGCACTACCCCCTGAGTCCGAAAATGCGGATAATGTGTCTGAGGCTTCAGAAATGCAGACACTGTGTGCAACCCCCAAGCTCCAAAAATGCGGACAATGCACAGAGTCCTCAGAATCCGAAAATCCGGACAACATTGAACATGGACAGCCCCAAAAATCGAAAATCCGGACAATGTGCACCACCCCAGGATTGGAAATGCGGACAATATACACCACTCTGATTGGAAAATGTGGACAATGCACAGAGCCCCAAATCCGAAAATCTGGACAACATGCGCCACCCCTGGGATCGGAAAAATGCGGACAACCCAAAGAGCCCCAAATCCGGAAATGTGGACAATGCACACCACCCCCAGGATTGGAAAATGCGGATAATGTGCACCACTCCTGGGATTGGAAAATGCAGACAATACACACCACTCCTGGGATTGGAAAAATGCGGACAACATACACCACCCCCTGAATCCGAAAATGTGGACAATATGTGGGACCCCCAGGCTCCAAAATGTGGACATATGGACAGTTCACAGTGTCAGAATCCAAAAATGCGGACAACACACAGAACCCCCAGAATCCCAAAAAATGCGGACCACATGCAGGCAGATTATGGACTCTGGAAAGATGGATGAGATATCTCCTTGAGTTCGCTTACTCAAAAAGGGAGACAAAGAAGAGACAAAGAATATGAATATGATTCTTTCGTCATCGTGGGTCTGTGAGTTGTTTCTTAGCACAAGCAGCATCCGAGGAAGAGCATCTCAGTCTGAGTGGAATGACCCCCTTAAGGCCCCATTGGAACACTAAATTAATAGGCCTTCAAGGGGGTCGTTCCATAGTGACTGAGATGGGAAGAGCGCAGGTGGGGCACAGTGCACTGGTCGCCAGAGCGAGTTGGCGATGCGAGCTAGTGACTGAGAAGTCACTCAACTTGCACAACCAATCTCCAGACTTGAGAAGTCGGTTGCAGTTCACTGCGTCAGAATGAATGAGTCTGTCCAGCTGACCGTGTCGTAGTCCAGGCTGAACCTACCCAGTCGGAGCCGAGGCTCACAACGGCAGGCTGGGTGCGACACGACAGCTGACCCCCCATCTGAGTCAAGGATCCGATGCTGTGAATATGACAACAAATTATCATTCAAAATGTGCGTATTCAGTGAATAGATTCAGAATATCATGGTACCATCTGATGAGGTTAGAAATGTCTTGGGGATCTTATTCGTTTCCCGGAAATATTCGAATATCTTGCTGAGATCATCCATGTGACGGGCGTTGAAGGCTTTCAAGGTGCACATTGGTATGACCTCTTCAACTCGTCGCCAGTATAGGAGGAAGGTGAGAGATGACCAGCCACCTGTTGCCGCCACCACATGTGGTGCAACTCCAGCAAGTAGCAGCTCCACGGTGCTGGTGATGCGGAAGCTGTGCCCCTGCACATGCTCCAGTCCGGCCTTCTCGAAAATACCCAAGGCAAAGTCAAGAAAGCAGTCCTTCGTCATTGGGATCCAGGTTTGGTGCCGGCGATAAGTAAATATATGAGTGTTCGGAGGAGGTGAGTCATTCATCTTTAAATGGTTTTCCATGGCCACAACAGGGCATAAGTCATTACCAGTCACCGTAACGATAATTGTTGTGCCCTCCTCTCTTGTGGTCTTGGTCCAAGGAATATGGATTGAGAAAGATCAGGCACCTCCGCTGAGGACCCTCTTCTTGATCAGGTGGTCTCCTCTTGTGCCATGGTGCCTCATTGAGAAATCCTTTACCGAAGGAACAGTTGTTTCCCCCAACCGCCGGCACCCATAGAAGGAGACTGTGGCACACACCCACATTGCCGCATGGAATGGATCAGAGAGATCCAATGCTCCCCTGAGTGTGATAAGGTGTTCAATAGAGACTGGGGCACAAAGAGGTTGTTTAAAGATAGTGCCTTCTCAGTTGGCCATAATTCGAGCCATCTTGACCCAGTAATCTTCTCCACACCAGGGCGCATGATTAAGAACATGCCAAGCTCGGATACCTGAGAGCCATGACTTGATAGTGTTTCCGCTACACTGACCCTTCCAGACACTGATGAAGGCACACAGAAGGGCGTAGCTGGCTGGCATCCTCTCGTTCTCCATGATGCCCCAGGTATCACAGAATTGGATGAACCGGAGAAGACCTGCTGCGTACGTCGATCTTGTCGATTTTGCCAATGCTCCTATGACCGCCACACATGCTGCGTCGATTAGGTCATCTGGAAGTTGCCCTTTTAGAAGTTCATGATGGGCGATTCCGTATGGCGTCATCCAAGTAAGTCTGTCGACGGCCTGCACGTTAGGTCTGTAGATGCTGGGATTTATCTCGTTGCCAGCTTTTGGTTTCTGAGCCTTCCCTCCTAGAGTGGGATATAGTGATGAGCCTGGATTCTGGTTGACTTTTAGACCTTGAGACCCAAGGACAAGTGCGTCGTCCTCCTCGAGCTCCGATGAGTTGACAGGAAGCATCTCCGCCAAACGTGATGCAATCGCCAAGCCAAGTGTGGCGATGTCATTGATTTGTCTCTGGCATCACCCTGTCAGAGAGAACGGGTTGGCAGGAACCACAGGTGAGTTGGAGGTACTGACCAAAGGCGGCGTGTGTTGATTGCTGTCTGGGAAGGCCAGTGACTTTTTGTATGGGTGCTGTTTCTGAAGACGAGCTACCCGACTGGTGATGCCAAATATAGGGATAGAAGAGAAGCTAGACATGATACACTGCGGCGAGTACTTCAGGAGAAAGAAGGGGAAAGATAGGGATCTTGTCTGAAACGGATCCAAGGTCAGCGTGTGAAATAGGATCGGTGGGGTTCAAAGCAGATTCAATGTATGTAAGCGTGATCGAGATATTAAGGGGGATGAGGGCATCATAAATTCTGTGTACTGCGGCGTTAATGTGTCGATTGGGGCTTCGACCTTTGGAGACTGCGCCAATAGTGCCCTGGTTGTCGGAATGGATGAGAATGTGAGTGTCTGAGTATCTCTTTGCCCGAAGGAAATATACCAGGATTTCGATGGAAATTGTCTCAAGCCAACAAATATCACAGCCTGGTACCTTCCAATCATCTCTAAGCCTGAAGGCAGCCCATTTTCCATCCATGAGGATTCCGATGCCCCATTCTGTTGATGCATCGACGAAGAGATTGAGATCCTGTGGCGGACCTTGGTATTTGATTGATCAGACTGTGCTGGGAGTGTTGAGCGTACTCATCCCCCATTTCAGGTCGCCGATGACCGTTGAGGTGATGAACTTTGTTGTAAAGCGATTGCCTTCGTACATGCATCCAAATTGAGAGAGTGAGGAGAGTCGAGATCTGCCCTCTTGATAGACAAATGCAACATGGCAGAGTGAACCATGAATGCATTCAATGTCGTTCAGAGTGCATTCCTGCTTGTTTTGGAAATCTGCGAGGAAGCAGCGGACACGCTCGAGGAACTTGAGTCTCTTCTCATTGGGAAGTGACACTTGCTTCTCGTCGATATCCCAGAGGAAACTGATGTAGGTGAAGACAGACCGGAAGACGCCATCACCTTTCTCTGGGTGCCAAGGAATACCCAGATCCTCGATGAGTGCGAGAATATCCACCTTATCATATGCATACTTTTGGCCTCCTTCCTCATGAGGACCTTCCAGAACAGGGAATCTGAAGTCGTCCAAGTCGTCTTCATACTTGAGTACTGGCTGGATGTCCAATGCAATCCAGATGTTACGACCTCGATGAGGGAGTTGGCGTTGTCCGTCACTGGTCGGCTTCTTAGTCGTACTATCCCCCTATTCCTAATAGCTTCTGGGATGTCGCGCGGTCAGTCACACGTCTATTGGACAATAGTACGTTGCACTGGTATCAGACTTGAACGTTCTTCTATGACACGTCAGGGGTCCACGGATACTCTCGGATGCTTACTAGTTTGGCGATCTTCTAGTCAAGTCCGGCTTACAGATGCTTCCTAGTTTGGCGGTCTCCTAGGCAAGTCTGGCGTCGTCACACGGCGGGTTCACTACTAGACAATAGTGGAGTGTGGAAGGTTCTCAGTGGCGTTCACTGTCTTGGCTGTGGTGCGTGGTACGAAGGGAGTCTTGTGGAGTTGCGGAAGTCTTGCAGGAGCTTATTGGGGGGAGAGCGGCGTAGTGGAGTGGGTGAAAGGGAACTAAGATTAAAGTATAACAAGCTAAACTACATGGGATAAACTAAGGGGTCTTTATACTACTTTGGTATGAGTCATGGGGTAGCTGCGCATGATGATATAATGAGGTCATAGTGGAGTAGGTGGAGTAAATAGTGGGGGAGTGGAGTATTAGTGGAGCGCATACTGCGCATGATATCAGAGTAGCTGCGGGGTAGCTGCGGAGTCGTAGTAAGCGCGTATTGCGCATGAGTCAGGGGTAGCTGCGGGGTAGCTGCGAAGTCGTACTAACAATGAGTCATAAAAAAAAAGGAGAAAGAAATAAGGTGGTCGTGCATAGAGAGAAGGGGAGGTTGTGAAGCGAAGCATAACACCAGATGTCAACCGCCGCATTGGCAATCATGCCGGCGCAGCTGCTAGCTGACACAGTACTGAAAGGGAAAACATGCTCAATGTAGAACTTGCCATCGTCCCCTTGGACGACCAGCCAGCATTTGTGATGCGGCGAAACTGGACAAGTGCGATGGAATTTTTCAATATCCAGAGTGCAAGCTTGTGTGCCTTCGGGTGCCTCACTGATCTGCGCGTATCGTCAATCAAGAGCTCATCTGATTTTGAATTGCAAGGGTGTGGAGTAACACGTCATGAAATGACAGTTTGGACTGAAGTGGATGGAGGTTGCGAATAACGAATTTTTGCCCTGATGCGGGTCTAAGAGGGTCTGGAAGGAATGGGTGATGTCTAAAAGCGAGGGGGTCTAAGGGCAGGCATCTAAGAGTGAGAGTGTTTGAGGGTGAGAATAAGAGCTAAGAGCTAAGAGCAGGATTAAGAGCTAAGAGCAGGATTAAGAGCTAAGAGTGGGATTAAGAGCTAAGAGCCAGGGAATGGTCCAAGGAAAGGGTCCATGATGACGCGGAATCGGAATCAAAAGAATCTAGACGAAGTGAAAATGAATATGGTAATGTACTCACGATATCGGCGACCCATGAGGGTGTGTCGAACCATGTTGGGAAAGACTCTTTTACGATGTGGGAGTTAACTGAGTCTGTGTACTTGTTGCCTTTCGAGAGGTGTTGGCAGATCCGTATCTTGTCTGGCTTCCCAGGTTCTTGAGGCTGGACAGCGACAATGAGTGGCGAGACGTAGATGGGGCCACCGGGTATCTGCTCAATGAGGTGCTGCGGAAAAGGACCAGACATCCTCCCTGCTGCAACTTCACCATCTAGGTATGCGTTAACCTCAGGCATGTAGTCCTTGCATGAAGGATGGTTCGGAAGTATGACAGATGATTTGAGCCTAGGCATGTCGCCAATGGGAAAGCCGAATGTGAGATTATGTGGGAGTAGAGGGTAGTGCTTGGTGAGGTTGTTGTTTGAGAAGACGTTCGAATGCCTCGGCATTATAAGGCGTAACGATCCGGGAGAAAAGCGAGATATGAGGCTCCAAGATTGAGCCCGCCAGCTCTCGATGAACCAGACTCTCCGTGAAGTCAGTGTAGACAAGTCGAGTTGGAACAGCGGTGGCGAGGAAAGACTCAATTATTGTCCTGGGGCGGCTTCTTGCATCCCCACAAGAAGCAGGAGTGAGACTCCTTACCGCAGAAAGTGCAGGCATGCTTCCTAGCATAACGTCCTGCTTTAGCACAAGATGCTCCGTCGCCATGGAGGTTCCAGTTGATGCAGAGTTCGTTGCCAGCGTTACTGAAGACCGATTTTCCGCCAGCTCCGACGTGCGCGCCAAATTTTTTGCCGCTGGAAAGGGTCTTCAGGTGGTCCTTGTCGTTATGGAACTGCACCGAGTGTCCCCTGTGACCACATAAGACGCAGCGCCAGGTCGGGCCTGCACCTGAGCTGCTTGCTCAAAAGGGCCGGTCCTGATGAGTCGGACCATCACGGTCGCAGTTAGCACCACCTCCGTAGCTCCTCCCTGTGCCGCCATTAGCACCACCACCCCATCCTGTAACCCGACAGGTTTCGATTAATCGAGGGCTTGGAAATCAACGATTTTGCGATTAAATAAGGATGTTTAAACAGTGAAGATTAATTGATGGAAGAAAGAGAGCCATAGCGGCGAATCTCTTTGTGCTCTCCGTGATTAAACGACGGTTTAAGGTCGCGGGCACCATCTGGTGGCCCGGGGTTTCCCAGTAGCTAATTAAACCATTGTGCCTTACCTGGGGAGGCGCGTCGGAACCAGAGATGACAGAAATAAAATTTATTATAACGTTGCTACACTAAGTACACAGAAACGTTCTAGTTCTCCAGAGATAAGGGAGAGGGAGCATAAAACAACACGATTAAACGAGATCCGAGGGTCGATTAATCGGAGTTCTAATGCTCCTCATCGCGCATCAACCCGTCCCTCAACTCCGCTTAAGGGAATGCTGGGGTCGAAAATCCCCCAAGTCCCGATCCCGGACCACGGTGAGGCCAGGAGAGGGACAGAGGGGATGTGCGCGCACGACCATGAGGTCCCCCAATTATATACCGTCCATTATTTGGTGTTATTTGAGCCATTCAACAAACAGCATGCTCGTGATTGTGCGGACGCGACGCGTCTGTTTGGATCATCCAAACATCCTACGGGTATATAACTGCCCGTTCATCAGAAGCCCCATTCCTGCTCTTCCCCCTACCACCACCACCAGACATGGTGGCTGAGGGACTTGAAGGGATCTTCGAGGCGCTCGGCACCCTACGGTTGCCGGGGCTGGGCGACGGGTGACATCACCAGCAGTTCGGGCCCTGTTTAAACGGGCCTCCTCCCTGTTTGAACGGGCTCGACTCCGCTCCTCTCTAAGGTAGTGGAGATTTAATAGTAGGGTAGCCGCTATGCAGTGGAGGCCTTCGGGGAGAGCCGGTCACATTTAATCGAGCCGCCGCTGCCGGTGACTCGATTAAACATGATCGGGTCTCCTGCGAAGGTACGTATGTCGGCTGTGGGCCCCGGCTTGCCTCCTACTAGCGCGGAGGACTAATCGACATGTTGATTAAATACCACCCCACCCATAATTTGTGCAATTAATCATCTCTGTTTAAACATGTCTCAACAATTCGTGTACAAATATTGCTCTATCTCCGGGCGCTTGTTTAAACGATGAAAGGCTATTGAATCGAGCATTGGGTCAACTGGAAAGAGAGAGGTGGGCTCATCGGTTTAATCAGAGTCGATTAAACAATATAGATTAATCGCGAAATCGTTGATTTCCAAGCCCTAGATTAATCGAAACCTGTCGGTCTTTTGCCCCATCCTGTACCGCCATTCACACCACTGTTCCATCCACCACCACCCCCATTCCAACGACCACCTCCACTACTCCCACTGCCTCCACACCACCCACCTGCGCTGGCCATGCTCGGCGCGCTGTACTGTCGCCCTCTCATCTTCTCCTCTGCCACCTCCCTCTTCCTCCTCTGCAGGTACCTGGTCTCCGAAAGGAAGAGCGACTCAAAATTGGACTTGTGAAAGTTACAGCCTGACTCGAGTCGACGAGTCCTCATCACCTTCTCGACATGGACAACGGCAGGCCAGTTGTCCTTCTGATTCTCGACCAAATCAAAGAAGCTATAGTGAGCGACCCAGTAGTTAGCGTTCTTGGGCTCACTACCAGGCCTATCATGCTCACATTGAAAACAGAGATGGTTGGTGTGTGCTTCTTTCCATTTGAGAGGGTCGGTTGGGTCCTCGTCGCTTATCGTGATACCAAGAGGGGCCAGTTTGGCTGGGGACAGGTTAATGATGTTAACCTTGTCCTCACCTGGAAGCTTGGTATGAATGAGAGACAAGAGCTTCATGTTAAGAAGCTTCAGGTTCTTGTTCATGAAGAGGGAGATGGGAATTGTCGTATGGGAGGCCGTGACATGGAGAATCTGAGGGAAAGGTTGCAGCATCTCTCGGCCTTCGAGATACCTCACTGGGGGCTTGCTGCTATCATGATACATCATGGCCTCCAGCCTAGCCGTCTTCGAGGAGGAGCCAACTTCATCTTCGGCCTTTCTCTTCTCAGCCCTCCACTCATCACGTTCCTCTCTTTCGAGTCGCTCTCGCTCCCTCTGAGCCTCCTTCTTCACCAACCTCGCCACTATCTTTTCATCCACCCACCGAGGGAGAATGCTCCCCCAACGCTGGAGAATTCCAGGGGCCTCAAGCGTCTCCGCTTCCGCCTCCTCGATCGTCAGGTACGACTCATCGTCTGACACCACTTCCACTCTCAGCGATTCTGCCGCTGTGCCACCCGCTGGAGCAGGGGCCTGAGCGGGTGTAGGAGCTGATGCAGCTCAGAAACGCTTATCACCACACCCATCATTACGCTCCTTGATATCCTTGTTCCGCCTCAATTTTGCAGACAGAGACAGCTTCTTCAACATCGCAATCACAGCCTCACCGGCGTGTGTGCGTCTGGGCTCTCCATCTGCCCTCACAATATCAGGTGGAGAAAGGGGTCTAGGAATTGGAGGAGGAGGATGCTCATCACCAAGTCCTTCAGTCATGGCGATCGCTGGGTGTATGCGGCGGTGTTGTTAGTTGGCTGTATGCATCCGGATGGCATCCAATGCGGGTGTTGAGCTTGATGAGGTTGAATGTGAGGCTTCGACAGGTGAGGGGAAAAGGAGAAAGAAAAGAGCAAGAGCTACCAGCGTGGGTCTCGACGTGAGCCGACGATGGTAGAAAGGAGTGAAGAAGCACAAGTGCTTGATGATCAATGAGAGGTGACACGCTGTTTGTCTTTGTTAGAAGGTCACCGCGTCGCCATGTCGGCTCATGTTTCTCAGTCTGTATCTTGTCTACCGATGAGCTATGCTATTCATCTACAAACATAATTCACGGTTTTTGGACTCTGGAAATACAGACAACATGCACAGGCCCAGGGCTGTAGAAATGCTGATAACACATGCCTGAGGGCATGGTATTTGGAAACATGGATGTTGCACACAGGCTGTAGGCTCTGGGAATGTGATGATGTACATGGGCTTTGAGACTCTGGCAACATGAGCACCAGAACAGCATACATATACTCCAGAGTCCAGAAGTGTATGCAGACTCTTGGAATGGCTTTAAAGGACATTTCCAAGGGATGTATGCTCTTCTATAAAAGCTTCAATTGAAAACTCCTGCATCTATTTGAGACTCTCTATAACTTTGCTTAGGTGCACTATTCAAGAGACCTTGAAGAGACTGTTGAAGTTGGCAGCTCAACTTGCTAGGTGTTGGTGTAGCCATGTAGGATGAATCATAAGAAATAGACAAAGCCCAGACAGAGGACAAACAGATTGTAAGGGAACATAAGGAATGACTAAAGGAAAGGCTGATAGCTGCAGTAGGCATGCAGCAGTACCAATACAGAGTAAGGATTCAGCATATAACCTACACTGCGCCAAAATGTCTTGTCTCTTATGGACATTCTTGAACCAGCACAATTCCCAGTTCCACATGATCAAGAGTGGTAGACTAATGAATTCACAAGGGCAATGAATTGGTGGCCCACACATCAAGGGGGGGAGGTGGTGCACATTGTCCGCATTTTTGGATTCTGACACTGTGAACTGTCCATATGTCCACATTTTGGAGCCTGGGGGTCCCACATATTGTCCACATTTTCGGATTCAGGGGGTGGTGTATGTTGTCCGCATTTTTCCAATCCCAGGAGTGGTGTGTATTGTCTGCATTTTCCAATCCCAGGAGTGGTGCACATTATCCGCATTTTCCAATCCTGGGGGTGGTGTGCATTGTCCACATTTCCGGATTTGGGGCTCTTTGGGTTGTCCGCATTTTTCCGATCCCAGGGGTGGCGCATGTTGTCCAGATTTTCGGATTTGGGGCTCTGTGCATTGTCCACATTTTCCAATCAGAGTGGTGTATATTGTCCGCATTTCCAATCCTGGGGTGGTGCACATTGTCCGGATTTTCGATTTTTGGGGCTGTCCATGTTCAATGTTGTCCGGATTTTCGGATTCTGAGGACTCTGTGCATTGTCCGCATTTTTGGAGCTTGGGGGTTGCACACAGTGTCTGCATTTCTGAAGCCTCAGACACATTATCCGCATTTTCGGACTCAGGGGGTAGTGCATGTTGTCTGCATTTCCAGAGCTTGGAGACCACACAGTTTTTGTGGAGTGTCCATTTTTCCATTTCTAGGGGGCCACAAACAGTGTCCAACTTTTCAGATTCCTGTGCCTGCACCTATTGTCCGCATTTTCAGATTCCATGGGTGGCACATGTTGTCCGCATTTTCGGAGCCCAGAGGCTGTGCACAGTGTCCCTGGAGTCCAGTTCCTCAAAAGGTGCTTAATGTCTGGAGAAATTCACTGTGTACTAGGCCATCAGTAGCCTGGCTCAGTTTGACTCCCAGCTGGGCCCAGGTCACCCATCAAACATGTGTCTTATGTCAGCCCAGGTGGCCCTTTCCCCTGTTGACACCCCTGCTGAATGGACTGGCCCACCACCTGCTGGACTTGCCAACGAGACTAACAACACCACCATCGCCAATCACCCTCACCTTTTCCATGTATCTACTCCAATAAACATCAACCACTTTGAGGAGCTTCTCTCTACACACCCCAACCAACCATTCATCAAATCAGTCGTCACTGGGGTTCAAGAAGGTTTCTGGCCTTGCACAGACACGACCCACGAGGACTACCCAGTCACCCTCAATGCCCACATTGGAACGACCACAGATTAGGAGGAGAGAGATTTCTTGGAGAGGCAGATCCAAACAGAGTGCTGATACGGTGTACGCCATGCTACCCATAAAAATTTCGATTATATTAACAATATATGTGTATTTGAAGACCAATGAGAGTCATTGGGCAATAGAGAGTTGTAAGCGGAACCCAGTTCGACAACTAACAGACGCTAGAGACTTAAGATGTGAGTCTTGAGGAGACCATCACATTTCTCGGCAAACACCAAGAATCACCTAGAGACCTCCCTTGAAGTGCACAAAGGCCTAAGTGCTGAAACACAGTGTTAGAAGGAGGTTCTGCTTTGAGACAAGCGTGGCACGTACCAAACAAATAGGGCTATGAAGTACCAGAGACAGAGTAAGTACGAGGGGCAGGGGATGGGCTCTACAGCAATAGCTGAAGACCCCTAACCTGGCTATGCCCCTATCCAGAAATGGAAGGAGAATGGTCGGCCAACAGGCTCAGTTCCAAGGACACAGGATGACATTGTGAGGAGTGTAAGCGCCCAGGCACGATGGAGCACTGAGTCCCCGAGTTCAATAGCTAAGAGAAAATAGATGTTCCCTAAGCAAGCTATTCTGGGATGACTCCACAGAGCACGGTCAACAATGTGAGTGGATTGGCTCTTGCAGCAGATCAATAACAGACGCTGAAGGGCGCACATGCAAACATTCACACAATCCCGATAACTAGCTACGCATAGATGGAAGAAAGGGAATAGGAGTGGAGCAGCGATGGCCTGGGGAAGGAAATGAGTCAGAAAAAGGCCTTGGCGCCCCAGAATAACCCATGTCTGTGAGGACAACCCCTGGATGGTGCAACCCGTCCGTTAATTATAGAAGCGCCCAACATGTGCCTCTTCTCATTGGCCGTTCCTGTGGTCAAATAGTTTTATTTCCTTTCTCATCGTTCTGGTCTGTGCGCATAAAATCTACATATAAATACAAGTGTCTTTAGCCTAGGAATAATATAGCAGTATTAGCAAAGTATCAAGTAATTGAACAGTGCGAGTTACAACCCTATCATTCGTTGTGAGAAATACTTCATGAGTCACCTTCGAGAAGCTACTTCGAGAGGAAGCCTGCATTCTGAAGAGTTGATAGGAAGTCGGATTTGAATTGAAATTGGAGGATCGCGTAGTGACTGTCTGAAGGTCCAAGGGACTTCAAGAAGCACATGGATCTCACAAGAGAAAGTCAGATCATATTAAGAACTCTGAGACTATCCCAGTCGTCCCCCAACGAACTTGCACATTTCTGTGAAGTCGAACCATGCAAGATACGCTCACACCTAAACCCTACCCCTTTGCCTGTACAAATCATACGTGATAACTTAGCATGTTGCCCTTCAGGCGCTAGTGTGAATTGGATAGATTGGAGTTGTTTTTGGTTGGTGTTTGTGTGTGTTCTTTGTGCATTGCCCTGTAGTCAGTGCTTCAGAGCGAGAAGGGGAGGTTCTCAGAACCATTTGGTCCTGACCTTCTACAGGGTATGTATGGTATGCCCATTCACGCCATTCCCAAGGACAATAGAACAACTTTCCGAATGGTTGTAAACCACAGCACCACCAAGAAGTCCCTCAATAGTATGATCAACAAAGAGACTCTTCCCCCTTGGACAACATGCGCCATGTTGGTGACCGCCTTCTCTGTGCTCACATGGAAGACCCTAACATGAGGTTAACCATGTGGAAGGCTGACGTCGCAGAAGCATACCGCCTCCCACCAGTTCACCCGTATTGGCAACTTAAGCAGATTATTACCTTCGGTGACAGGTGTTTCATTGACTGGAGGAATAGCTTAGGCGACTGGGCTGCTGGACCAATATGGATTGCTTTCCTCGCTCTCGTTACCTGGATTGCCATATACATTTGCCATATCCTTAACATAATCGGTGCCTACGTCATCAACTCCATTGGTTTTAATGACCGTCTCAAGCTTGTCTACTTGAGCTTTGGGATGAACTTGTCATTCCTCACAAGGAGCATAAACAAGTCGTCAGTTCCCCCTCACTATAATTGGCCTTGACATCAACCCCAACACCATGACTATCACCCTCCCTGACGAAATCAAGCACGCACTCGTCGACAAACTCCTCTACTGGTCCACCTTGCCTTCTGATGGTGGGCCTGACAAGTTTGAGTATCATGCCTGGCAGGGCATGGCTGGGTGGCTCAATTGGGCTTTCAATGTCTATCCTCTTCTTCACCCTTGCCTTAATCACTTCTACCCCAAGCTCCAAATCCGGAACAAGGACAAAGTCACGCTGTCGACAAGGTAGTGGTTACCTTCTGGGTTTCGGTGGAAACAGCGTTGTTTGGCCTATTCCAGTTTCGAGAGGTTCCACCCAAGATGATTGGGTTTGCTGATTTCCTGGCAAAATAACTTGTAGGTATGATTCGTACGAAGCAGTACAAAATCAGAGAGTAGATATGCAAAAGCACAAAGATTGTTACTAGACAAATCCTGTAGCTATGCAATCAGGAATATTAGGGAAAGGAATAGAGGTTGAGTTGATAGAGAGGTGTGATTCTCTGTATTCTAGTACAATGTAGAATAGGATAGAGGTGTGCAGTCAATATGTCGTAACAGGGGCATAGTACAAGTTTCTGTGAACTTCAAATACTATAGGAACAAATCAAGCAGGATGGACTAGGCTTCAAGCACAACTGGGATGAAGATGTGCTAGTACTATGCTCCAAGCACTATGTGTTACAGCCTTGATGAGGGAGTTGGGCAAGTGTCTGACAATTGGTTGACTCTAGGCAGGTCAATGGCTACTAAAATAACAATTACTTAACTTGGTATCGAGTATGATATTGGCGATCGTTGTAACTGATACTACCAAGAACTATGTTGATGATAGCTCGCTTGGGCTTAAGACATTGACTGTTTCTTATTGGCTTACTTGGCTTGTTCTTGGTTGTCTTTGGGTTTTGGCACAAGGCACTATTCGATAGTTGGGGGAAAGTATAACAAGCTAAAGTACATGGGTCTAATCTAGAGGGTTTATATACCCATGAATACTAGTCGCTATGAGTCAACAACACAATGAGTCAATATAACTATTGAGTCGATTACAGTCAGAGACAAGTCATACTTAGTCTAGATGGACTAAGTATGAGTCAAATGTGAGTCATAAATGAAATGACTCAACTATCGTCATAACTAGTAACTGAAAGTCAACTACTTAACCAAAATAAATAATAATACAAAAGAGTTTGCTGAAAGAAAAAGAATAAGTCCTCAACGAAAGTAAAAATAATGAAGCAAAGTGTAATACTATGGGGTCGAAGACTTTGGTGACTAGGACAGAGTGAAACTTCGGGTTCAACCTTCTGAGATAGTGCTGTCTGTGGGTGGATTTGCTCTTCCTTATATACTGTTCAAGGGGCTGCACTGCCTTCAATCCATACATAGTAATTTCTACACTACTGGGAAAAACTAGAAGAGGTGATGAATAATCACAGGAAGGAAAATGGTGCTTTGCAAGAGGACTCAATCTGTTTAAGGGTGGATTGCCAGGAGACATTCACACATGAATAAGCCATAACTGGGTCTAGACTCCTGAAGGCTATGCTTGATAAGAAAATATTCCTTGAGTCTGACGAATCATTGGAGTTTCTTCCCGCAGGATCAGTCAGCATGAGTTGGTTGCTCTCCAAGTCTGACAAATCAAAGAGTATTTCTTCCTGCAGGATCAGTCAGCACTGACAAGGCTGTGGTGATCCATCCTTATAGGGAGAATTTGACTACACGCTTCAATTAGGCGCTCACTAATCGCATTTAGCATGTGGCATTCCGGATTGCGCAAGGCTGTGTGTCTTGAGAATGGGCTGTGTGCCATGTGGTTTAACTGTGGAGTGCAGCCCTGGTGTGAGATGTTAAACCATTGAGGCATTATTTCCTCATCATTCGGAATTTCAAAATTAAGGTTCAATGGTCTTCAAAACGAACATGGGACCAGGAACCAGACTTCTGAGCATCTGATGTTTCTGCTGGATTGACGGGGAGGCCTTACAATCACTTTGTGTGATCTGCGATGTGCAATTGGTTTAAGAGGGAGTGTGCGTTGGGCTTTGTGAATGGTTATCTTATTGGTTGACATGTCAATGGTATGAGTCTCCGATATTCCCTTTGGGAAGTATTTCTCCTATCGATTCAAATGGGTTGCAAGGCGTCTTAGTACCAAACATATAATGTCAACGACAATGCCCTTCACTGGTGTTCATATCAATATGGCTGTCTTCTACGACCTTCAATGGGTGCTCAACCATCTTCAGTCACTTTCCAGCACTTGTCTTATGGTCTCGAGCTCTTGGGAGCCATCCCAAGTGAACTATACTCTCTACTGCGATGCCTGTCTTACCGGCATGGGCTTCTGGTATGTGGACTCCACAGATGGTTTCTACTCCAATGTCCCATCCAATCCACCATCTAATCTGATTTACTACTTCAAAGCCCTCTGCCTCGTTTCAGCCCTCACCCACATCGCCAAATGTGCTGCCCATGGATCACGGGTAATCATCTATAGTGATAACGCCAATACCATCGCCATCATGTCTTCCCTCCGCTGTGAACCTGAGTTAAATCACCTCCTCCTTTACCTTGCCGACATCCTCATTACCTCCCCCATTGACCTTCAGGTATTGTGGATCCCTGGTGAGGATAACAATGTCACTGATGCCATTTCACGCCTTGAAATTGGCGCAGCTATATCACTCATACTGGATTTTCGCCTCCTTGATTTTCTACCCCCTCAATTTGCACTGGGGGCACTCAGAGAGTAGATATGACCTGTCTCTGGACCAGGAGGTCTTTGAGACCCACCTGGTCACATGCTCATCTCCATCATGAATGAGCTCAACTTGTTGATCTTGCAATTTCTACTCCAACCTCAGCTGTTTATTCTTCTGCATTCACATCCTACATCTCGTTCTGTCATAACCACCATATTGATCTAGCTCCCTCCGAGGACATGTTTTCCCTATATATTTCCTATCAATCCACCTTTGTAAATCCTAGAACGGTGTCTTCCTACCTTTCTGGGATTTGCCATGTCCTCAAGCCTGACTTCCCCAACATTTGCAAGATACGCCAATCCCCCTTGTCACCCAAACTCTCTGTGGTGTGATGCCCTCACACGGCAGTGCAATTCAGCGTGTGCCAGCGATTACCACTGCTGACATTTGTTCTGTCCTCCACTCAAACAAGCAAAACTTGTCCTTCAACACTTACCTTTTCCTCACCCTTCTTTTCACCAGGTTTTTCAGCCTCTCAGGTTGGGAGAACTAACAACATCTTCAAACTGTCAGTTCATCAACCCATCCAAATACATTCACTGTTTGTCTGTCGCCCTTACCTCCTCCACCTATCAGTTCTTCCTCCCTGCCAACAAGACCGGCCCTTTCTTTGAGGGGAACCACATCATAATCAGGTTGTCAACTGACAACCTCAATCCCTACCCTATATTCCTATCCTACCTGGCCCTTCGCGATGCTCGGTTCCCATTCCACACTCACTTATTCCTCACCAGCCATGGCGACGTACTGATGGAACGTTGGTTCCTCACCAAACTCCACCAATACCTCCCCAATGCCTTCAGAGCCCAATCCCTATGAGCTGGTGGTGCAACATGGCTGGCCAGTATTGGAACCGACACAGCCATGATCCAGGCCCTTGGACGTTGGTTGTCTGACACCTGGAAGAGGTACATTCACAAACACCCCCTCATCGTGCACCTCCTCCACTAGTTAATTCCGCTCTGTTTCCCTCATGATCACTTTGTTCATCTATATTTCTTTTTTTTTCTCTCTTTCTTTTTTCTTCTATTAGCTCTTCAGTAGCTATCCACCTTGTGAAATTGATATCTTGAGGGCAGACTGGCAATGGCTGTCTTGCCTCTCACATGCTAAACTCCCTTTCACATCTGAAGCCTCATTGGTAGCATTTTTAGCAGGTGGCTTTGGGTGCTGGGTACATTCATCCACTTGTTGGACACCTCCTTCTTGTCCATCAGCAAGTCAAAGGCCCTGTTGTGATGCCGGTGCATCTCCTTCACCTTGGGTGACTCTGTCTCCAGGGATGCTATGTTCTTCTTGGACTGAGGCTTGGGTGTTGTTGCCCTGGATGATGGGTTCCTCAGGTGTAGGTCCATGTCACTGTGAGACACGGGTGCTGGTGGTATTGATATCGCTCCCGATGACTGGTCGTACAGAGCAAACTTCACCTTGCACACCGTTATCGAATTCCACTTCTAGGCAAATTCTTCTAGGCCAACCGGAGGAATGTCAGTGGACCTTCATCATACTGTCAGTAGAATGTCTAACAATGACAACAGGTTTGCATACCCTGTGCTGACCACCTTCTGATGAAACACCTGGAAGGTGTGCACCTGCTCCAATGTGTATCATGAAGCTGACACCGTGCTCCTGTACTTTACACTCCCCCATAAGTCCTGCAGGATTCCAGTGGACTTCCAGTAAGCCAGTGGATGTCCTGTGGACTTCCATCCATTTTACTGAATTGTGACTGGACATCAAGTGGATGTCCGGTGGATGTTCAGTGGATTCCAGTACAGAATGTACTCAGTCTTGTGGATGTCCAGTGGAAATCCAGTCAATGTCCAGTAGGATAATGGACATCCACTGGATGTCCAGCAGATGTTTAGTAAAAGTCTACCCAGTTGTTGATGGGTTAGGCTACTGGATGTCCACAACACCTCTAGTGAATAAAGAAAGCATTAGTTTTAATATGATCTGAATGCAAACTTGGCATAAGCCACTCTTTGGTCTTGCTGTAAGAAACAGTGATCTGAAAGTTTGGGTCCATTTGATTTTTCCCATAGTTGTCATCAGTTGTCATAACACTCATATCACCCTGAATGCAAGTACAGTAACAACTTTTACAATTCACACCAGATCTTCATATTTTAAATAGGCCCTTATATCAAATCAAAATAGATATGATGTCATATCTCCTAAACAAGTAAGATAGTATTTTTTTCAGTATCTTTTCTGATTTTTGCAGATTTGATGTGATAGAATGAGATCACATGTCAAATTTGTCATGATGATCATGACATCACACTTCCTAAACAAGAATGATGGGAATTTTTTCGGTAATTTTCCTGATTTTTCCGGAATTAATGTGACAGAATGATATTATATGTCAAAATAGCACAGCCACAATTTCCCATGCCAACTCTTTTGTCCAGGTGCCCCCCATTCAGGCTGCCAGGGTAGTCAAAAAGACATCCAGTGGAAGTCCATCCTGGATGGTCTAGTAGTCCTCTTGGACATCCAGTGGACCAGGCTGCCAGTGGATGTCTAATGGCCTGTCATTTGGGTGGTACTGAACAGCAACTGGACACAATTTGACCTCAACTGGACTGCCAGTGGACAAAAATTGGGTGAAAAGTCCAGTGGATGTCCAGAATGTCCACTGGAAGTCCACTGGAATCCTGCAGAACAAATGGGGGAGTGTAAAGTACTCCCTGTGTCGTTGTCCCATTTATAGGTTTTTGCTCAACCAATTTTCTAGAATTTTCCCTGAAAACTGATCCCACCCAATTCAATCTGAGAGTCCCAATTAGGAACCTGACTGGAGCCCGCCACTCCACCAAGCTCAGCAATCAAGCTGACTCCCATCACTTCCAAGTAGTCCTATAAGACTGTGAGGTGGGAGATCTTATGGTAGGGTAACCAAGTCTTGTCCCCATCCCTCCACAGCAACTCAAACCTGGCTTCAGAGCCAGATCCAGTGTGAGTTAATATCTTCTCTACTGCAAATTCCTGCTTGACCCCTTCACTGTCATATTCCCATACCTGGTCGTCAACTCAACCAGGAAAGAGGCAATCATCATTCAACATGTGGATCTGCAGCTTAGGCGCATGGAATACATTGTGAACTCCATGCTGTTTCATTCTATCTTACAGCAACACCTTGAATGAATTGTTTTTCAAGTCCCTTAGTATGTTGTATGTGTTGGAAGTGGTCAATCAACAGCCTAGACTTGATATTGGTGCAGTGCTATATGTGACTGTCTCCCATACCTGTGTATGGGAAATGTGTAAGGCCCCATAGTATCAACGTCTGCACACTGTCTATCCATAGGGTGGTAGCTCAGTGGTAGAGTGTCCAGTCTAGTCAACAGATGGTCCTAGGTTTGATTCCTGGTCACTCCAATACTTTAACAGTATGGACCTATGAACTTGGAAGGAACTTTCATACCAGTCCCTTTAGAAAATGAACATTCTCCATGGAGATGTAGTAAGGCTCCAACTCTATCCTATCTGATACCCAACAACTTCTCCAACCACCTCGCTTGGTGTCCCGACAGGTCTCTCTGCTCAAGTAAGTGTCTTAAACCCTTGTGGTCCATATACCCAGTAAACTTACATCCCTGGAGGATGTCCCTGTTCCAGAGCATAGTTTTAAGTCCAGCAAGCATCTCTAGTTCGTGGACTGGGTAGTTCTGGTGGGCTTTGTTCAATTTAGCTGAAAAGAACACAGTGATCTTTGCCATCTTCCAATCCTCACCTTGGCTCACCACTCCTGTGATTCCTGTAACACATGTGTCAGTTATGACATTGATCAGAGGCTCTGAGTTGCCATATTGAAGCAGTACTCAGTGGTGGTCCTTGCATGTGTTCACAAGCTGTTTGAATTTATTGAACACCCACTGGTGAGTAAAATCCCATCAAAACAGTATCAAGTTGCTTGTTAGGTTGAACAGGATACCCATTGGTACCCTAACACAATGTATGTTGTCAGCGAGATAGCTCACCACCCCCAGGAAGCCTTGTAGGAGTTCCCGATTAGTGGGCATCTTCCATTTAACCAGGCTGTTGACTTTATTGGGATCCATATGGATACCCTGGTCAGTGACCATCCTTCCGAGTATCTTCATTTCCTTACACAGAATAAACATATTTTCTTTATTCAGGAAGAACTTGGCCTTCCTCAAGATATCAACCACCTACTTGCAGTGAGCTATGTGATCCTCCAGTGTTTTGGAGTATACCACCAGTCTCCAGATCATCAAGGTAAATATCTATCCATTTTCTGATCCAAGGTAAGAACAAACTCGTCATAATGGTCTGAAACGTGGTGACTACATTACAGTTGCCTTGCTGCATGACATAGCTCAGCATCAGGCCATCTGGTGTCGCCATTGCCAAATACTTCATGTCTTCTGGCTCAGTGTGAATCTGCTCCTAAGTGTCTGTACCATCCATTATGGATCTGTAGCAAGCTTTCATGACTTGTCTCAGAATGCCCTCCATGTCAGGTAGCAGACACGTTAGTTTCTGAGTGTTTGTGTCTTGTTCCCTTAGGTCTATGACTGTTTGAAAGCATAGTGGCTTACCGTTCTTCCCTGGTTTAGGGATACATAGCATGGGCACTGTATTGAAGCTGGTGCATGGTACCCAGCGTTTTGATTTCACGTATGTGTTTTATTTTTTGACCCATTGTTTGTGCAAAGGTTCAGGGCAGTTAGAGGGACGCCACTTCTACGTTTTCGACAAGTCAATCAATGGTATGTGATGGTTAATTTCTCAAAGAGAAGGCAATTCTGAATCCATTGCTTTTTTGCAGATAGGCTCAGCATGTCCTCTAATTATCCTACAAGCTTTCACTAGGTCCTCCTTGTACATCTCCATCGCTTGCGACGGGAGTACTTTTACACCTTTCCTCTCAATAGGTAGTGATGTGTTTGATCCCACCATCACCCTCAGCGGGTTCATATCCATACTGATACGATGTTGGTGCATGAATGGGGTCCCAAGAATTCGGTCATAACTCTGTCAGTTTATAAGGTTGAAGTATCTCAGTTCCTTGATTTCCTGATATTCACATTAGGGCGTTTCATTTTGGCGATTTCAAAAAATGATGGCTCTGTTTCGATGCCCAATTTCGGGTGCCAAAACACAGATCTTGGAAAACGAGGGCCTGATTTTCCTCAGATGCAAAAAGGGCATCTGGGTTCCTTTCGCTGAGAAGCTTAGTTTTCAAAATCTCATCTGTCCCCAATTTCCGGCCAGTGCTTGTAGTTAGTTTGATGTTTGTACTAGCCGCCTATAGGATTGATGCAAATTTGTATGATTTGCTTGGTTGTCCCTTACCACCACCTTTCCAACGCGAGCGCCAACCACCTCTCCTCCATCCATGTCAACCAGGGCTGCCAAGGCCAAGTCTGAGCCTGATGAGAAAGCCACCGCTGATAAAAAGCCACATGCACCTCCCCTACACTGGGACGCACACCCAGAATGGACCGACATCGGCGTCAAATACCTGCAGCAGAATACCAAGTTTCAGCTCAAGCCCTTCACTGACTCGGCCTCAGATGTGGGAGGAAGAAAGTGGCGAATGGTGATGGGAAGACACAGCTCTTTAACGAGCTCGCTGAAGCCATATTCACTGACGCCACTCTTAAGCTTGCCGTGAGAGAGGACTACAAGAAGGACAAAGGCTGGTACTCCAAGTCACTCCAGCAGTGCTTCAGGAGGTGTGTACCCTTCATTCTACATTTATCTATGCTTACTATCATTTGTATAGGTATAAGAGGTGCTATGGTGAATGCCGCCGCCGGTTCAAGGGCACGGGAGAAGGGGTGATAACCGGCGCTAAAGCCAAAACCCTCGAAGGTGCACGCTCGATCCATCATTCATCTTACGCCTCACTAACACCATATCAGTGGAGATCATCAAGGGTTGGCCTCTCTACACCGATCTCCATGATCTATGGTCCGCATTGCCCAACTACAACCCAGTTGGCATTTTGAATGCAACCCTAGGTCAAGATCACATGAGCAACGCCGCCGCCTTGTTTGCGACTGCTAGTGATAACCAAGGATAAGGATATCCCTGAGGATAAAGGATAAAATCCGTCGAGGATAGGATAAGGATTGAGATTCTCCTATCCGTGGAATTTAAAACGCGCCCAAAAACGTCCAAAATGGACCAGAACTGGTGCAGATAGCCTTGATTTAGTTAAATATAATGTTTTGGAACTTATTTACATCAGTTCTTACCTGATTTGGACGTTCTTGGGCTCATTTTGATCGGATAAATCCGCCGGATATATATAGGATAAGGCCACGGATCGGATACGGATTGGCACTTTCGTATCCGGGGATTATCCTTGGTGATCACTAGCGACTGCTGGACCGAATATCCTCAACGATGGCGACGATGACAACGATGGACTGGCCCTGCAAGACGTACTGGTTCCGAAGGATGGGTACAATGGGGGGTCAAGTGATTTCTATGAGGATGAGGAGGCAAAGCTGCAGGAGGGTGATATCGATGACAAAACTGCTGAGGTGCATAGTCCTGCACCCATGCCCTTACGCCACCTTTAACATGCCTTCCCACAGCCTGCTGGCATCTCCGGCTCTGGGATAAGGCTGAGCATGAGTCATGCATACCTGTGGGTACTCGTGGGTAGATCCGTGGGAAAACCCGCTGTGACCTGGATCTGTGAGTCCGGGTACCAGTGGGAACAAAACCCATGGGGATCTGGGTCTTGGTTTTGGATTTTTTTTGACCCACAGGTCAAAGGGCTAAAATGCAAGGATTTAATAAATATTGTATGCTACAGTTCTAATTTGCACTTTGCATGATAGATTGTGAGTGTAACAGCTGTTTTCTGGTAACAAGCAGCATTCCATGCATTTTGGTAGCTAAAATGGTTGGTACTTGGGTAAGGATGACGTGGATATCTAGCACAAACCCATGGGTACCTGTGGGTAGATCCGTGGGAAAACCCGCACTGACCTGGATCTGTGAGTCCAGGTAACCTGTGGGACAATACCTGTGAGGAACCAGGTCTCAACTTTTTGGCTGCAGGTACCCACAGTGTGGATCCGGGTCGACCCATGGGTCGACTCGTGCTCAGCCTTACTCTGGGAAGACGAACAATGTCAAGCCCAGCACCAAGAATATGAAGGATGCTAAGTCGAGTGTCAAGGATACGAAAGATATCAAGCTGAGCATGAAGGATACGAAAGAAGTCAAGCCGAGTGTGAAGAACTCGAAGGTTTCAAAGTCCAGCAGTGCTGGCAAGAAGCCTGCGTATGGCGACTCGTCTGATCTGGAGGGCCTCAAGAAGATGCACATCCTGGAGATGAAGGAGGAGGTGAAGCGATGAGATGAGAAGAACAAGGTGAGGATGCTGGAACTGGAGATTCAGAAGGGACGCCAGGTTCTCGAGGAAGAGTGGCTTCAGGCCAAGCGGAACAAGCTGGCTTTCCAGAGGGAGCAGCTTGAAGCTGAGAAGCCACAGAGGGCTGCTAATCAGAAGCGAGCGGACAAGCAGTTTGAGATGATGATGATGGCGTTTGGTTACCGATGTTGGATTTTAGCTATCTGGTGTTGTGGATGTGTAGTTAGTGTGTGCCAGCTGGTGTGGCTGGACATGCTGGGTATTGCGACTTAGTTTAGGGTTTGGTTTGATCTGTGCTGAACTCCCATCAATACACCTTGCTGTTGTACCAAGTACTTCTGTTGTGGCCATTCTGTGTTTGTGTGTGTGCCCCTTATCTCTCTCATCTCTGAGCTTCTCTCTCTACCCTCTTTTCTATTCTTGACAACCGAGGTATCCAGCAGGGAGAGGGTGGGCAGCAATCCTATTTGAATGGGTACCTGCATTCAACACCTGGGCTGTCGTCTCATGGGGCTCTGCCTGGTCCATCTTCTCAGCAGATGGTTGGGGATCTCTAGCATGAACATGAAGAGGGCTTTGGCAATGGTGATATCCCCTTCAATAATGGAGCTGGGAATGGTCTATAGACTAACAGGCTTGCGGCACTTAGATTATTACTATTTATGTTGTACTCTAACCCAGTCCTAATTACAAGCTTGACCACGACCACGCCAACCACAATCAGTCAACCCACTAGCAAACAGCCACTGCTGGACCTCCCAACACTTACACTGACCTCTGGACTCACGAGCACGAGCCGCTGCAACACCTTCAGCACCCTCTCCCCCACTCTCAGCACCCTCTCCCCCACTCTCATCATCCTCAAGGTCAGCTCGAGCCATCAACTGCTCCTCCCATTCCTTGTCAATTGGTTGGCCTGACTCAATCTCCTGGATCATGTTGTGTAGCACAAGGCAGGTGCGAATCCAGACAAGGGCACGTTCGTGAGCTTTCTGATTGATAATTTGTTGGCGTAATCCCCGTGGTGACTGAAACCGGCCCTTCAGGTATCCAACAGCATGCTCTGAACAAATGCGAATCTAAGAGAAGATGGATTAGAGGAGGTTTCTGGACCAGGAATGAGACGTACATGAGAGACCCAAAAATTGAATGCACGATTCTCTGGGACATACGCTGCTGGCTTCTTATATGGGGTAATACACCATGCCTTGACAGGGTAAGCACTATCAGCCCAAATCCATTCCCCCGGACCCAGTAGGATTCAGTGGTCACAATATAGCCAGGAGTCCATAAAGACACTTGAATCATGTGCACTACCACAGTGGCCCGCAACATAGTCAACAATTTTGAGATTTGGAAGGGTGATGAGCTGGAAAGTGTCAGCTCACGTTATACTACTAGGTACCTGATAACGCAACTGAACATTTAGTGAATAGTTGGACTTTCTATCGAAGTACAATTCACCATGGTATCCAGGCTTTTCAGCCAAAGGGACCAAGGTGCCGTCCACGAAGACCCACCCATCTCTCCAAGTAGTGCACGTAGCTGCCTCCACATATTCCTTTGCCTCCTTCTTGGTCTGAGCGTCAGGCCAATGGATATGCTGGTCATGTTGGGACAGAATGGCTTCCATAACCCGCCAAGTAGCTGCCACTACCATAACCGCTGAGACACCTGCCCACTGAGCGATAGCCTCGACTGAGGCATTGCTCCCAAAGTTCCCAAAGTGCTTCAGAGCAATTGCCAGTTGTTCATTGACCGGCATCTGTGGTCGAATTCCAGTGCTGAAGAAGATACAGTGGTCCTTGATCTGGGCCAGCAGGCCATCAAATGTGGTTGGAGAGAGACGCAAATTACGTCGGAACCGGTAGGGATCATCCCAGCGGTACAACACCAAAACCAAGTACAGCTGGGACAGCTTGTGAACTTGATTTGGGTTAAGGACGTGCGTGGAAGTGAGGTACTCAATTTGAGCACATATAGCTCCAAGGGTCGCAAGATGCCGCTTTGTTTCCTCCCAGTCTTCGTCCTTCTCATCCATCTGGTCTGAGAACAGATGGAAACCGTCAGTGTTCGATGGCCCTTCAATCTCCAGTTCTGAGCTGGAGCCAATAGATGAGACTGTGCTGAGAGACAACATAGAGGAGAGGGAACTGATATCAGAACAGGAGTCAGGCGCATCCGACCCTATCTCCAAATTGTTTCCCTCCCTATCGTCATCCAAGGTTGATTTCCATGAGAATGAGTCACGAAACTTGTGCTTCAAGCGTTGTAGTTGCTGTAGACAACGGGCGTAGGCAAGCAGTCTGTCAAGTAGCCTCTGTCAGTGGGGGACAGCTGGCATCGGGGAAGGAGATAAAGAGCAATCACAATCAAGAAATAACTTGTGCCGGCACGGCTCGAACATGAGCGCTAATTGCCAGCAAGGCCTGGCGACCTGTTTCCCGTCCGGGGGGTTTCACGTAGGACACGATTTTCGGGTCCATTTTCAGTTTCATTTTCGAAGATATGGGACCGGAAACAGAAATATCATTTTTCAAAATCGCCAAAATGAAACGCCCTATTGAACCTTCATACTGTAGTTGACTATTGTGTGAGAACCTTGAACAGCGAGTTGAATGTTTAGCAGCTTCATGAGTTCAACCTTTGGTGCCTTGAATTGGTCGGCTAACGAGTTGGACATAAAGTCCCCCAAGGATCCTGAGTCAATGAGCACCCATACCGGCCTGCCTGCTATCTTCGTGACCATAGTGATTGGCTTGAGTATGTGTCTCGATACATCCTTCTGGGATGCTGCATTCCTTTCTAATGATTTGTACTTCGTCGCCTGTATAGTAGTGGCCATAAACTTGATTCCATCGCCATCATCCTTGTACTGGAGATCCTGGATAGCTGGGTAGTCTCCACAGCCCAGTACATTGTCTTCTATTTTCACTAATCAAAGGCAGTGATCCTCACTGACCCACCTGGTGTATTTGGGGTAGTGCACTTCTATCTCCAGGTTACACAGGAGTTGCAGTAGGTCCTCCTTGGTATACTCAGGTGTTGGTTCACCCATTATCTGCCTTAGCCAATCATCAAATTCCCAGGTGCTCAGGATGGTGTTCCAGAGGTTCTCGTAAGCTGGAAGAGGGCGGCCTTTGTACCATTTCCCTGGCACAAATTTATTGTTCTCAAAGACATCACTTGCCGACATCAAGAACTTGCATTTTAGTGCCATATTGACAACCTCATAGTCCCCGCTGTTGGAATCATATGTCACCAAGAATTGGTCCTTCATAGTAAATTCCCGATGGACCTTGCCTGGGTAAGGTGCTGCATTTTTGAGTAGGGATTCCAATTTCCTCACCATAGGATCCCTTGCCTCACAAGGTCCTTTCCTTGGTGTGTGGTTCCATTTTCCCTTTGGTACCTCGAATATTTTATTCAGTTGTTTCTGGTACCACCCAACAAGTTACAATGTTGAATTTGGGATTTTGGGCAATGTCTCACATGAGGAATACTGACTCCTCATCAGGGTACATCTCATTCATTATAGCGTACCCACTGTGGGGAACCTCACCAGGTTGCGCACAGATGCGAGTGCGAGGTTACCCAGCTGATAAAGCAATTCTTCAGTGTCAGCAGGAGGTCCTCCATTTCAGAGAGTTTCCCAATTAGGCAACATCACATGGGCAAGTGGAGTTGTAGGTGCCCAAGCCCAACAAAAGCTTGGGGAACAACGCCCACCCATTCAGTTGGGCTCTCCATGTCCATATGGTCTTGCCAGGCTCATAGGTGAGAGTTGGGACAGTTTCCTCCATAGGTATGACCAGAGTAGTATAAAAAAGCAACCCAGTTGCACCCTTCTTCCTTAGCTTAGCTCTCACTCTTTCTATCTCTCTGTACGTCTCAATCTATGCATTTTCCTAGCTACTTACTACAGCCTCCAGTCCCGAGACTTGTACTACACCTGGCACTTGCACACACAAGACTCACTGTCTCTACAACTGGAGCCCACCACAAGGGGGGATTTCACTGTGTCTCCAGACTTGGAACCACATCTCTGAGGCTTGTCTCAGGTCCTCATCTCTCTTTGTGCTCTTATCGACCCTCGTCTCGCCCCTGACTGGTTTGTATCCTTTGTCCAGCATTGTAGCTGGAGGGATAGCCATCGTCGTCACTGCTGGATTCTAGAATCAACCCAAATAAGACCCCGCCGTCGACTCGCTCAATTCCCCTTCCTCCCACACCAAAACCATCTCAATTTGTCGTGTTTGATCCCTCAGACCCCCTCCCATTCACCAGATTCAACTTCAACCAGTCTTCTGGTAGGGCCCCATGTCTACGCCCTGCCATCTTATCCAACTCCAATGAATGGTCCATCCCAGACCTATCTGACCTTCTTAACGACAAACATAAAAACACCATGCCTGATACTAAAACACCCAAGGGGAATGTCTCATTCATCCAGGGACTGCCAACCATGCCTGGACACAAGGAACAACAAGCTTCAACATTCGACGGTAGAGGTCCAAACCTCCAGCAATTCTTCCACGATTTCAAGACACTCACTGTTCTGTGTGGCGTTCCACATGACCAATGGGCGAAAAGTACTCTTGAGTACGCTTGTGCTGAAGACTATGATCTATGAAAAGATATCATCAGCACCATGGGAATGGCCTGGACCCAATTCAAGGTCAGGATCTCTGAGTTCTACGCCAGCACTAACACTGAATGCAAACACACCATCACTGACCTTGAACACCTATGTGAGAAGATGTCTGACAAGTCTCGTCTCTCAGGAGCAGAATTCAGTGAATTCTATTGAAGATTCTGCATAATTGCTTCGTACCTGAAGTCCAAAGATCACAGGTCTGACCGGGAAGCCTCTTGTCACCTCATCAGCATCTCAGTCACCATGGAATGACCCCCTTAAAGGCCTATGAATTTTTTGTTCCAATAGGCCTAAAAGGTGGTCATTCCATTTATGTTCCCCCTTCCACTATTCCACTTTCTGGTCCACTATTCCATACTTCCCTTCCAAATATCCATTCCAACTCCACATTGGGAGCCAAATCTGTTTCATATTCCACCTTCTATTCCACCATATTCCACCTTCTGTTCCACTCTTTTACAGCTTACATTCCACCTATATTCAGCAATAGTGGCAGCTTCTGAATGGGTGCAGTGATGCATATAATGCATCTGTTTAAATGTTCTGTAAGCTAATAAGCCCCAAAACATGTTTAAGCACAACTGTCTTCCACATGTGGAACAGTCTACTAACACTATGACACTATCCCTGTTTGGATTGTTTGCTATATATCTCTGTGAATTCTTGTCCAATAATTATCATTTGAGTTCTTTTAGAAAGGGCTTAGTGTCTACCTTCCATATGTGGTCTGTATGCTGTTTCTTTGTCCATTGCCAACTTTAAAAACACAAAATATATGGATTTGCTCCTATTTTTCAGCAAGCAGCCTGCAATGTTCCAGTTAATATCAGGTATTTTCATGTCTACAGAACAGATTTAGAACATGCTTTTGCATAGAATAACAGTAGTGTATAGCCTCAACCACCTAACCCAAACAATATGTGCATGCTACAAATAAACTGGAACAAATATCAGTGTTTGGCATTTTTGGGTGACTGTGAACATTCCCACACCTAACTATTTCTGGATTTGGAAATGGGATGCAATTTGCATTGGATTACAAATAAACAGCTAAGGAAAGGGACCACACACTTCAGAAATATGTTGAAAACTCTTGTTGCACCAGAACAAAAGACTACTTCATAAGGGAGACCAAGTGGTTCGCTATAACTCTTCTGAAACAGGTTCTTGTACAACAA
>OX596346.1:2520135-2545541 GCA_951394405.1 Coprinellus micaceus
AAACAGCATACAGACCACATATGGAAGGTAGACACTAAGCCCTTTCTAAAAGAACTCAAATGATAATTATTGGACAAGAATTCACAGAGATATATAGCAAACAATCCAAACAGGGATAGTGTCATAGTGTTAGTAGACTGTTCCACATGTGGAAGACAGTTGTGCTTAAACATGTTTTGGGGCTTATTAGCTTACAGAACATTTAAACAGATGCATTATATGCATCACTGCACCCATTCAGAAGCTGCCACTATTGCTGAATATAGGTGGAATGTAAGCTGTAAAAGAGTGGAATGGAAGGTGGAATGTGGTGGAACAGAAGGTGGAATATGGAACAGATTTGGATCCCAATGGGGAATTGGAATGGATATTTGGAACAGAAAGGTAGAATAGTGGACCAGAAAATGGAATAGTGGAAGGGGGAACATGAGTGGAATGACCCCCTTAAGGCCCCATTGGAACACTAAATTAATAGGCCTTCAAGGGGGTCGTTCCATAGTGACTGAGATGCTGGTGGATAGCTGGAATTCTGCTGTTCAACTTTGAGCTTCATCACGTCCCTGCCAATAAACACATTGTGGCGGACTGCTTGTCACAACATGAACATTCTCCCAATGACCCTCATCCTGATGACAATTACAATGAATGGATTGACATGGCAAACACATTCGCCATCCATGTACTCAACTCTCACTGACTAAATCTCAATCTACTTTGCTCCGAGGACTTGTCTATGGCCACCGAAGCCTACTCGTATCGTTCAGTATCACTGTTGCCCATTTTGTCTAGTCTGGCCACCGAAGCCTCAGCTCATCTTTCATCTTTGTTATTGTCTGTCTCATCTCATCTACCATTATCATTCACCCTGTCTCAGGCTGCTGAGGCCTTCTCGCATCGCTTACAGTCATCATCCTATGTCTCATTCACAGTCATTGAGACTGGCAAAGTTGTTCCTCAGTCCAACTCTGCTTGCAAGAAGGACGACCTCATCAGGAAGATCAACGAGTACCTTCACACTCTACAACAACCAGCAGATACTTGGGACACAGAATTCACCAGGTTTGTTCAGTATGCTCTCAATTTTTCATCACTGGGGGGAAGCTGTATTGCTGGGATTAATACCTCCAACACCAGCTGGTCACACACCCTCACCGATGAGCATCAATCCTTAAGCAGGCCCATGAGGAACTTGGGCACAAGAGTGTCTTCACCATTACCCAGCAACTGCTTTCCAGCTCCTGGTGGCCAGATCTCCACAACAACATAAAGTAGTGGATTTGTTTATGCCATGAGTGCCAGATTTGTAACACCACACAAGTCCATATCCCACCAAAAGTGCCCACACTGTTTTTTCTCTTTCACAAAATCTACATTGATACCATGTTCCTCCCACAGTTACATGGCTATAACTGCATTACCCACGCTCAATGCTCGCTCTTGTCCTACCCTGAATGGTGCATGCTACGGTCCAAAAACACATGAAGTCTAGCCTTGTTCCTGTTCAAAGACATCCTCTGCAGGTATGGCATGATTGAGAAGCTTGTAACAGACAATGGACCACCTTATGTTGCTGCAGTGAAGCATTTCAAGGAACAGTACGACATCCCAGACATCAAGATTTCATCATACAACCCACAGACCAACAGTCCCATCAAGTGAAGCCATTACAACGTATATGAAGCACTCATGAAGGCGACGGAAGGTAACGAGTCCAGATGGCCACTCATAGCACTGTCAGTGTTCTGGGCAGAGCGAGTTACCATTCAGAAGTCAACTGGATACTCACCGTACTACATTGTGCATGGCACCAAGCCCCTCTTCCCGTTCAACCTTGCCAAAGCGATGTTCATGGCGCCATCACTGGATAGGATGCTCTCAACAACCAACCTCATCGCCCAGCAGGCTGTATAGCTGCAGAAGCGTCCCAAAGAACTCAAGTGGATATGCCAGACACTCCATAAGTCCAGGATCAATTCAGCTGGGGACTATGAGAAGCGTGTTAAGGTGTCTATTTGAAACTTTGACTTCAGCCCTGGGTTTCTTGTCCTTGTTTGTAACCCAAAATTTGACAACCAATTGGCTCCAAGGCAAAGCCTCAGTACCATGGCCCTCTGGTGGTAGTATGGAGGGCTCAGGGAGGATCATACATCCTTGCAGAACTCAACAGCTCCCTTTCGAAGCTTTGTTATGCTGCCTACCACCTATTCCAATACACGCCAAGGAACAGGACTTGTATCCCTGTAATGTCTATAACACAAGTGTCTGATGAAGAGCTTGAAGCAACCACATGTGATCGGCAACCAAACAGGCAGCACTGAACATTGTGACATTGATTGGGTGTGGACACCCGAAAGTCATACTGCTTAACAGCTCTATACTCTCTATTTTTCTTTCCCTATTTCATTCTGTCGTCTCATTCACATCTCTCCGCCTCTTTCTCTTTCTCACTCATTGTCTCATTTTTCTATTCAACCCAAAACGCCACTGTGTGCAGCAACCTACTCCAATTCCAGCAGTACCTCCATGCCCATCTTGAGCCGCTTGTACATCAAGACTACGGCACTATGGAAGCGACGCAAAGTGTGCTCTTGATTAGCACCATTGATCTTGACCTCGTGCTGGGTGAAACCTTCAAGGATGGCCTACAGACCATGAAGGCTGTTGAAGAAGTTGCAGGTTACTGTCTCCGCCCAACCCCAATCTCCGAGCTGTTCAACAAAGAAGCTGGTTATGATGTTGATGTCCAACAGCCAGAGGGCAAGCTCATGGAACTTGAGGCGCTCTGTAACACTGTCAGAGATGCTGAGGTTGTCCAGCGACCAGGCCAAGACAGGAAGCTGATGCTGGGTGGCCTCGGGAATCTGTGGCGGCTCACCAAAGGCATGCAGCATGCTATGAACGTGGAGCACATCATGCCGCACAGTGTCAGCGTCATAAATCGGTCAAGTGTGATAGTCTACACACCAGGTGGGGTGTCAGCTCGGGAAGGAGGCTTGTGTTGCTTCCTATATAGTGATAACCAAGGGTCACTGTACCCGCCATGGGTAGCCACCTGGGTTTCTGTGGGTGTGGGTATGGTGTATTGATGGCAGACCCTCAGCCAAACCCACACCCACATGTGGGTACCTGCAGCAAACCCCCAGGTTGTGTGCTGAAAAGGGCAACTTTGATGCGTGCACTCAGCGTCTTGGCATCGTGATCAGCTGTACAGTACATAGCCAAACATCGCAAAATAGCTAGAGAGGCAGGCAAAAAATCAATGCAACAGCAGCACCCACCTATCCTTGAAAAATCGCCAAGATGACCTCCCCTGCTCCATCTGTTGCTTTGAAAGCCACATCTCGCACTGGCTGCATTGTCACCTTGACTGCCCACAAGCTCACCGCACCTGCATCTATCTTCATCAAGAAAATCCATGGTATGAAGACCAAGAGCCAGCCTACTGGTTCTGGGAAGAAGTGCCGCTGTGTGATCATTGAGGATGAAGATACCAGTGATGAGTTGCCAAACAGAGGTGTACTCCCCTCCGACTTACTGATGCTGTTAACTGATTCCAAGCCTCCTACTTCCTTGCAGCCTGGCACTGATGTTGAGAAGGCTATCAGTATTGGGAGCTCTAGTGAGGATGAGGGTGAGGAGCCTGAGGAAGACATTATGGGGATTGACCCTGAGGAGGAACTCTGTATGTTGTGCTTACACTGATTACCACCTAGGTCACCCGAGCTGGCTGGCTCTAAGTCGGACCCAGCTCATCCCAGCTCTCCGACTAGAGCCGGCCAGCTCTGGCAGAGAGCTGGGCTGGACTGGGTGAGCTGGGCGTGCGGCTAAGCTCAGCGCAGCGTAGCTCAGCTCGTTGACAGTGGGCTGAGCTGTCATGTGACCTGAGCTCAGCTAGCCGGGAAGAGCTGGGACACTCTCAGCTTGGGCTGGGGGCAACCCAGCTAAACACTTTTAATTATTTTTGATACCATTTTTTTAGCCTGAGCTGAGCTATGGAGCTGAGCTCCTGTCACGCTCCTGTCACACTTTGTGTATGTTTGTGTATATTTTGCCAAACCCATGTCATGCCAGGCCAAATTTGATAATGTCATCATGCCAACTAAAAATAAATATGATGTCATGGGGATAAGATATATCAATGAGGTCAAGATTTTCAGGCACAGGAACGTGATGTGATGTCATCAATATTGTGATATCACGCCTCCAATGATGTCACACTCCTTTAGATAAGAAATGGGCAGATTGTGAGGACTCCAATCATACTCAGTTTTTGACCGATAAGGGTGATTTTTATATCTTTAGAAAGCCCTCAATCAGGGCTTTCCAATGTATGTAATGTTGCTTTAACTACTTTGATACAGGTTCCAAGATCAAGCATTCTTGTGGATTTTCAATGATCTGGGCGGTTGCAAGCACAGTTTTCATCTCAATACCTGCTCTCTGATGGAGAGCTATTAAGGGCTACCTGTAGTACCCCTAGCAATGTTTTTCCCTGTCTCAATCCCTACCAGTGCTGTGGAATTAACCTCAAAGCACCAAAAACACTCAACGACAGCTATACACATGCCCATTCTTGATGGACACTGTGGGAAGACTAACCACTATGCACATAAAATCCAGATTCAAAAGCAATGCCGAATACAAAAGACCGGAAATGAAATGGATCACACATGCCCAGGATATAGGAGGAACACTGCCGGCTTGCAGCACTTGTGCTGAACAACTTTGCACTTGGGTTACAACTGGCAGTTTGGTCAATATTGTAGTAATGGGTGGTCCGTTTCCTTAGGTGTCCTTTGACATTTGTATTTGTGTATGATCTCCTCCCAATTACCTAAACCATAAAGCGTGGGAAACATTATGGGCACCCCAAACCCACAATATGTTGATTATCACACAACTTGCTTGAGCACTGATTGCAATGGATGGTGCTGGCCTGGTACTTGGAGCAGTGGTTTATACCATGTGAGATTACTGTCCCAATAGCCTTTGGGTGATCCAAAAGTATCTGTTTGAAAGCCCATGCAATAGAACAAGCACGCATTTGCCATCCACGCCACCATATGTGGTCAGGCAAATTTGATGAGGGGTTCTTGTGTGATTTATTGGTGATAGAGAATAGCTGGGTGATTACACTGCATGTGTTTCCCAGCCCCCAATGTCAAAGTCTGTTCACTAATAACCCAAATACATAGGAACCCCAGTGTGTTAGGGATTGTTGCATGCTGGTACTGGTCTTTGCATACCATCCTATGGGGCCAGGGATATCTAAGGGTGTGCTCTTCTGTGATTTATGGGTGGTAGCAGGTGGTGGGGTGATCACATTGCATGACTCTGCTTGCCTCTACTGCCAAAACTTGTCTTCTAATTATCCAAATACTCCTCTGGCCCAGTGTGTTATGTGTAGTCATGCAGTAGTACATGCCCTCTTGTTTGCACATCACATTGTGTGCCAACATAGCCTAAACAGTGTCCTCACAAAGCCTGGAATTTTGGAATCCGCCATTTTGCATCCGTGGGAGCCGAATTTGACTTCGCAACGCACACATCCAAATAGAGGCTGACAAGGGCTTTCTAATGATGCCAAAATCATCCTTATCGGCCAAGAATTGACTCTGATATTAGGCATGCGATTTTGAATAGCCTTATCTAAATGAGTGTTATCTCCGATCTCAGATCTGCATGATGTCATTGACAGCTTGGCATGTATGACATCACGATCTGCATGACATCATATCTATTTGTGTATGTGTGACATCATCATTTGTTTGTTTGTCATGTTTGTCTTTGTTTGTTGTGTTGCACACCGGTCACATCTGTCACAGTGTGACTGTAACACCCTAGCTGAGCTCACCTGAGCATGAGCTCAGCTGTAGGGTCCAGCTCAGCTCAATAGCCTGGTATGATTGGAGAAACTGGTACCTGAGCTGAGCTTTGCATGCTTGAGCTGAGCCCCCACTGTGCAAGCAGCTCAGCTCCCCGTACCAGCTGGGCAACTCTCAGCTTAGCTGGGAATAGCTCAGCTCAGCTGGAGATACCCCCAGCCCAGAGCTGAGCTGACGCAATTTTAGCTGAGTCTGATGCCAGCCTGCCAGCCCAGCCCAGCTCTCTGCCAGAGCTGGGACGAGCTGGGTCTGACTTAGAGCCGGCCAGCTCAGGTGACCTAGGTGTTTTTACAATTAGAAATAGACAAAGAGCAACATACAGACCATATATGGAAGGCAGAAGCTAAAGCCTTTCTAAAAGAATTCAAATAATAATTAGTAGACAAGAATTCACAGAGATATATAGTAAGCAATCCAAACAGGGATAATGTCATAGTGTTAGTAGACTGTTCCACATGTGGAAGACAGTTGTGCTTAAACATGTTTTGGGGCTTATTAGCTTACAAAACATTTAAAAAGATACATTATATGTATAGCTGCACCCATTCAGAAGCTGCTACTATTGCTGGGTATGGGTGGAACATAAGCTATAGAAGGGTGGAATGGGAGGTGGAATATAGAACAGATTTGGCTCCCAATGGGGAATTGGAATGGATATTTGGAACAGAAATGTGGAATAGTGGACCAGAAAATGGAATAGTGGAAGGGGGAACATGAGTGGAATGACCCCCTTAAGGCCCCATTGGAACACTAAATTAATAGGCCTTCAAGGGGATTATTCTATAGTGACTGAGATGCCAAGGCTGGACCTGGCTGAGAAGGGCTGGATCTGTCCAGGGTAGGCCTTCTGCTTAGGTAGTGGATCCTGCAACATATCTTACTTGTTTAGGAGATATGACATCATATCTATTTTGATTTGATACAAGAGCCTATTTAAAACATGAAGACCTGGTGTTAATTTTAAAACTTGTTACTGTACCTGCATTTAGGGTGTCTGATATCAGCGTTATGACAACTGATGACAACTGTGGGAAAAAATCAAATGGACCCAAACTTTCAGGTCACTGTTTCTTATAGGAAGACTGAGAAGTGGCTTATGCCAAGTTTGTATTCAGATCATATTAAAACTGATGCTTTCTTTATTCACTAGAGGTATTGTGGACATCCAGGAGCCTAACACATCAACAACTGGGTAGACTCTTACTGAACATCTGCTGGACATCTAGTAGATGTCCATTATCCTACTGGACATTGACTGGATCTCTACTGGACATTCACAAGACTGGGTACATTCCATACTGGAATCTACTGGACATCCACTGGCCTACTGGACATCCACTGGAATCCTGCAGGACTTATGGGGAGTGTAAAGTACAGGATTGGACTCCAATGAGACATCACTACACCTGTCTTTTTTGAAATAGTAGGCTGTGAAAGAAATTTGACTTACACTGGTATACATAGCCACAATATACATCACATCAATTCTAATATGATCTGAATTCAAAACTCAGTATATGCCACCTATAGTCCTGGCTCTAAGAAATTATAATCTAAATGGAGATTAATTTTTATCTTTCTTACAATTATAATATTCATATCAGACACCCTGAATGCACATATAGTAACTAAACCAAATTGTCACCAGTCTTTTGGTTTTGGATCAGTTCTGACATCAAATCAACATATACATGACATCATATCTTGGCAACAGAAAACATAGGAATTTCTCCACTATCTTTTGTGATTTCTCTGGGATTAATGTGATTGAATAAAATCACATATTAAATGTGTGACAATAATTATGATGTTATGCTTCCTAAACAAGGATGATGGGAATGTTTTCAGTATTTTTCCAGAATCTTCTGGAATTAATGTGACTGAACAATATCATATGCCAAATGGCACATCAGTCATTGGAGTCCAATGAGATTTTTTTTAATGGACCCCAGATCATAACCTAGTGGTGTCTCATCAGTTTAGCCTGGAAAAACCATCTTTTTGGGACTAATTGGAGTCCAATGCGTGAATTTTGGGTAGTAGATTGGGGTTGGTTATGTGGGCTAGTCCAATGGAATAGGATTTTGGGGACAAAATACCCCATTGGACTCCAATGGACTCCAATTGAAGAAGTGAGGCACCAACAAGTACTCCTCAACACTGCCCCCAATGCAACTCCCACCCCTCAATATTATACATTGAGGGCCACATTGAACCACTATCAAAAATACAGGACATGGTAGACCGGATATTCAACATGAAGGCACTCAACCTTGCTTCTCCTTCTGGCAAACAGTTCCATCTGACCAACATCCAGAACCCACTCTATATAGCCACCTTCATGACATATATACTTATCCTCCATACAGCTTCCCTCACTCACAACAGCCTTGTTAGTGTCAAAGAGTCCTTATAAGTATGTATTCTCTGAATCAAAGCAACAGTACTTAAATGCTGACAACTGTCAAGGTATCCATTGCATTTGGAAAGCACATAACCCCCCCCCCCCCCCCCTCTTCCCCCCAATAGCTCAGCTGAACCAAGAGCTGATGCATTTAGTACTACACCTCACCAGGAATATTACGCTCTGTTATATGTCACACAAATTAGCCAAGGACCTCCTTCACATAATTGAGCCTTTTCTGAAGTGCTGTAATCACTTTTTCACCTAGTTCTATTATATAGAATGTGCATAACACCAACATGGGACTTCCTGCAGCTAATCCAACAGCCTTCTTCCCCACCGTATATAACTCTGAAATGCCTTCAACCATTCCAGTCAAGACTCAAACAAGCAATCTTGGTCATGCCCCTGCCCTTCCTTCTAGTTCTGATCATGCACTCCAAGCTAAATAGACTGCTTCCACCACACTCCCAGTCTATAACTCCTGAAACCCTGCAGCCAAAAAAAAACCCTATGTAAAGAAGCAGCCCCTTTGCCTCTCCCCATTAGACAGTCTTGTTAAGGGATTATCCAAGCCTTCTTGTCAAAGTAACTCCTGTGGCACCAACAGAGGTATATCCATAGCCGTCACCATACTGCCAACTGCACCCTCAATTTCCTAATAGGCATTGCCATATCAGTCTTCAAACAGCCCTTCATCCAACCAACAGCTGTCCAAAAGCCTTCGCTCTGTTGCACACCCTGCAGCCCTTTCAATAGCCCCATGAACCCACACTCTTCAGCCCCTTGTAAATATGCTGTCTGCTATATGTCCCTATATGTCTTATGTTTGCATACAGCCCTAACCTAACACATGCAGGCCCAGGTGGTCTCCTCCTCCACCAACATATATACCACCAATCACTCCCAATGCTATGCAACCTTTTGTACTTTGGTGAATTCCCCTCCACTCCCATTCATACCCCTTACTACTTAACTCCCAACCACCCAAGAAACTCTCACTCTTTGAACTCTAGCACTGAGCCCATTCATCTGAACTAAGCCTTTCTCTCCCTACCACCTATAGTGATGGTCATGGGTAAACTGCAGGTAGTAGCACAGCCACTCATACCTGTACCCATGGAAACCCACATCAAACAAGCCCAAGAACATCCAAAACAGATGAGAAATAACAGAGATATGAGTAATTTAATCATTCACTCATAACCCTCTGAGTTTCTATCTGTTTAGGATGTTCTTGGGCTCATTTTCAATTTCACAGGTATGCAGACATCTACCTGTACCCATACCCACACATACCCTACCTGCCAACCTGGCATGTTTTCAATACCCTTGACTATCACTAACCACCTATCACTTAGTACGTCCCAGGCAGGCAATACCTGCTCCCCTTACACACACCCTTGCATAGGGACAAGCTGTTGTCAAACCATCAGACAATCATAATGAGTGTAGCAGAAAGGTCAGATACTCCTTTCAAAATCTTTCCAAACCCCAATCACATTTGAAGGAACCCTTTTCATCAACTATGCACTGTGAGACTATATTAACACTACAGGTCAGATGCTACCCCATCTCAATCAACTCCAGGCCTTATACCAGAGCCCATTCTATCCCTCACAATACACTATAGTATTGGCACAAAATGTCTAGGACATTGAAGCCCAACTCAAACTAATATAAGAAGACTCTAACATATTATTATGACCTCAATAAGAGAGTTAGACAAGTGTTCTTTGATGGTCAACTCTAGACAGGTCAATAGTCTTCTAATACAGCAATTACTTAACTAGTCATTGAGTTCAATGTTGGTGATCATTGTCACTGATACTACCAAGACCTATGTTGGTGATAGCTGACATGGGCTTGAGGTATTGAATATGAATAAGACGATTATTGATTCTGGCAAGGCAAGTTAGGCTTGTTCTTAGATAGGTCTGATTTGTGGCACAAGAGTTAATATAATAGTTGGGCAAAATAATAACAAGCTAAAGTATATGGGTCTGTTATAAGGTGTACATATACCCATATGTACTAGTCACTGTGAGTCACAATAACTATGAGTCAATATAACTAAGAGTTGTTATAACTAATATTGAGTCAGACACAAGTCAGACTTAGTCTGTATAAACTACGGATGAATAAGATGTAGTAGATTAGGCTGCACGACAAGTCACTATGAGTTGCCCATAACAAATACAAAATAATAATACAAAAGAGTTTTGCCAAAAGAATAATAAGATAAGTTCTTAACAAGATAAGATAAAAATATAGGCATAAGTAAAAGCAGTGAAGCAAAGTGTAAGACATACACCCCTCACACCCCTACCAAGGCCTCTCAAGGTTTCTTTAACCTCTTGAGCCTGTGATTCCTGCTCCCCCTGTCTTTACTGCCTATCAAAGAGGACAATCCTAATGAAGACTAGACTTCTTCTACTCCCTCAGGACTCGGGCAGCACCAACAATTCTACCATTGTTCAGAGGGGCACAGTTACACTTCACTTCACCCCTATGTACTGCTGCAATTTATTTTTTCTTACTTAGTTATATTTGTGACTCATAGCGACTCGCTGCATAGCTATGCAGCATGGCTTACTATTACACAGCTATTTTTGACTTATAGTGACTCAGTGCATAGCCATACACAGTATCACTTACTATTGTGCAGCTACTCTTGACTCATACACAGCTATCCCTGACTCATAGCGACTTGCATCTTTGGGTATAAATACCCCATAGATAGACCTCTGTACCTTATCTTGTTATTGTTTAATCTCAGCCCCTTTTGCCCCTTCTCTATCTTGAATCCTCTTCAAGCTTCTGAAAAACACGCACAACTCCACATCAAGCACCAAGCACCACAATCAGCTTTACTAATCCTGGTAAGATAGTAACCACTAACAGATGAACAGACTGCAAGACTCAACTAGAAGATCGACCAACCAGTAAGTGCTTAGAGTATCGGGCTCCTTGATCCGCAACCACCACCATCTGGTTGCTTCCCACGCCTGAGGAAGGCGTATCGAGGACGGGACACAACGACCACTGGCGACACCTCCCTCAGGGAGGTGGATGAACCATTGGACGCCTGGGTTAGACTGCCCTCCACCATGAGCTGTGGCGAAATCGCGTAGAATCTTCGAGCCTCGACACGAGGCAATAGATTGGGTAAATACGTAACTACAAAACGCGAATGGAAGGAGCTCATACTACCATGAAACCCCAGGCAGATAGCGTGAGGAGTCTGGATCGAATCAAAACACAGCGACAAAGGGAGAAGGGGAAAGAAGGCCACCGTTGACGCAGCCCAGACAGCGCCAAAATCTAGGTCCAAGAAAAGGCCCGAGGAACTGGATCACGTGAGGCAGCCACCACGGAAATACCCGAACAACTGCATAGCACACCAGCAAAAAGGAGCGAGGCTTCGATCCCAACAAGGCGTGCTACCCTCACACTCACCGCATCTGTCAAAAAAAAAGATGGAAGCTCCCACCGCGCCCTCGGCCGCAGTCGAGGCTCTCCTTGACACACTCAACAAAACTACTGCGAGCAAGCAATCAGCGTCGACTGTCGAGTACTCTCCAACCAAGAACCCCGACGCCCTCCGCTCGCCAAAACACCTTGTTATCATGTGTCTCCCTGCAGCAAGTCCCACCCCCCATCGTGACGCCAAGGGCATGCTCCTCTTCAAACCTCACGTCAAACCGGAACCCTCGGCGACTATCAGGAGGACGAGCGCGGAGTCTGTGGAGGAGATCGTGACGGCGCTGAGGCAGGCCGCCATGACAACCGAGGTACGTGAACAGCCCGGTATGGATGGGGTGTATTTAACGAAATCGGAGCAGTCAGTCCACATGGACGAAGACGTGGCTCCCATGGACGCCCAACCCGGACAACCACCAGTCCCGCCCGCCCAACCTGCTGGAGGGGTGTTTGGAGGAGCGCCTGGAGGCCACGCCGGAGGGAATGGAGGAGGAATCGGAGGAGGTGGAGGTGCCGCCCCGGCCCAGAACCCTGCCGGCAACAACAACCACAACAACCCCGCCCCCCAGCTTATCTTACCCGGAATGGCCACCACCCCGCCCCACATGTACCACGGCTTCTGAATCTACAAGCCCGCCCTGATGCACAGTCTCCACCCCTCGCAACACTTCCTCCTCGAGGACCAAAGTCTCAGGGTCATCATGGTCATCTACGGCGACAACAAGAATACCCCGACGGTCTGGAGAAGGGCTAGTCTCGTCGGCCTCGTCTCGGCCCTCTGCGGAGGAGAGGTCGCCCTTTTCCCCATGCATCTCAACGTCCCCACGATGCTCTCCCAGCTGGGCAACGTCTCTGGCAAGGTCCCCCAGTACTTCATCACCTCGCCCCTCACTGCTGAGAACCACGCCTCCCTCCTCGCACGCACCTGCTGGAACAGCCCTGAGGTTACTGCCCTTGTCGCCAACGCCAACCTCGCCCAGGTGATCCGCATCCTGCAGCTCAGGGGGATCGAGGAAGTGGAGTGGAGCGCCTACAACGTCGAGCTCATCTCCAACGCCGTCAGAGATGCAATCCGCCAGTCACCCACTGTGTACGAGCACATGGACATGTACCACGAAGCCATCGCCCCTGGGATCTACGACCGCGAGGAGGCCATGGACGCCCTTGTCGTGGAAATCGAGGTCAGTGCGCGAACCATGCCCAACGGTCACGGAACCGAGTGGACTATGGAGTGGAGGTGCCCCACCAGGATCTGGCAGAACGAGGAGAGGTGGGTGAACGCTCTCTGTACTCTCGCCATCGAAACCCCCTTCGGCACCATCAACATCCACCAGGCGCCCATCGTCTGGTGTGGACTCTGCAGGGGCAATGACCACACCACCGATGTATGCCCTTACCCTAACCTCCCTGGATGGATCGCCCCTCCTCCCCCTCCTGGAGCGAACCCTGGTACTGGAGGTGGCCGCGGTGGTCGTGGTGGCTTCCGTGGTGGTCGTGGAGGAGGCCGTGGTCGTGGTCGTGGAGCTTAGACGCCCACGAGATGTAGTATCGATGCTTGTCGACGAGCCCTAACTCGTCTAAATTATAAAATATATATTCTCCGTCGTGCTACCCACATACTGTGCTTACGAAGATTGAGACCCACCCTGAGTGACCTCGTACGCCCCAGAAGCAAGGCGAGAGGAGAATGAACATGTTGCAAAGCCCAGATCTCTTGTCTAAGCCCTCGAGAGATCTGAGTTAAATAAACGACTGAATGACTGAGTGAGGAGCGACGGTGGCAAACCCAGAGGAATGCTGCACCGAGCTCAGGACAGTAGTTAAAAGTGTCGTGTCGTCACGGTTCCTATTGAGCAGTGGATGGGACCGGCCCCACAATTGTGGGATGCCCGGTTGGGCTTAGGCACCTAGGTGTCTGAGTCCCCCAAAAGTCAGCGACGCTGCTGAGACTATCATGGCCAGCACCACCCTGAATGTTGGTGAAGCGACGGAGCAGAGGTGCACCCCCCCACTCTCAATATAGCAACCATGATAGACACGACACAACAGGGCTTTTTTAACAATAACAGTGATACAATCCAGGCAAACGGTATTCGTAACCCTGGGGGAGGAGGCGCAGCATTGGGAAACGACGCCGCCCACGCGGCCAGTGACGACCCCGGGGGGATCGGAGGGCGAGTACGCAGTACAACAGAAACGGGGGAACAGGTGATACCCCAACCCCACCAACTACCCGAAGGTAGTAGGCAGGCAGGCACAGATGAGCAGGAGGAAGGAGGCCCAACCATGAGCGAGAACACGACGGCGGATAACCCCCAGCACATAGGAGCCGGCGGGGAGGTCCCAGGACCCCACGACCAGAACAGCACCGAGCCAAGCCGGACGAAAAAGAAGTCGAGAGCGGCGATGCGACTTGCGTCGCTAAATATGAAAGGCGGTGGTAGCAGGAAATCGAGAGAAAAATGGGAGTGGATAAACACAGTCCTGAGAACGAATAGCCTGAGCGTGCTAACGCTACAGGAGACGCACCTAACACAACCGGCCATCGCGGAACTGGAAGGAAGGTACAGCAGATTTAAAATATTTAATAGCCCACACCCGACCCACCCGAGCAGCAGAGGGGGGGTGGCTATAGTACTGAACAAACACAATGTGAAATGGACGAGCGCCGTGAGTGAGGTTATAGTACCGGGGAGGGCGATCAAAGTCAAGGTTCAAATGAACGATGAATCGTCACTCTCAGTGCTTGCGGTCTATGCACCGTCAGGGGATGACAATGCAAATGCGAATTTCTGGACGGAGCTGAAAGAGCACCATGTTACCTCAGGAGGGACGGTTGACGTGCTGATGGGAGACCTGAATATGGTCGAGAGCAGCCACGATAGACTTCCCCACAGGCCAGATAGGCAATATGTAGTAGATGTGTTCCAGGAAATGAGAGACCAGATGGGCGTAAGAGACGGATGGCGAATTGTGAACCCAGATGAGCACAGATTCACATTTAGGACAAAAAAGCGAAACGGAGAGGTGAACTCACGCTCAAGGATAGATCACATATATGTGAAAGATAGACTACTAAACAGGTGCGATGAATGGAAGATCGGTGAAACAGGGATAGGCACCGACCACTATATGGTATCAATGTACCTGACGCCAAAGGGAATACCGTTCCTCGGGCAAGGTAGAAGCACAGTGCCGAACTTCATCCTTGACTACAAAGTAATGAAGAAGGCAATCGTGACCAAGGTGAAGGCGGCGGCGGAAAGAATAGAAAGATCCGTACGGCCAGGGTGCTGGACACAGGAGGTGAAACCCCAAACGGTGTGGTGAAACCTAAAACGGGACATCATGGAGATGTCGAAAGAATTTGCGCGGGAGAGAGCCTCACGCCTAGATGAAGAGATCGAGAAGTGGGAAGAGCGTAAGAAGGACGCCATGGCGCATAAAGAAGAGATGGAGGAGGAAGACCTACAGGCCCTCTTGGATGAGGTGGAAGATAACATAGAGTGTTTGATGCGAGCGAGGCTTGCGAGGATAAAGACCTCGATAGCCGCAAAGGTACATATGAAAATGGACGGAGGAACGAGCTTCGACTACAACCTCCATAAGGAGAGGGTGCCACGAGACACGATAGCTGCCCTGCAAGTCCCGGGCCTCGACCCACCAGTGTACGAGAAGAACTCAAGGGGGATGGTGAAGATAATGACGAGACACCATGAGAGACTGCAGACGAAATATGAGCATGACCCTGCGTCCGATGCAGTCAAGGAGGCACAACATGAAGCCCTAGAGTCCCTGGATAAGGAACTGGATGAGGAAGAGAAACGCGAGATGGGGAGCCCATTCACAAAAGAGGAGGTGGCACGAGCTATGGAAAATGTCCCAAACAACAAAGCCGCGGGCATGGATGGCATACCTGTTGAAATATGGAAGTTCCTAAAAGAAAACAGGGACAACACAGAGAGAAATGGGGATGAGGAGAAAATAGCGAGCGCACCAGACGTGATAGACATGCTAATGACAGTGTTCAACGATATCAGTGAACATGGTGTGGTTGAGGATACAGACTTCGCACAGGGATGGATGTGCCCGCTGTACAAGAAGAAAGAAAAGACGAACGTGGAGAACTACCGCCCAATTACAGTCCTGAATACAGACTACAAGATCATGACAAGGGCGATGTCCGACCGCATAGTGAAAGTGGTACACAGGCTGGTGCACCCAGACCAAGCGGGGTTCATTAAGGGCCGATCAATATATGACCAGACCGAACTCATACGGCTCGTCCTGGAGACGAGCGAGGAAGAAGGAGTTGAGGGGGCGATAGTCTGCCTTGACCAAGAGAAGGCATATGATAAGATATCGCATGATTTCCTATGGCGCACCCTAGACCGCTTCGGAATCCCGGAGAGCTTCAATAAGACGGTACAAGCGCTGTACGAGAGCGCCGAGACATCAGTGATACTGAACGGAGTCATAGGGGATAAATACCAAATCACAAGGGGTGTTCGCCAAGGAGACCCAATGTCATGCCTACTCTTCAACCTAGCAATAGAGTCACTGGCATCTATGCTAAGGAAATCGAACCTAAAAGGAATTCAATATGACGGAATCAAGGAGAAAATACTGACATGCCTATTTGCGGATGATACGACGGTATTCCTGAGCGAAGGGGATGATGTTGAAGAACTGTTCTCCCTACTGGAAAGGTGGTGCCAGGCGTCAGACGCTAAGTTCAACATCAACAAGACGGTGGTGATACCGATTGGAGATGAGGCCTACAGGGAGAACCTGAGAACGTCGAGACGAGTCAACCAGGAAACCGGGGCGATTCCTGTAGACATACACATAGCACACGAGGGAGAACTGGTTCGGATTCTCGGTGCCTACTTTGGACACAATGTATGTGAGAACGAAGTCTGGGCGCCAATCGTCGAGAAGACAAAAGCAACCCTGAGAAGATGGGCGAAAGGTAGGCCGACGATCAGGGGCCGTAAGATTGGACACAACGCCATGATGGGAGGCTACACACAGTACCTAGCGAGGGTACAGGGGATGCCCAAAACAGTGAGAAAGGAGTTAAAGAAGATAACAGACGATTTCATCTACGGGAAGGACGGCAAACCCGCATCGAATGCGATCAGCATTGAAACGCTATATGCTGATAAGGACCAAGGAGGTATTGGCCTTCTCGATCTCGCAGCAAGAGACGAGGCGATAGAACTGGTGCGAGCGAAGATATATGCAGGCGAGCTAGGGGAAAGACCGATGTGGTGCAAACTAGCAGATCGGGCCTTTGCCCGGGCAGCAGTAGGAAAGTATGCGAAAATAGGACACAACTTCCTTGTTCACCCCTTCCTACAGTCGTGGAAGGTACAGACAAACGCACGACATCTCCCTGACAGCCTGAGGAGGATGATCAAGGTAGCGTATAAACACAAGGTTTCACCAGTGGCGTTGGAGATAACCGCGGGCCTGAAGACAAAAATGCCATACTGGTTCCACGTGGGGGCCAAGGAGAAAAAAGTGTCTGTGTATGGACATAGATGGGGGAAATGCCAACGTGAGTGTCACGAAATCGTGACGACAGGGGAGATGCTCCAACACGCCCAGAAAGCTGGGGACGAGCCACTATGCATCAACCACATCGACTGTGAATGCCCAACGTGCGAAAAGGACAAAGCCGATGGGTGTGTGGACCCACCCAAGTGCAGACGGAACGCGTGGAAGAAACTGGACAACCTCAAGCAGGAATGGGATCCACAGTCAGGAAATGACACATTGACAGATAATTAAGGGGGACCAGGGGGACTAGGGGATGATGAGCAGGAAGACTCACGTCCGAGTGAACCTGTAACAACCCCCCAAACACAACCGTCCCAACTAATCCGCGTTTTCGTGAGCGACGAATGCCCCACGGCGCTAGTAACGGCTCTACCAAAGTGGAGACAGGTGACGGAGGAGGAAGTCGAGGTATGGACAGATGGATCCTGCCATGACAACGGCCTTGCGACAGTGAGGAGTGGTAGTGGCCTGTGGTATGGCCAGGACGACTGGAGGAACCGAGCGCTGAGAATGCCAAAAGAACTTCCCCAGATGAACAACACGGGAGAGCTGGTGGCGGCGTTGACAGCCATTCAATCGCACCGAGAGGATAAGAGGATCACGGTAGTCAGCGACTCGCAGTACACGATAGATATCGTGGCGAGCCAGTTGAAGGAATGGTTCAGACAGGGCTTCGTGAGAGCGAAGAATAAGGAAGTCGTTCTGGCTCTCATGGCGGAAATGATGCGGACGGAAACCAAAATTAGACTACGGAAGGTTAAAGGGCATAGCGGCGATGTCGGTAACGACGGTGCTGACGAATTAGCCAACGAAGGTGCCAACAAGTAGGAGGACGACATGGTGCCACTTGAGGATGGCGAGATAATCAGGAGCGCGGGTGCAGAGTTAAGCGCCCTGACACAAGCGCTTGCGTACGATAGCATCCGGAGCATAAATCAACCACCACCACGAAGGAGAACCAGGGAGATGGTGGAGACTACGCTGGCAGTCGTTGAGGAGCAGACAGGAATATTGCAGAGACCAGAGGCGCTTTGGAGATCCCTCCGACAAAGAAAAGGAGCAGCACTGACCCAGAAGTTTGTAGCATGGGCATGGAAGACCTTGCATATGGGCTATAAAGTAGGAACATACTGGAATCACATATTGCCCGAAAGGGGGACGCACACGGCTACTGCGTATACTGGTTTCGGAGTCTGCATACCTGGCCTGGGTGTTGCGATGTGAGTGGAGGATAGGGCGTGAGGGCGACCCTACCAAACTCCACACCCCCGATGAGGTCACGGCGCGATGGAGAAGCGTCATATCGAGGCACCTGAGGATTGACTGGGCGCTTACGAATAGAAGAGCTTTCGGGAAGAAGGCTCTACATATGGCAGTTGTAAAGAAGACCTGGGAAGGTCTTACTCTCACCACTCCTTTCTCCTCTGCCCTCTCCTCACTGTTTTCCTCCTGCCCTTTTAATGTCTTTTGGAGAATGTCACCATTGTTGCCTCTTAGCTTGTCTTTGCTTTGAGCTCCAACCAGAATGTTACCACTCCTGTTATTGCCATACAGATTGTCCCCATCTCCATCTTTCAGGTCTTTGCCCCTGCAGTCCTACCTTCCATCTCTGTCACCATGTTGGTCATTACCTCTACCCCAGCCCCTAACACTGTCTCCACTGGTGTTGCTGCCTCTCATTTATCAGTCCCTGTTGTGACTAGGTCTACTAATGTGGACAGCACCCTCAACTACCACTATACCCCCCAAATCAGGACTGCATGGACTAACCAAAATGCCCTTGAGGAGCAATTGTGGGAGAATACCCACAAGAAGAACGAAGTTGACAAGGCCGCCCAGGAACAGCTCAAGTTTTGTGTCAATACATTTGTATTTACTGGTAATATGAGTCGCATTAATTTCCCTTCTTCTTTTAAACATCTTATTAGCTCTTGATAGGGTACTGAGTTCCCTGAGCTTTTAACATTTCTTTGGTGAACCCCAGGAGTTTGTTATCACCCAGAAGGTTCTCAATGACATGGCTCTCATTGGTCTGGCCCCTAGATAGACTGAGCAATTCTGGTATTCACAGACGCTCAGGAAGGCACATTGTAATCAGAATTTATGCTGTCAAGGACATTGTGTATAGGCATTCAGTGGATGCAGGTAGTATAAAATACAAATATAAGGTATTTTTTGACACTACACCCAATATTAACCCAATTGTCTTGACAATCATGCTATCTTGTGAGAGAAGTGGAAAGTTGACCTGGACATTGTGAGTCTTCTTCCAAACAACAACTTGGGTAGCCATTACATGGTCAATATGCACTCATACAATGAATGAGAGCCAGGTCACTTGCATCTAGCACCTCACTCATCATGAAGACTATAGATAGTTGTATTTGAGGGGAGGAGGGAAAGGTAAGTGAACAAGCTAACATGATAGCAGAGATGTATCTAATGTCTTTGCAGGCCTGGACAATTGTACCACCAGATCAGCTGGTTAATGTTGAAATTGGAGAGGGTGCTGTCAGGATTGCACATGTGGAATCTGAAACCTTCTTCCACAGAATGTTGAAGTTAGTGTGTATGCACAATATTATCCTCAATAAGATAGTCTGGGTCACAGTAGGTCCAGTTTGTGTCTTTTAGTATGCATGCACTAACTTTGATTGTTAGGAAAAAGGCCAAGCCTGTTCATCCTTTGAGAAATTACTGGCTAAAATCTCTGTGAAATATATTTCTCTGCCCATGATTAGCTTTACTGATGGCAATTCATTTGGGCCGAAGGTCATGTCTATTCTCAATAATGGCAATGTGGGACTCTATCATGAGAGTGTGAGCCTTATGGCCAGGAGGATGGAGCATGTTAGTTACTTGGCAGAAGAGGTGAAAGAGTAAGTTCTTTATTTTGCCATATCTTTCAAGAAGATCTGAATCTCCTTTAGGCTTAAATTACATGAATCTGCTGTTCAAACATTTACAAAACACAACAAATGTATTATAAGTTCCAGTCCAGATTTCAGTTCTTCCAAGGCTGAGAGGATATGTTAAAGGCTATAACAATGTGCAATCCTTCATCACATCACTGGGAGTTAAGTGAGCCAGGTTGATTGAGTTAATGACAGAGACTATATTCTAATAGGGCCCATGCAAAGAAATTTGTGAAGGCAAACCACACTCTCAAGTTGGAGTTCCTTGAACACTCCCAGACTCTTAAGAAGTCTGTTTATAAAGAAAGCCACAGGGACCCTCTGCTGTCTTTTCTGGTCTTAAAGATGGAAGATGCAGCAGGATCTGGCACCTAAGTATTGGGCCCTACCTGGATGCGTCCATCTAGCCTGGGCCAGCCTGGATTCGTCCAGCCCCCTGCCTGGTTCTGGTCCATGCTGAATCCACTGGACCTCTCTAGCATTGGATTTGTCCAGTTGGATCTGTGGATCCATCCACCTGGACCTGATTGGTTGGTAATCTGATGGCATGTTACATGAGGGGTTTCTGGGGTCCTGATGCTGGACCAGATCCAGCTGCTGGATGCGTCCAACCATGACATCATCTGTGTCTGGAACTATATTTGGAAGGTGACATCATAAATACCAAATATAGATATAACATCATGCAGATCAGGCACAGATACCAGATTTGATGGCAAATAGCCTTGCCATCAAATGACATTACACTCATTTAGATAAAAGCAAACAGTACTTATTGCTCTCTATCTCTGTCAGTTATTATCTGATAAGGAAGATTTGGGTATTATTAGAAAGTGCTGAATTAGGGCTTCATATCCAGTCACTCTCTGCTAACCCACTCAATCCCCACATTACAATAAGGTGAACTATCTAAATACCCTGGTATGCCCACTCTGCAAGCTTACTCTTTGCTTGTAATATGCAATTTTTGATCCAATTACTTTGTGAAACTTAAAGCTGCCAACAAATACTACCATATGGACAGCCTAGCCCCTCTCCATTCCTTTTAAATCAATATTAAATAGCCCAAATTGTTCATCAGTTCTATAACTATCACAATGATGTCCAACTCACCCATGATCCAGGCCCCTCTTGGAGGATCTAAGTGATGTAAATAATGCTTAGATATGTTATACATCATACCACAATGTGCTTTCACTCCAAACTTGAAACTAAAAAGTGCTTGTAACATGGCTGCTATGCACTCCTCCTACAACTAGTGTCAGTATCCCAAGCATGGGCCAGATATACATGTACTATCAAAATCCTTACCTTCAAGTCCAACAGTGTGTCCATCAGGGTACCCATCAAGGAACGACACCTGCCCACCTTCCAAGACAACACTTACTAATTGTGGACAGTTGTTAAAATATCCATCAGGCTTGCATCTCTTTTTCCTTCTGTGCCAACCCACCACACACCCTATCCACATCTACCTTATTATGGATTTTGAGCTGGCTTTAAATCACCATGCCCAGTCTACCTCAGATTTTTGTCACCAATGATTCAGCAGCTTTGATTTCAGGGAGTCAATAGGGCACAGTGGAAGATGGCATCCCCTAATATCATTGGCGGGGATGTATTGGGAGAGTTCTTTGCATTGAGCTACAGCCAGGGCTACCACGGCCGTATTACTGACCCCAACAGCCCTGGTATGCTTTGTTCAAGTAGTACCTTGGCAGTTGACAATCCCCAGCATTCTGTTCACTATCTGCCATATGGAACTCTTCTGACACTACAGGCAACCATATGTTAGGTTCTGAGACACACACAAACGTCAAATAATCACACCATGGGGTGGCAGGTGCACCTGTAGAATGGTTTTGGTATCGTTCAAAAGCCCTTATTCAGGGCTTTTCAAAGCATGTAACATTGGTTAAACCTGTCCAATACAGCTGTTAAAAATAAGCATTTTCATTGAGTTCTCAGGATTCAGGCACTTGTAAGCACTGTTCTACCTCTTGTGCTGAATCACTTTACACTCCAGTTACAACTGGTACCATATAGACAGTTTGCACTATATCACAGCAATGGGTGGTCTGTCTGCCTAGACGTCTTTTGACATTTGTATTCATGGTTTACGTTCTCCAAATTACATAGACCAAAAAGTGTGTGAACTATTGTGGGTGCCTCAAACTAGTGATACATTGATTTTCGCACAGCTTATTTGAGAGCTGATTGCAATGGTTTGGTACTCAAAGCTGCAGTCTATACCATGTGAGACCACTATCCCAATACCTTCTAAGTGACCTCAGAGTGTGTGTTTGTAAGCCCATACTGTGGAACAAGCACGCATATACCATGCACACCACTGTATGAGGTTGGGCAAATCTAATGAGGGGATCTTGTGTGATTTATCAGTGATAGCATATGGCTGGGTGGTTATACTGCACCTAGGTCACCCCAGCTGGCCGGCTTAGAGCCGGCCAGCTTGGCAGGCAGCTGGGCTGGGCTGGGCCGGCTGGGTCCGAGCTCAGCTAAAAACACGTCAGCTCAGCTGTGGGCTGGCGCATATCCAGCTGAGCTGAGCTGTTCCCAGCCAAGCTGAGAGTCATCCAGCTGATGCGAGGAGCTGAGCTGCTTGCACCATGGGGGCTCAGCTTGAGCGTGTGAAGCTCAGCTCCAGTACAAGTTCCTCCCATCGTACCAGGCTATCCAGCTGAGCTGGACCCTACAGCTGAGCTGACACCCAGGTGAGCTCAGCTTGGGTGTTACAGTCACACTGTGACAGATGTGACCAGTGTGTGACACAACAAACAATGACAAACATGACAAACAAACAAACAATGATGTCATACATACACAAATAGATATGATGTCATGCAGATCTGAGATCGGAAATGACACTCATTTAGATAAGAGTATGCAAAATCGCATGCCTGATATCAGAGTCAATTCTTGGCCGATAAGGATGATTTTGGTATCGTTAGAAAGCCCTTGTCAACCTCTATTTGGGGGTGTTTGTTGCGATGTCAAGTTGGGCTCCCACGGATGCCATTTGGCGGATTTCAAATTCCAGGCTTTGCGAGGACACTGTTTAGGTTATTTTGGCACACAATGTGATGTGCAAACAGGAGGGCATGTACTACTGCATGACTACACATAACATACTGGGCTGCAGGGGTATTTGGATAATTAGAAGACAGGTTTTGGCCATAGGGGCAAGTGGACACATGCAATGTGATCACCCTGCCACCTGCTACCACCCATAAATCACACAAGAGGACACCCTTAAATTTCCCTGACCCCATTGGATGGTATGCGAGGGCCAGTACCAGCATGCGACAATCCCTTACACACTGAGGTTCAGACGTATTTGGGTTATTAGCGAACCAATTTTGACATTGGGGGCTGGCAAACACATGCAGTGTAATCACCCAGCTATTTGCTATCACCAATAAATCACACAAGAACCCCCCATCAAATTTGCCTGACCTCATATGGTGGTGTGTATGGCACATGCGTGCTTGTTCTATTGCATGGGCTTTCGAACAGATACTTTTGGATCACCCAAAGGCTATTGGGACAGTGATCTCACGTGGTATAAACCACAGCTCCAAGTACCAGACCAGCACCATCCATTGCAATCAGGTCCCAAGCAAGTTGTGTGAAAACCGATATATTGCGGGTTTGTGGCGCCTGTAATGGTTCCCACGCTTTATGATTTAGGTAATTGGGAGGAGGTCATCCACAAATACAAATCTCAAAAGACACCTAAGCCAACGGACCACCCATTACCAAGATATTGACCAAACCGCCCACTTGGTACCAGTTGTAACCCAAGTGCAAAGTTGTTCAGCACAACTGCTCCAAGTCAGCACTGTTCCTCCTATATCTTGGGCATGTGTGGTCCGTTTCCTTTCCGGTCTTTTGTATTCTGCATCGTTTGGAGGCCTAGTTTTTATGTGCATGGTAGTCAACCTTCTCACGGTCTACATCATACTGAATGGGCATGAATATAGCTGTTGCTCATCGTTTTTGGCACTTTGAGCTGAATTCAGCAGGACTGGTGTGGATTTAAGAGGGGAGAGATGATGTAAAAGGTAGTGTAGGACACATGTAACACTTTTCAATATGTAGTGTGTCGTTCAAAGCTTTATGGGGCCATGAAATGACCTTCGCACATGCGGATCACCAGGATTTTACAGTTTTCAGTTGTTTTACAAAGATCAGGTATAGATAAAAGGGGTATGAGGGCTATGGCAGAGGCCCTGCACCATTCCCATTCCATCAATACAACAAACATGCATCAGACAGCAGGCATTGAGGTGGAAACTGGGCTCACAAGTACTCAAATTATGAGAAATAGACGAAAATGCTGATTTTTGACAGTTGGATTGATGAGGTTCAAGCGGGGTTACTTACATTGAAAAGCCCCGAATGAGGGCTTTCGAACGATATCAAAATCACCCTTATCGGCCAAGAACTGCATGTGATCGGGCTCATCGCGATCTGTTTGTTTCTTATCTAAATGAGTGTGACATCATCCTGTGCCTGAAAATCATGACATCACAGATAGATCTTATCAGCATGACATCACATTTATTTTTAGCTTACATGATGTCATAATCAAATTTGGCGAGGTGTGACATGGGCGTGACAAACAAATACAAACATACACAAAGCGTGACAGGAGCGTGACAGGAGCTCAGCTTCACAGCTCAGCTAGGCAGAGCTAGCTGAGCTGCGTAAGCTCAGCTGGGGCTCTAAAAATGGAATCGGAAATAATTACAAGTGTGGAGCTGGGCTACCCCCACCCTGAGCTGAGGGCGACCCAGCTCTCCCCAGCTGGCTCAGCTCAGCTTGCATGACAGCTCAGCCCACTGTCAATGAGCTGAGCTAACCCCACGCTCAGCTCAGCTCCACGCCCAGCTCAGCTATTTTAGCTGAGCCGGACGCCAGCCGGCCCAGCCCAGCCCAGCTGCCTGCCAAGCTGGCCGGCTCTAAGCCGGGGAGCTGGGGCCAGCTGGGTCCGGCTTAGAGCCGGCCAGCTGGGGTGACCTAGGTGTTGACTACATATTCCATCTTTGAGACCAAAAAAGACAGTAGAGGGTCCCTGTGGCTTTTTTTGTAAACAGCCTCCTTAAGAGTCTGGGAGTGTTCAAGTGACTCCAA
>OX596346.1:2545741-2563657 GCA_951394405.1 Coprinellus micaceus
TAATCTCAGCCCCTTTTGCCCCTTCTCTATCTTGAATCCTCTTCAAGCTTCTGAAAAACACGCACAACTCCACATCAAGCACCAAGCACCACAATCAGCTTTACTAATCCTGGTAAGATAGTAACCACTAACAGATGAACAGACTGCAAGACTCAACTAGAAGATCGACCAACCAGTAAGTGCTTAGAGTATCGGGCTCCTTGATCCGCAACCACCACCATCTGGTTGCTTCCCACGCCTGAGGAAGGCGTATCGAGGACGGGACACAACGACCACTGGCGACACCTCCCTCAGGGAGGTGGATGAACCATTGGACGCCTGGGTTAGACTGCCCTCCACCATGAGCTGTGGCGAAATCGCGTAGAATCTTCGAGCCTCGACACGAGGCAATAGATTGGGTAAATACGTAACTACAAAACGCGAATGGAAGGAGCTCATACTACCATGAAACCCCAGGCAGATAGCGTGAGGAGTCTGGATCGAATCAAAACACAGCGACAAAGGGAGAAGGGGAAAGAAGGCCACCGTTGACGCAGCCCAGACAGCGCCAAAATCTAGGTCCAAGAAAAGGCCCGAGGAACTGGATCACGTGAGGCAGCCACCACGGAAATACCCGAACAACTGCATAGCACACCAGCAAAAAGGAGCGAGGCTTCGATCCCAACAAGGCGTGCTACCCTCACACTCACCGCATCTGTCAAAAAAAAAGATGGAAGCTCCCACCGCGCCCTCGGCCGCAGTCGAGGCTCTCCTTGACACACTCAACAAAACTACTGCGAGCAAGCAATCAGCGTCGACTGTCGAGTACTCTCCAACCAAGAACCCCGACGCCCTCCGCTCGCCAAAACACCTTGTTATCATGTGTCTCCCTGCAGCAAGTCCCACCCCCCATCGTGACGCCAAGGGCATGCTCCTCTTCAAACCTCACGTCAAACCGGAACCCTCGGCGACTATCAGGAGGACGAGCGCGGAGTCTGTGGAGGAGATCGTGACGGCGCTGAGGCAGGCCGCCATGACAACCGAGGTACGTGAACAGCCCGGTATGGATGGGGTGTATTTAACGAAATCGGAGCAGTCAGTCCACATGGACGAAGACGTGGCTCCCATGGACGCCCAACCCGGACAACCACCAGTCCCGCCCGCCCAACCTGCTGGAGGGGTGTTTGGAGGAGCGCCTGGAGGCCACGCCGGAGGGAATGGAGGAGGAATCGGAGGAGGTGGAGGTGCCGCCCCGGCCCAGAACCCTGCCGGCAACAACAACCACAACAACCCCGCCCCCCAGCTTATCTTACCCGGAATGGCCACCACCCCGCCCCACATGTACCACGGCTTCTGAATCTACAAGCCCGCCCTGATGCACAGTCTCCACCCCTCGCAACACTTCCTCCTCGAGGACCAAAGTCTCAGGGTCATCATGGTCATCTACGGCGACAACAAGAATACCCCGACGGTCTGGAGAAGGGCTAGTCTCGTCGGCCTCGTCTCGGCCCTCTGCGGAGGAGAGGTCGCCCTTTTCCCCATGCATCTCAACGTCCCCACGATGCTCTCCCAGCTGGGCAACGTCTCTGGCAAGGTCCCCCAGTACTTCATCACCTCGCCCCTCACTGCTGAGAACCACGCCTCCCTCCTCGCACGCACCTGCTGGAACAGCCCTGAGGTTACTGCCCTTGTCGCCAACGCCAACCTCGCCCAGGTGATCCGCATCCTGCAGCTCAGGGGGATCGAGGAAGTGGAGTGGAGCGCCTACAACGTCGAGCTCATCTCCAACGCCGTCAGAGATGCAATCCGCCAGTCACCCACTGTGTACGAGCACATGGACATGTACCACGAAGCCATCGCCCCTGGGATCTACGACCGCGAGGAGGCCATGGACGCCCTTGTCGTGGAAATCGAGGTCAGTGCGCGAACCATGCCCAACGGTCACGGAACCGAGTGGACTATGGAGTGGAGGTGCCCCACCAGGATCTGGCAGAACGAGGAGAGGTGGGTGAACGCTCTCTGTACTCTCGCCATCGAAACCCCCTTCGGCACCATCAACATCCACCAGGCGCCCATCGTCTGGTGTGGACTCTGCAGGGGCAATGACCACACCACCGATGTATGCCCTTACCCTAACCTCCCTGGATGGATCGCCCCTCCTCCCCCTCCTGGAGCGAACCCTGGTACTGGAGGTGGCCGCGGTGGTCGTGGTGGCTTCCGTGGTGGTCGTGGAGGAGGCCGTGGTCGTGGTCGTGGAGCTTAGACGCCCACGAGATGTAGTATCGATGCTTGTCGACGAGCCCTAACTCGTCTAAATTATAAAATATATATTCTCCGTCGTGCTACCCACATACTGTGCTTACGAAGATTGAGACCCACCCTGAGTGACCTCGTACGCCCCAGAAGCAAGGCGAGAGGAGAATGAACATGTTGCAAAGCCCAGATCTCTTGTCTAAGCCCTCGAGAGATCTGAGTTAAATAAACGACTGAATGACTGAGTGAGGAGCGACGGTGGCAAACCCAGAGGAATGCTGCACCGAGCTCAGGACAGTAGTTAAAAGTGTCGTGTCGTCACGGTTCCTATTGAGCAGTGGATGGGACCGGCCCCACAATTGTGGGATGCCCGGTTGGGCTTAGGCACCTAGGTGTCTGAGTCCCCCAAAAGTCAGCGACGCTGCTGAGACTATCATGGCCAGCACCACCCTGAATGTTGGTGAAGCGACGGAGCAGAGGTGCACCCCCCCACTCTCAATATAGCAACCATGATAGACACGACACAACAGGGCTTTTTTAACAATAACAGTGATACAATCCAGGCAAACGGTATTCGTAACCCTGGGGGAGGAGGCGCAGCATTGGGAAACGACGCCGCCCACGCGGCCAGTGACGACCCCGGGGGGATCGGAGGGCGAGTACGCAGTACAACAGAAACGGGGGAACAGGTGATACCCCAACCCCACCAACTACCCGAAGGTAGTAGGCAGGCAGGCACAGATGAGCAGGAGGAAGGAGGCCCAACCATGAGCGAGAACACGACGGCGGATAACCCCCAGCACATAGGAGCCGGCGGGGAGGTCCCAGGACCCCACGACCAGAACAGCACCGAGCCAAGCCGGACGAAAAAGAAGTCGAGAGCGGCGATGCGACTTGCGTCGCTAAATATGAAAGGCGGTGGTAGCAGGAAATCGAGAGAAAAATGGGAGTGGATAAACACAGTCCTGAGAACGAATAGCCTGAGCGTGCTAACGCTACAGGAGACGCACCTAACACAACCGGCCATCGCGGAACTGGAAGGAAGGTACAGCAGATTTAAAATATTTAATAGCCCACACCCGACCCACCCGAGCAGCAGAGGGGGGGTGGCTATAGTACTGAACAAACACAATGTGAAATGGACGAGCGCCGTGAGTGAGGTTATAGTACCGGGGAGGGCGATCAAAGTCAAGGTTCAAATGAACGATGAATCGTCACTCTCAGTGCTTGCGGTCTATGCACCGTCAGGGGATGACAATGCAAATGCGAATTTCTGGACGGAGCTGAAAGAGCACCATGTTACCTCAGGAGGGACGGTTGACGTGCTGATGGGAGACCTGAATATGGTCGAGAGCAGCCACGATAGACTTCCCCACAGGCCAGATAGGCAATATGTAGTAGATGTGTTCCAGGAAATGAGAGACCAGATGGGCGTAAGAGACGGATGGCGAATTGTGAACCCAGATGAGCACAGATTCACATTTAGGACAAAAAAGCGAAACGGAGAGGTGAACTCACGCTCAAGGATAGATCACATATATGTGAAAGATAGACTACTAAACAGGTGCGATGAATGGAAGATCGGTGAAACAGGGATAGGCACCGACCACTATATGGTATCAATGTACCTGACGCCAAAGGGAATACCGTTCCTCGGGCAAGGTAGAAGCACAGTGCCGAACTTCATCCTTGACTACAAAGTAATGAAGAAGGCAATCGTGACCAAGGTGAAGGCGGCGGCGGAAAGAATAGAAAGATCCGTACGGCCAGGGTGCTGGACACAGGAGGTGAAACCCCAAACGGTGTGGTGAAACCTAAAACGGGACATCATGGAGATGTCGAAAGAATTTGCGCGGGAGAGAGCCTCACGCCTAGATGAAGAGATCGAGAAGTGGGAAGAGCGTAAGAAGGACGCCATGGCGCATAAAGAAGAGATGGAGGAGGAAGACCTACAGGCCCTCTTGGATGAGGTGGAAGATAACATAGAGTGTTTGATGCGAGCGAGGCTTGCGAGGATAAAGACCTCGATAGCCGCAAAGGTACATATGAAAATGGACGGAGGAACGAGCTTCGACTACAACCTCCATAAGGAGAGGGTGCCACGAGACACGATAGCTGCCCTGCAAGTCCCGGGCCTCGACCCACCAGTGTACGAGAAGAACTCAAGGGGGATGGTGAAGATAATGACGAGACACCATGAGAGACTGCAGACGAAATATGAGCATGACCCTGCGTCCGATGCAGTCAAGGAGGCACAACATGAAGCCCTAGAGTCCCTGGATAAGGAACTGGATGAGGAAGAGAAACGCGAGATGGGGAGCCCATTCACAAAAGAGGAGGTGGCACGAGCTATGGAAAATGTCCCAAACAACAAAGCCGCGGGCATGGATGGCATACCTGTTGAAATATGGAAGTTCCTAAAAGAAAACAGGGACAACACAGAGAGAAATGGGGATGAGGAGAAAATAGCGAGCGCACCAGACGTGATAGACATGCTAATGACAGTGTTCAACGATATCAGTGAACATGGTGTGGTTGAGGATACAGACTTCGCACAGGGATGGATGTGCCCGCTGTACAAGAAGAAAGAAAAGACGAACGTGGAGAACTACCGCCCAATTACAGTCCTGAATACAGACTACAAGATCATGACAAGGGCGATGTCCGACCGCATAGTGAAAGTGGTACACAGGCTGGTGCACCCAGACCAAGCGGGGTTCATTAAGGGCCGATCAATATATGACCAGACCGAACTCATACGGCTCGTCCTGGAGACGAGCGAGGAAGAAGGAGTTGAGGGGGCGATAGTCTGCCTTGACCAAGAGAAGGCATATGATAAGATATCGCATGATTTCCTATGGCGCACCCTAGACCGCTTCGGAATCCCGGAGAGCTTCAATAAGACGGTACAAGCGCTGTACGAGAGCGCCGAGACATCAGTGATACTGAACGGAGTCATAGGGGATAAATACCAAATCACAAGGGGTGTTCGCCAAGGAGACCCAATGTCATGCCTACTCTTCAACCTAGCAATAGAGTCACTGGCATCTATGCTAAGGAAATCGAACCTAAAAGGAATTCAATATGACGGAATCAAGGAGAAAATACTGACATGCCTATTTGCGGATGATACGACGGTATTCCTGAGCGAAGGGGATGATGTTGAAGAACTGTTCTCCCTACTGGAAAGGTGGTGCCAGGCGTCAGACGCTAAGTTCAACATCAACAAGACGGTGGTGATACCGATTGGAGATGAGGCCTACAGGGAGAACCTGAGAACGTCGAGACGAGTCAACCAGGAAACCGGGGCGATTCCTGTAGACATACACATAGCACACGAGGGAGAACTGGTTCGGATTCTCGGTGCCTACTTTGGACACAATGTATGTGAGAACGAAGTCTGGGCGCCAATCGTCGAGAAGACAAAAGCAACCCTGAGAAGATGGGCGAAAGGTAGGCCGACGATCAGGGGCCGTAAGATTGGACACAACGCCATGATGGGAGGCTACACACAGTACCTAGCGAGGGTACAGGGGATGCCCAAAACAGTGAGAAAGGAGTTAAAGAAGATAACAGACGATTTCATCTACGGGAAGGACGGCAAACCCGCATCGAATGCGATCAGCATTGAAACGCTATATGCTGATAAGGACCAAGGAGGTATTGGCCTTCTCGATCTCGCAGCAAGAGACGAGGCGATAGAACTGGTGCGAGCGAAGATATATGCAGGCGAGCTAGGGGAAAGACCGATGTGGTGCAAACTAGCAGATCGGGCCTTTGCCCGGGCAGCAGTAGGAAAGTATGCGAAAATAGGACACAACTTCCTTGTTCACCCCTTCCTACAGTCGTGGAAGGTACAGACAAACGCACGACATCTCCCTGACAGCCTGAGGAGGATGATCAAGGTAGCGTATAAACACAAGGTTTCACCAGTGGCGTTGGAGATAACCGCGGGCCTGAAGACAAAAATGCCATACTGGTTCCACGTGGGGGCCAAGGAGAAAAAAGTGTCTGTGTATGGACATAGATGGGGGAAATGCCAACGTGAGTGTCACGAAATCGTGACGACAGGGGAGATGCTCCAACACGCCCAGAAAGCTGGGGACGAGCCACTATGCATCAACCACATCGACTGTGAATGCCCAACGTGCGAAAAGGACAAAGCCGATGGGTGTGTGGACCCACCCAAGTGCAGACGGAACGCGTGGAAGAAACTGGACAACCTCAAGCAGGAATGGGATCCACAGTCAGGAAATGACACATTGACAGATAATTAAGGGGGACCAGGGGGACTAGGGGATGATGAGCAGGAAGACTCACGTCCGAGTGAACCTGTAACAACCCCCCAAACACAACCGTCCCAACTAATCCGCGTTTTCGTGAGCGACGAATGCCCCACGGCGCTAGTAACGGCTCTACCAAAGTGGAGACAGGTGACGGAGGAGGAAGTCGAGGTATGGACAGATGGATCCTGCCATGACAACGGCCTTGCGACAGTGAGGAGTGGTAGTGGCCTGTGGTATGGCCAGGACGACTGGAGGAACCGAGCGCTGAGAATGCCAAAAGAACTTCCCCAGATGAACAACACGGGAGAGCTGGTGGCGGCGTTGACAGCCATTCAATCGCACCGAGAGGATAAGAGGATCACGGTAGTCAGCGACTCGCAGTACACGATAGATATCGTGGCGAGCCAGTTGAAGGAATGGTTCAGACAGGGCTTCGTGAGAGCGAAGAATAAGGAAGTCGTTCTGGCTCTCATGGCGGAAATGATGCGGACGGAAACCAAAATTAGACTACGGAAGGTTAAAGGGCATAGCGGCGATGTCGGTAACGACGGTGCTGACGAATTAGCCAACGAAGGTGCCAACAAGTAGGAGGACGACATGGTGCCACTTGAGGATGGCGAGATAATCAGGAGCGCGGGTGCAGAGTTAAGCGCCCTGACACAAGCGCTTGCGTACGATAGCATCCGGAGCATAAATCAACCACCACCACGAAGGAGAACCAGGGAGATGGTGGAGACTACGCTGGCAGTCGTTGAGGAGCAGACAGGAATATTGCAGAGACCAGAGGCGCTTTGGAGATCCCTCCGACAAAGAAAAGGAGCAGCACTGACCCAGAAGTTTGTAGCATGGGCATGGAAGACCTTGCATATGGGCTATAAAGTAGGAACATACTGGAATCACATATTGCCCGAAAGGGGGACGCACACGGCTACTGCGTATACTGGTTTCGGAGTCTGCATACCTGGCCTGGGTGTTGCGATGTGAGTGGAGGATAGGGCGTGAGGGCGACCCTACCAAACTCCACACCCCCGATGAGGTCACGGCGCGATGGAGAAGCGTCATATCGAGGCACCTGAGGATTGACTGGGCGCTTACGAATAGAAGAGCTTTCGGGAAGAAGGCTCTACATATGGCAGTTGTAAAGAAGACCTGGGAAGGTCTTACTCTCACCACTCCTTTCTCCTCTGCCCTCTCCTCACTGTTTTCCTCCTGCCCTTTTAATGTCTTTTGGAGAATGTCACCATTGTTGCCTCTTAGCTTGTCTTTGCTTTGAGCTCCAACCAGAATGTTACCACTCCTGTTATTGCCATACAGATTGTCCCCATCTCCATCTTTCAGGTCTTTGCCCCTGCAGTCCTACCTTCCATCTCTGTCACCATGTTGGTCATTACCTCTACCCCAGCCCCTAACACTGTCTCCACTGGTGTTGCTGCCTCTCATTTATCAGTCCCTGTTGTGACTAGGTCTACTAATGTGGACAGCACCCTCAACTACCACTATACCCCCCAAATCAGGACTGCATGGACTAACCAAAATGCCCTTGAGGAGCAATTGTGGGAGAATACCCACAAGAAGAACGAAGTTGACAAGGCCGCCCAGGAACAGCTCAAGTTTTGTGTCAATACATTTGTATTTACTGGTAATATGAGTCGCATTAATTTCCCTTCTTCTTTTAAACATCTTATTAGCTCTTGATAGGGTACTGAGTTCCCTGAGCTTTTAACATTTCTTTGGTGAACCCCAGGAGTTTGTTATCACCCAGAAGGTTCTCAATGACATGGCTCTCATTGGTCTGGCCCCTAGATAGACTGAGCAATTCTGGTATTCACAGACGCTCAGGAAGGCACATTGTAATCAGAATTTATGCTGTCAAGGACATTGTGTATAGGCATTCAGTGGATGCAGGTAGTATAAAATACAAATATAAGGTATTTTTTGACACTACACCCAATATTAACCCAATTGTCTTGACAATCATGCTATCTTGTGAGAGAAGTGGAAAGTTGACCTGGACATTGTGAGTCTTCTTCCAAACAACAACTTGGGTAGCCATTACATGGTCAATATGCACTCATACAATGAATGAGAGCCAGGTCACTTGCATCTAGCACCTCACTCATCATGAAGACTATAGATAGTTGTATTTGAGGGGAGGAGGGAAAGGTAAGTGAACAAGCTAACATGATAGCAGAGATGTATCTAATGTCTTTGCAGGCCTGGACAATTGTACCACCAGATCAGCTGGTTAATGTTGAAATTGGAGAGGGTGCTGTCAGGATTGCACATGTGGAATCTGAAACCTTCTTCCACAGAATGTTGAAGTTAGTGTGTATGCACAATATTATCCTCAATAAGATAGTCTGGGTCACAGTAGGTCCAGTTTGTGTCTTTTAGTATGCATGCACTAACTTTGATTGTTAGGAAAAAGGCCAAGCCTGTTCATCCTTTGAGAAATTACTGGCTAAAATCTCTGTGAAATATATTTCTCTGCCCATGATTAGCTTTACTGATGGCAATTCATTTGGGCCGAAGGTCATGTCTATTCTCAATAATGGCAATGTGGGACTCTATCATGAGAGTGTGAGCCTTATGGCCAGGAGGATGGAGCATGTTAGTTACTTGGCAGAAGAGGTGAAAGAGTAAGTTCTTTATTTTGCCATATCTTTCAAGAAGATCTGAATCTCCTTTAGGCTTAAATTACATGAATCTGCTGTTCAAACATTTACAAAACACAACAAATGTATTATAAGTTCCAGTCCAGATTTCAGTTCTTCCAAGGCTGAGAGGATATGTTAAAGGCTATAACAATGTGCAATCCTTCATCACATCACTGGGAGTTAAGTGAGCCAGGTTGATTGAGTTAATGACAGAGACTATATTCTAATAGGGCCCATGCAAAGAAATTTGTGAAGGCAAACCACACTCTCAAGTTGGAGTTCCTTGAACACTCCCAGACTCTTAAGAAGTCTGTTTATAAAGAAAGCCACAGGGACCCTCTGCTGTCTTTTCTGGTCTTAAAGATGGAAGATGCAGCAGGATCTGGCACCTAAGTATTGGGCCCTACCTGGATGCGTCCATCTAGCCTGGGCCAGCCTGGATTCGTCCAGCCCCCTGCCTGGTTCTGGTCCATGCTGAATCCACTGGACCTCTCTAGCATTGGATTTGTCCAGTTGGATCTGTGGATCCATCCACCTGGACCTGATTGGTTGGTAATCTGATGGCATGTTACATGAGGGGTTTCTGGGGTCCTGATGCTGGACCAGATCCAGCTGCTGGATGCGTCCAACCATGACATCATCTGTGTCTGGAACTATATTTGGAAGGTGACATCATAAATACCAAATATAGATATAACATCATGCAGATCAGGCACAGATACCAGATTTGATGGCAAATAGCCTTGCCATCAAATGACATTACACTCATTTAGATAAAAGCAAACAGTACTTATTGCTCTCTATCTCTGTCAGTTATTATCTGATAAGGAAGATTTGGGTATTATTAGAAAGTGCTGAATTAGGGCTTCATATCCAGTCACTCTCTGCTAACCCACTCAATCCCCACATTACAATAAGGTGAACTATCTAAATACCCTGGTATGCCCACTCTGCAAGCTTACTCTTTGCTTGTAATATGCAATTTTTGATCCAATTACTTTGTGAAACTTAAAGCTGCCAACAAATACTACCATATGGACAGCCTAGCCCCTCTCCATTCCTTTTAAATCAATATTAAATAGCCCAAATTGTTCATCAGTTCTATAACTATCACAATGATGTCCAACTCACCCATGATCCAGGCCCCTCTTGGAGGATCTAAGTGATGTAAATAATGCTTAGATATGTTATACATCATACCACAATGTGCTTTCACTCCAAACTTGAAACTAAAAAGTGCTTGTAACATGGCTGCTATGCACTCCTCCTACAACTAGTGTCAGTATCCCAAGCATGGGCCAGATATACATGTACTATCAAAATCCTTACCTTCAAGTCCAACAGTGTGTCCATCAGGGTACCCATCAAGGAACGACACCTGCCCACCTTCCAAGACAACACTTACTAATTGTGGACAGTTGTTAAAATATCCATCAGGCTTGCATCTCTTTTTCCTTCTGTGCCAACCCACCACACACCCTATCCACATCTACCTTATTATGGATTTTGAGCTGGCTTTAAATCACCATGCCCAGTCTACCTCAGATTTTTGTCACCAATGATTCAGCAGCTTTGATTTCAGGGAGTCAATAGGGCACAGTGGAAGATGGCATCCCCTAATATCATTGGCGGGGATGTATTGGGAGAGTTCTTTGCATTGAGCTACAGCCAGGGCTACCACGGCCGTATTACTGACCCCAACAGCCCTGGTATGCTTTGTTCAAGTAGTACCTTGGCAGTTGACAATCCCCAGCATTCTGTTCACTATCTGCCATATGGAACTCTTCTGACACTACAGGCAACCATATGTTAGGTTCTGAGACACACACAAACGTCAAATAATCACACCATGGGGTGGCAGGTGCACCTGTAGAATGGTTTTGGTATCGTTCAAAAGCCCTTATTCAGGGCTTTTCAAAGCATGTAACATTGGTTAAACCTGTCCAATACAGCTGTTAAAAATAAGCATTTTCATTGAGTTCTCAGGATTCAGGCACTTGTAAGCACTGTTCTACCTCTTGTGCTGAATCACTTTACACTCCAGTTACAACTGGTACCATATAGACAGTTTGCACTATATCACAGCAATGGGTGGTCTGTCTGCCTAGACGTCTTTTGACATTTGTATTCATGGTTTACGTTCTCCAAATTACATAGACCAAAAAGTGTGTGAACTATTGTGGGTGCCTCAAACTAGTGATACATTGATTTTCGCACAGCTTATTTGAGAGCTGATTGCAATGGTTTGGTACTCAAAGCTGCAGTCTATACCATGTGAGACCACTATCCCAATACCTTCTAAGTGACCTCAGAGTGTGTGTTTGTAAGCCCATACTGTGGAACAAGCACGCATATACCATGCACACCACTGTATGAGGTTGGGCAAATCTAATGAGGGGATCTTGTGTGATTTATCAGTGATAGCATATGGCTGGGTGGTTATACTGCACCTAGGTCACCCCAGCTGGCCGGCTCTAAGCTGGGGAGCTGGGGCCAGCTGGGTCCGGCTTAGAGCCGGCCAGCTGGGGTGACCTAGGTGTTATACTGCATGTGTCTGCCACCTCCCAAATCACATTCTCCACCAAACTATGCCAAATGGTGTCCTCACAAATTGTTACGACCTCAATGAGGGAGTTTGCGTTGTCCGTCACTGGTCAGTTTCTTAGTTGTACTATCCCCCTATTCCTAATAGCTTCTGGGATGTCACGCGGGCAGTCACACATCTATTGGACAATAGTACGTTGCACTGGTATCAGACTTGCACGTTCTTCTATGACACGTCAGGGGTCCACAGATACTCTCGGATGCTTCCTAGTTGGGCGATCTTCTAGGCAAGTCTGGCGTCGTCACACGGCAGGTTCACTACTGGTCAATAGTGGAGTGTGGAAGGTTCTTAGCAGTGTTTGCTATCTCGGTTGTTGTTTGTGGTGTGAAGGGAGTCTTGCAGGAGCTTATTGAATGGGAGAGCGGAGTGGTGGAGTGGGTGAAAGGGGACTAAGATTAAAGTATAACAAGCTAGGCTACATTGGATAAAATATGGGGTCTTTATACTACTTTGGTATGAGTCATGGGGTAGCTGCGTATGATGATATAATGAGGTCATAGTGGAGCGAGTGGAGTAAATAGTGGGGGAGTGGAGTATTAGTGGAGCGCATACTGCGCATGATGTCAGGGTAGCTGTGGAGTCGTACATACTATGAGTCATCAAAAGAGAAAAAGAAAGAGAAAAAGAAATAAGGTGGTTGTGCATAGATAGGAGAGGAGGTGTGAAGCAAAGTGTAACACAAATCCTAGTATTGAGAAAACCACTATTTGGCATGTGTGAGAACCTCATTTGATTACCTACCATACAAATACAGATAGAGACCGCCAAGCGCTTTCTAATGATACCAAGATCATCCTTATCGGACAAGAATTGACTGTGATATCACATATGCGAATATTAATACTCTTATCTGAATGAGCTTCATTTCAGATCTATGACATCATTGACAGTGTGGCATGTATGAGGTCATGACATCATATCTATTTGTGTATGTATGCCATCATCATTTGTTTGTTTGTTTGTCATGTTTGTCATTGTTTGTTGTGTCACATCTTGGTCACATCTGTCACAATTGACCATCACACCTCAGCTCAGCTGAGCTAGCATCAGCTCAGCCACATAGACCAGCTCAGCCAGGTTATGTGGGTGTGAGTGTTATGATCATTGACATGTGAATATGCGGACTTAGAATAATTATGCTTATTATCCAATAGTATGTAGTCTACCTCATGTATTTCATTTGGCTCAGTCAGCAGTAGTTAGTATGATGTCATAGTAACATCATAGTCTTATCTCGTCACATTGTGACTGGCTGGAACTAAGGTACAGAACAGTATATATAGTATGACTCTATAGTGATGTACCTTAGTTCGTTCTTAATAAGAACTGCCTTCTAAAACCTCCACTACTGAATGCTCACCACTTTACTTGTCTTGACGCTATACTGTTATTGGTACAATTACTTCAAGAAGATAATAGAATACCAAGAATGAGCATTAGATCTGCAAAGGCAAGCAGGAGTACACCAAGGCCTGATCATTCAGAACTACAAGGAACAAGGTTAACAGCAACAAGCACTATTGCAGGATCAAGAGTCGTACATATGACTACTACGAAGGAGGAGAATAACCAGGCATCGTAGGAAACTCTGAGAAAGCCTCTCACATGTCCCAGAGTGTACAGTTGTAGATAGGAAGAACTTATTTTACAAATCCACTAAAACAACTGACTCTGGTCATAACAGTGAGGCTCAGCTGGATGACAGTGGGCTGAGCTGGCTGTGTATGGGCTGAGGTCAGCTGAGGTCAGCTGGACATTGGTCAGCTTGGCTCAGCTAGCAGCTCAGCTTACTCAAATACAGCTCAGCCAGTGTTCTATAGCTGAGCCTGCACTCAGCCCAGCCCAGCTAGTGACCCAGCTGGCCAGCTCTAAGCCAGACAGCTGGGTGACCTAGGTGGAAACAGAGATCCCAAGATATCTTCACAGTAATATGTCTGACAATAATGTATTTGGTATTGTTGGAAAGCCCTTGATTTGCTGATTCTACTGGTGGCTTAATATTAGGTTCCAGATGTTGTTGTTATGGCACAGCTTTACTCACATGTTATGTTTAAAATCAACACAAGAATACAAATATGGCTTTATATATGGTACTAAAATTAATGATGAGAAAGAAATTGTGTGAAAATGGTCTGCAGTGAAAGTTACACACATGATCTGGTAAAAAACTTCACATAAGTGTTGCTGACCATGTCACATGCTGTTACGCTTTGCTTCACACCTCCCCTTCTTTCTATTCAATACCACCATATTCTTTTTTTCTCTCTGTTCGTCTCTTTTTATGACTCATAGTGATTACAACTCCACAGCTACCCCACAGCTACCCATGACTCATGTGCAGTAGGCACTTCACTAATACTTCACTCACCCCACTATGACCTCATTATGTCATCATATGCAGCTACCCCATAACTCACACCAAACACCTGATGTAACTTAGCTTGTTATATTTTAATCTTGGCCCCTTTTGTCTACTTTACTACTCCGCTCTCCCATTTCAATAAGCTCCTGCAAGACTTACACCACTCCACAACGCCGTTTCAACCCTTCCACACTCCACTATTGCCTAGTAGTGAACCTGCTGTGTGATGATGTCAGACTCGCCTAGGAGATCACCCAACTAGGAAGCATCTGTAAGCCGGACTTGACTAGAAGATCAACCAACTAGTAAGCATCTAAGAGTATCTGCAGACCCCTGCCATGTCATAGAAGAACATCCAAGTCTGATACCAGTACAATGTGCTATTGCCTAATAGACATGTGACTGCCCAAATGACATCCCAGAAGGTATTAGGAATAGAGGGATAGTATGACTAAGAAGCTGACCAGTGACAGACAACACAAACTCCCTCATTGAGGTTGTAACACATGTGATTCTCCATCTCAAATTGTTAATACAAACAGATTTGTGTATTATCTTCCCCATTTGATGCCACATAGCCCTGTACCCACCAGGAAGTCTGAAATAGGCTATTTAGAGTGTATCGGTGTCCTGCACTCCTTCCCACAGCACATGGGTAAGGCAGCATAGAGGCTTATATATGTCAGAGTGTGCAAAAGCGCATTGCTTCACATTTGACCATGACTGTGCCATTTCCCACACTATCCAACATAGCTATCTATATTTTAATTTAAAAGGTATTTTGGAAACATCAAAAATCTCACCGAATGGACCACAGGATCCAGGGATATATCCCAAACAGTTGATTAATGGGTGCAACAGGCATGGGTCAACAAACACTATAAAGAGCACATCACCATATCCTATGTTTGAGGGATGGAGACCCCATTGTCTTTTTGGCTCTGGGTTTTTTGTATTCTCCATCACTTTTGAATGTCTATCTAATAGTTCTAGTATCTACTTTCCCACATCTCTCCAAGCTGCACAATAATCACTGTGCACTACTGTCTGGCAGTGGTTACAGTGTTCTGTATTATTACATGGTTCCTGTACTGTTTCCCAGAGATTGGAGGGACAAATAGCTCTGTATATTTGCTTTATACTCAAGGGTATTATCATCTAGATCATGAGAGCACACCACCCATTTATCTTACAGTGCTACAAACTGCTGGATTGCTGGACTGCTGGACTGCTGTATTCTATAGGGTGTAGTGACTTGCTGATGTTGGACAAGAAGATAAGCATGTAGTAAACATAACATGCTATTGTTCTGTCATGCATGAAATACCAGGTGAGCAACAGATCTCCAAGTCATGCATGGGAATGGGACATTACATAGAACAACAATGAAATGTGGCCAACATGTGAATGTGAACAGATATTGGAAGAAAGGTAATAGTACTAGTGGGCAGCCATGATCAAACACTTTCTGATGGTACCAAACACATGGCAAATACATGCCAACCTGGGGCAGAAATAGATCACATGAAAATAAATACCCATTAAGTGCCCAGGTGCTTATTGCATGTTTGCCCCTTGACTAACCTTCTGAGGGACATTATTTAGTGAGGAATATGTATTTTGTTTCCTTCCATCTGATATATGTCTCCAACAGGAGTCATCAGTGACCTTTAAAGTTAAAACACACCAAACTGTTGAGAAACGTACAAGATCACAGATTTCCCATATCTAATGGTGTGATATGAGAACATGAATAGTAAGCCAAATAGCCCTCATTTTTTGCTTTTTACTAATATGCAAATCACAAAAATCAGAGGAGTAGCACACAAGATAAGACCTTATCATGTAGAAATTAATCTGTCCAGACACTTAATCTAATCTATATTGGTGTGATGTCACAGGGGCTGCCAATCATAACATCACAGGGACTGCAGGTCATAACATCATAAGCCCTTGATGGTAACATCACTTGTTACAGTGTCACATCAGTGTCACATACTGTCACAGTGACACTGATGTGACCATAATGTGACCTTGTGTGACCATGTATGACCTGATGGAAATTTTCTATATGATAATTTAACCCTGGCTGAGCCATCTGGGATAAATGGCTAAGCCAAATAGTGGTTTTTGGCTCAGCCAAGTGAGATGTGGCTCAGCCACTCTACTAATGGACTCAGCCAAATAGAAATTCACTCAGCCAAGTAGACAATTAGCTCAGCCAAAGTAGAGGGTAGTTCAGCCAATGACTGGGCATGGCTGAGGTTTTGAACATTTGGCTGAGAAACCTCTCATATTGTTGGCTGAGCACTATTGGACAATCTAAGAGATTGCTCAGCCAGGGTGACTGAATGGGGCTGGGATTGGAGACATAGTTTCAGCTGAAGCACACTACATACATCCCGACCCTCTTTCTAATAGCCACAATCTGGTACAGCTACTTTAACAGTAGCAAGGTCTGCACCAGCTTGAAAGCTTGATTTTAAACTTTAGGGTTTTACATACATAGTAGGACTTCTTGGCAGTGTTGGTGTGGTGTTTGGCTAGGGGTAACTGTTGACATCAGACATTTTATGTCCAGAGCTCCCAGGATGCCAAAAAAGCTGATTCAGTGCTTATTGTAAACTAGTTCAAACTAACTTGGGTGTTAATCATACTATGTCCAGACTTGGACTAGTCAGCTCATGCTCAGTGGTGGTTGTCATGCAAGTGAGATGTCTTTCTTTCCCACTCATGGTAGGTGAGCAGATTATTTAGAAAAATATAAAAATGATCCTGTGCTGCTTAGAAAGTAAGCGCAAGTGACTAACTGACCATAAGGGATAATTGTATTAAGGGTTAAAATAATATTAGTGACCTTTAGGTCAGTGTCTGTCCAAATAATTTACTTGCGCTTGTTGCGCAAGTAAATTATGGCTATTAAGAAACAGCTAATAAATTATCTTCCATTATTACTTAATTTAGTGATATATAATCTAATAACTTGTTGAAAAGTAAATTGAGGGACGCAGATCATGCTGGGTGCCTTGACACATGACGATCCACATCTGGATTTGTCATTAAAATGGGATCAGGAGCAGTTAGTTGGTCGGCAAAGAAGCAATCGACGGTGGCAGACTCCTCAACAGAGGCAGAGTACGTCTCCGCATCGAGCGCTGGAAGGGACATCATCTGGATGCGCACACTCCTGAAGGAACTTGGTCATGACGTCTCTACTCCCTCACCACTCATGGTTGACAACCAATCCGCACTCAAGGTTCTCCAGAACCCAGAACTCCACAGCCGAATGAAGCACATCGATATAAAGATGCATTGGATTCAGGATGCTATCAAGCGAGGCGACATTACTGTTCACTTTTTATCTACTACCGATATGATCGCCGATATATTTACTAAACCTTTACCCAAACCTGCCGTTGAACGTCATCGACTCGCTCTTGGACTTGAGTAAATACAGAGACATTACATTGAGGGGGTGTGTTGGAAGACAATGCTCATGTCAACTCTATCTCTACAAAGAATACCTCTATTTCGAACGTTTTACTTATCTTCTATTGTTCTACAGAGAACAACCACCACCTTGTATTATTCCCATTATACTCGCACTTATTGTTCTCTTATCTCCACCTTATCTCCATTCACTGCTATTGTTCTCTACTTATGGAACGTCTATTGTTCTTTCCTATTGTTCCACATATAGGTTATCTATTGTTCTCCACAGTATATAGTCCACACTGTAAGTGGGTGAGTCCCCATCGAACTCTCCCCACTTAC
>OX596346.1:2563857-2576357 GCA_951394405.1 Coprinellus micaceus
AACCTAAACGCATTAACCAAAATTAAAAATTAACAGGTTATTTTGTTGGGAATTGCCTTGCTGTACCTCCATAAATCTCTTAGGTAGACATCATACTAAAATATGTTTCGGTAGAAAACCAGCTAGCACCAGGTTAGATTGGCATTTCACCACTTACCAAAACTCATCGGAGAATTATGCAACATTCAACCGTTCGATCCATTATAATCTGGTCTTGGTAAGATCATTTAATCAAATATTCTTTTCATTTGTTGTTTTATTTAGTATAATTTATATTTTTTCTAAATATATTTTACCTCAATTTACTTTTCAACAAGTTATTAGATTATATATCACTAAATTAAGTAATAATGGAAGATAATTTATTAGCTGTTTCTTAATAGCCATAATTTACTTGCGCAACAAGCGCAAGTAAATTATTTGGACAGACACTGACCTAAAGGTCACTAATATTATTTTAACCCTTAATACAATTATCCCTTATGGTCAGTTAGTCACTTGCGCTTACTTTCTAAGCAGCACAGGATCATTTTTATATTTTTCTAAATAATCTGCTCACCTACCATGAGTGGGAAAGAAAGACATCTCACTTGCATGACAACCACCACTGAGCATGAGCTGACTAGTCCAAGTCTGGACATAGTATGATTAACACCCAAGTTAGTTTGAACTAGTTTACATCTAGAAAATCTTACCTTTGGAAGTGAATCAGCATTATTATTTTTAGGAGCTGGAGCAGTAATACATGCTTTAATCGAACCAGCCGAGCATTTGCAGTTATTAAACTGTTATTTTCGTTGGTTCGATGAAGCTTATCCTCTACTATTTTATCTTTATTAATTTTATCTTTATTTAGTATATTTTTTGGTTATATAGTAAGTGATATTTATGTTGGTGTAGGTAGTGATTTTTTTGCTAATTCTTTATTTACTCATCCTAATAATTTAACTTTAATTGAAGCAGAATTTTCTTTAAATCCTTCAGGTAAAGCTAATTTAAGATAAGCAATAAATGTCAGTATTAGATATTCTTAATTATAATCTCTTATATTAAAATTATATATGGTAAGTTATTTCTTGTGCTGCGTTTACCAGCCCTACCTTACCATTAATTACCTTACCTGAGCCTAAAGTGGTCATGGTCATGACTTACTTTCGTTACTTACTTTCGTCAGCAACTACTTATTTATAATTCTATTTTTTTCCCTATTTTCAGTTTCCAACCTTAAAAACAATATATAAAATGTTTTTAATTAGAGTTTTCTTATATTTATTTATTCATTCATTAAGATCTGTAGCTGTCCTTTGGACAAAAATTAAAATATTACCAATACAAAATTATATTTTATCCCCATTTTCGCTTATGCCTTTCCTTTGGTCAGTTTGACTTTCTAAGTCAGGTCAGTTCAGTCAAGTAAGAGAATAATTTAACCTAGGATAAGGCTATATCTTACCTTTGTACTTAATGACCATAAAGGTCAGTTTTCCAGGTATTAATATTTCTAATGATCATGTTAAGGCTGGGACAGAACGCTACCAATTTATCCCTTAAAAAAATTATAAAATTTTTAGCCTGGTTATAAAATAAAGGAATAATCGTCATTGGTAAGATATCACGATTGCTAATCGTTCGGGTAATACCCTTGGGCGTTCGACTCGCCCTTATTCTGTTTAAAGACAATGTCTGGCTCAGGAACCAGACATTAAAGCAAAGAGGACAAAGACTAAAACAGAGCCAACAGGGGATGCAACCCTAATGGGATAAATAGACTTAAAATAGTACATTGTAATGAGGCATAACTGCTGCAGCAGTTAGCTGCCACCTGATGCATCCCCCTTCTCATTGTGCTGACTTGAATACTCCAGCAAAACAGGACAACACTCAAGAAAAATAATTTATTGGAGTGTTTGAAGGGTGGTAGTAAAATATTTGTACCATACAGGTTAATCAACATGAGAAGCCTGGTCCAGTCAGGACTGGCAGCTTTAATTCAGCAGCTTCAAGCCAATTCAATCAAAAGTTTACAGGGCAGTTCTTGACCTACTTATTGCTGCAGTCATTTTCAAACTGGTGGCTTTTTTGGAGCAGTTCACTTCCTGCAACATGTACTAAATCAGGTTATATTGTGTGACTCCTGGGCTGTCAAGACACGTAAATGCCAGACCCTGTTCTATGAATGTAGTTTCAGTTTAAACAGAAAGTTTCTTTAAGGAAACTCTACCATTAGTGCAGTGTACTGTTCCCAATCTATACTGAACTATGTTCCGCTTCACAGAAGTCTCTGCCCCTTCTGTCCCCAGCACTTCCCCAAAGCAATAGCACTATGAGGATATGTTTCTGCAGAATAGGTGTCTGGCTTGACACAATCCCATGGGCAAATATCCTTTGTCTCGCACCTAATTAAATTCCAAGTCATACAATAATGCTGTTGCTCCTTTCACAGGATTGAAACACTTTCCTGGCCTCAAGCAAGATGAGCCATGCATCAGCCCAGCAATCTTTTGTTGGCCTTTTTCCTGCTTACCTGCTCCAGCTGAAGGCTAAGAGAACCAACCTGATGGCGCTGGTGGGGGAAAAGACAACCTGTCGTTGGATTATCCTGGGTTCAAAGGTATGGCTCTCCCTCTCTGAGTATCTAGACAGTTCAATTTGACTCTGAGCATCTCTCTAATAGGACATATTGTGACTGACTAGTTCTTCTCTTTAGTCCACTTCTATCAGCACAATCCAGGCCAACTGTGTCCTACTAATTTGAACATTTTGTTCTAGCTTGCTGATTCCCCTGGAAGTCCAGACATCATAATCCAACCTTCACCAGGCCTTTTGCAGGTGCAAGGTGTGTTACTGTTTCATGTTTGCAGACCTGTGAGGATAACACCAGTGTGAGGGTCCCACCTTTCCTGCAGTTCCTTCTGGTCATAACTTTCTCTTGACCTGTCTGGAATTTGCAGACCACTGTGGGTTTAGTGCTGGGAATTGGAGACAGCTATTTACTGTATGGCTCCACTGCAATCATGCCCTCCTCAGCAGCTGCAAAAACTTTCATATGTGCATGATTTGGCTTGACGCAGTTTCTTGACCATGCTACTACTATAGCTGTGTTCAGCAGCAGTTTAGTCCCCTATTCTCAGGCATGCTGTTGAGGCATATGTCAGCCCACAAAGAGGACACCAAGTTGAAAGGACAGAAGTGAGTGTAGACACCAAGGAGTTGGTTTCTGTGAAACTCAACCTATAAACAATGCAAGTCAGACTGCTGGCTGGGGACAAGCAGGCTGGCACTAGGTAATGTAGTTCAGACAGCAGGGTTTTGCGGACGCGTATGCCATAGTCACAAGGCTTCCACTGTTTGAGCAGGAGTAAGTGCAGGTAATGACCTATGCAGGCAGCAGGATATGCATTATGGGTGACAAGATTCCAGTAATCAGAGGAGATGACAGATACCTCTGTCTAGAGCTACATTCTCTGAGATGACGGCTGCATACCAATGAGGACATCCTCCAGCCACATAGCAGCCAGCATGTAGACTCAAGTTGTCTCACTGCCTTGGCTAGCATTGGCACAGAATGGGCCTGTAATCTTGTCAAGGGGGTAGTTGCTTGAAGCATGAGGTTCATGGTGCCAAGTGAAGCTACATCAGCCCCAGCAACAGTATCCTGCAAGGCTTGACAGTGCATGCTACAGCAAGTACAGAATATGGTGACTGAAGGTGGCTAGACAAGTGGTTCTCTATAACTCTTCTGAAACAGGTTCTTGTACAATGATTGTTTCCAACATATCTTTGGAGTGTGTGGTCTGTTTCCTTAGCTGTTTATCTGTAATCCAATGCAAATTACATCCTGTTTCTAAATCCAGAAATAGTTAGGTGTGGGAATGTTCACAGTCACCCAAAAATGCCAAACACTGATATTTGTTCCAGTTTATTTGTAACATGCACATATTGTTTGGGTTAGGTGGTTGAGGCTATATACTCCTGTTGTTCTATGCAAAGAATGTTTTGAATCCATTCTGTAGACTTGAAAATGCCTGATATTAACTGGAGCACCGCAGGCTGCTTGTTGCAGAATAAGAGCAAATCCATATATTTTGGAGTTTTCAAAGTTAGCAATGGACAAAGAGCAACATACAGACCATGTATGGAAGGTAGAAGCTAAAGCCTTTCTAATAGAACTTAAATGATAACTATTGGACAAGAATTCACAGAGATATATAGCAAACAATCCAAACAGGGATGGTGTCATAGTGTTCCACATGTGGAAGACAGTTATGCTTAAATGTGTTTTGGGGCTTATTAGCTTACAGAACATGTAAACAGATGCATTATATGCATAGCTGCACCCATTAAGAAGCTGCTACTATTGCTGGATATGGGTGGAATATAAGCTGTAAAAGAGTGGAACAGAAGGTGGAATATGAAACAGATTTGGCTCCCAATGGGGAATTGGAATGGATATTTGGAACAGAAATGTGGAATAGTGGACCAGAAAATGGAATAGTGGAAGGGGGAACATAAGTGGAATAACCCCCTTAAGGCCCCATTAGAACACTAAATTAATAGGCCTTCAAGGGGGTCATTTCATAGTGACTAAGATGGCCTTGGACTGGTCCTGCCCTTGGATCCAGTATCCACCTGATGTCCACATCCATAGTCCATTGGCTCTGGTCCATTTGCCATACTGTCACACTGAGAGTGGGGTGTTCAGGGTCCTGGTGGATGGAGCAATTTTTCCCATGGCCCAGCAGCCTGCATTTTGCCTGCCTACTGGTCAGGCCTGCTATTATGCAGGTACTGTGTCTACCCAGGCCACTGTTCATCACCAGGTGGGGCTTTTTTTTGTAATAAAAAAAATCATTTGGGATTTCAGGCTAAATGGCATGCTGCTTATGCCCATGTTAACAGCACAACTACCACCTCCTTGCTTCACTCACATTGTATTTCGGTTATATGTAATATTATAATTTTGTACAGAAAGGTCAGAATCTTTAGATCAAGAAATGCATATGAATATGTTACACCCAGTACCTAAGTGTTGAACCCTACCTGGTTCTGGTCCATTCTGGGTCCAGTGGGTCCAGTAGGTCCATCCAGGGTTGGATCCATTCACCTGGATCTGATCCAGTGGCTGGAATGACATTGTCTGTGCCTGGAACTGCATTAGGAAGGTGATGTCAAAGATACCAAATATAGAAATGATGTCATGAGATCAGGCACAGGTACCAGACTTGATGACAGATAGCTGTGCCATCAAATGACATCACAGATCTCAGGAACAGGTACCAGATTGCCTTCTACTTACCTGATAAGGAAGGTTTGAATATCATTAGAAAGCCCTGAATAATTTGATGGGCAGGCTATCTGGCATCAAATATGGTGTCTGTTCCTGACAATCATGATGTCATATCTATTTTTGGTATCTATGATGTCACCTTCCAAATATATATCCAGACACAGATGATGTCATGGCTGGATGCATCCAGGCACTGTGGATGCATCAAGTATCTGGATCTAATCCAGAACCAGGACCCCAGGTACCTGTCATGTGACACTCCATCAGATTACCATGCAAGGCATGCAGGTGGATGGATCCAGGCTTAACCCAGGCTTTGGACACATCCAGGTGGTCCAGAATGGATCAGAACCAGGAAGAAGACTAGACAGATCCAGTTAGGCCTATCTCTTAGGTAGCTGATCCAACAATTTTTTCATACCTAAGAGGTAGGCTAGTCCATGTGACTGAGGTGACACCCCAACACTCTCAGTGTGACCGTGTGACAAATGGACCAGATCCATGTGAACAGGACCAGAGCCAATGGGCCATAGATGTGGACATCAGGTGGATACTGGATCCAAGAGCAGGACCAGTCCAAGGCTGGACCTGGATGAGAAGGGCTGGATCTGTCCAGGGTAGGCCTTCTGCTTAGGTAGTGGATCCTGCAACATATTCATACCTAAGTGGTAGGTGGGTCCATGTGACTAAGGTGGGTTGGCGGACAAAGGCCTTCCTAATGTCAAACATGACATGAACGTGAACTGTATCCACCAGCGCTCACGGCAGATTGGTGTCTTAGACAGACCTGTAGGGGACGCTGAATGAAGCCAATAGAAGAAGTGTGGTAGGGCTCAAATGCTATGCCCATGAAGAATGGGTATATTATACAGTTGTGTACAGGCACTGGCCAGAAGTAATGCTAGCCACCAACTATGAACAGGCAAGGTCTCATGAAAAAATTGAGGGAATTGAGGGGATGAACCAAAGATGTAAGTGTAGAGGGTGACCAGAGTCAAACGATGGCCTGAGAGCAAGGGGGTCTCTGACAGTGTATGGATGGTGTTGAGATGGAAGGACCCATCAGAAAGGGGTGACATTCAAGACATGTGTGGTGTTGGGGACACCATTGTTGGGGAGAAGCGGCAGCAGGGGAGCTATCTGGCTGTTCTTAACACAAGCAGGACCTGCTGAAGTCATGAATCTGATTCCCACCAGATGGCCAGGATCTTGAACGGTTCGTGCTGTATAGGTGGGCAACACACACTTCTCATCCGGAGGAGGGACAAAACCCCTGCATGGGTAGTGGTACCCAGCATTGTGGCAGTGAGCATGAACACCTTGATGGTGTAGGGGGCTTTGGTGGAGATTGGGGTTGCTAGACACATCAGATTAGGCAACAGTACTCATTACATAGACTTGATAGCACTAACATACTAGACCACCCACAATACCACAGGCATGGTTATCCTTCCACTCTCACATTCTATCGCCCCCTGGCACGCCGCCTTTCCTTCTTGGTGGGCTTGTGAAAGTGCCATGGAGGGTACAAGATTGGTGAGAACTTGGAGGGAACACAGGGAGGGAGCCATAGTGGTGACGCGGCTTGTGGGAAGAAGTAAATAGGTGATGAGGCCATTTTGTGCATTGCTCATTTAAACTTTCGATGGCTCTTGCGACCACTCCACGGTATAGCTCTTTCAACAAGTGTGACCCAGCAATCCTCCAGCCTATGACACCCTCCTCTCATTCAGCAAACAGCCCAAACCCTCAGGACTATGTGGGTACAGGCACTTAATCAAAGCATTCGTTGAATAACCATACATGTTCCACCCCAGCCTATTCTACCTAGGTCACCCAGCTGGGCTGGGCTGAGTGTGGGCTGAGCTGTAGGTGACCCAGCTGAGTGGCTAGCTCAGCCAAGTGAGAGGCAGCTCAGCTGCCACATCAGCTGAGGGGTTTGGCTGAGCCCAGCTGAGAGTCCCTCAGCTGGGCTGAGCAAAACACTTGTCAATATTTTTTTAGTCAGCTAAGCCCATTCTAGCTGAGCCAGCAGGGCCAGCTCAGCTGCTGGGCTCAGCTGATGTCACACTTTTGTCACACTTTGCACATGTTTGTCACACCTGTGTCACACCCACCAAATATGGCAATGACATCATGTTCACTAAAAACAATAATGATGTTATACTGATAAGGGGGCTCAATGATGTCATGATGTGATGTCATTGATAATCTGAAATAACCAGACAGATGATGTCACACTCATTTAGATAAGGAAGAAGCCACATGCGATCCCCTTGATCTCACTGAGTTCTTCACTGATAAGGATGATCCTGGTATTGTTAAAAAGCTCTCAATGAGGACTTTCTAATGGTAGTATGGACGCAAGAGCAAGGTCAAACCAGAGTTAAAAATATGGTGTTCTCTTAAATGGTACCATGTTTACACTGTTGTGAGCTTAGTTTTCATTGCAACACTATCCCCCCAGGTCTGACTGTTGCTATGGAAGACTTTGTATCAAACTGGAGACTGATTTACAGTTACTCTTCAGATTGTATTTGCACCATGTCATCATGAAACAATGGAACAATCAAAAAGATTGTGTGATCTGAGTGAGCAATTGGCATTTGACTTCCTGGTAAAGCCTCCAACAAGGCAAAACACCCCCAGTAGTGTGACATGTACTGTTTGGCATCTATTCCATCAATTGATTTACCCTGAGTGCATACCAGCACTGTGTAATCCAGCTAACTGTGCTGATATCACAAAACGAACTATGTATCCCTCAATTTTGGGGACATTGGATACTGTGGGAACATTTATACTATATGGATACAAATGGCATTCAAAAATGACACAGACTACAAAAGACCAAAAGACAAACAAACCATAGGTTCCTAAGTTACAGCTAGAATATGGCCAGTTTGCACAAGTTGACCTTAACATGTTTGCAGTTGACTGACAACTGGTACCAAAATGTGTGTTCCAACTATATCTCAGTGTTGAGTGGTCCGTTTGCTTAGCTCTTTTTTGTGAATCTGTTCTGTATGTAGCTGCCATCACTTTCCAAAATTTAATAGGTGTGGGAACCAGTGAACACATGCCAAACCCCCAATATGCAACTCTATGTACATCTTTATAAGTGGATGATCATGTGTGATCCTGATGTCCCACCATCACACACTACTGCCAGTTGTGTGTGAAATAGACTTCACTTCACATTCCAGCTCATCGTGCAGTCCCACCTCATCAACCTTCAACACAAGACATGTTTGGATGGAGCACATATGTACCGATTGTTTTGTATGTTTATGCATGTCACACATCTGGTAGCATAACTTAAATGCATGATTTTGTGTTATCAATGACATATTTACTTTTCCTTCCCTTTAAGATTGGCTGAGAGAGGCACAATATGCTGGAATCAGCCAGGAATTAACTTCACAGCAACTAATATGTAAAACATAGCAAATGTGACTCTATAAAGAGACTGCCTTCACATGCCACCCATACAGCTGAATAGAGACCATCAAGGGCTCTCTAATGGGACCAAGATAATTCTTATCGGCCAAGAATTGACAAGAATCCAGGCAATAGAATTCTGAATCACCTTATCTAACCAGCTGAGTAGGTACCAACCTAGCACAGCTGGCCCTCAGCTGGCCCTCAGCTGCTCAGCTGGACTCAGCTGGTGACCCAGTTGGCCGGCTCTAAGCCAGACTCAGCTGCACTTGACTCAGCTGGGTGACCTAGGTGCCTATTCCTGCTTTCCAAACCAGGACACAAGATGAACAAGGGAAAGAGCAAGACAAGTCTCCCTGACATCCTCCTGAATCAGATGTAGCAGCGTTGGGCCAGTCCCAACGGCTTCTGGGTGTCTGAAGCATACCTTCTGTGTCAATGTACCTGTGTCGACTGAAGCATGCATGCCAATGTTGACTGAGCGCAGAGGTGTGGGAACAATCCACTAAGTGTACCTGCCCAGACAGACCTCATACTCCGTTGTTCATCATCGCTCACTGTTCGTTCCTCATACACAGGGGAGACGGATGGAGAGAATGGGCACCACACTTTGGCCCCTGACTGGAGCCCACCTTCCTCCCAGTTTGATCAAGGTCAGCACCATTAGTGATAAGCAAGGGTACGAGTACCCACACGGGGTAGACACCTGGGTTTCTGTGGGTGTGGGTGCGGGTCATTGATGCCAGACCCATGGCTGGACCCAGACCCTCAGTGTGGGTACCTGCGGGTTTCGGCCTAAAGCGGCAAGTCTGATGCCGAGACCCAAAGCATCGGCATTGGGCTAAAACTATATAGTTTTAGATACAAATAGTGTAAAATAATCACAGGAATACGCTCGAACGTCCTCAGAAATACCTTGCGATTTTCACCCAAAGTCACTGCATCTTCATCATGCCTTCTACTTCTTCCCCCTCGGCTGCTGAGCCTCAGAAATCAAAATCTCACACTGGCCGACTTATCACCACAACTGCCCGCAAGTTAACGGCACCCGTTTCGACGTTCATCAAGGGCACACGCTTGAAGATTTCTTCGTCTTCTCAGCCAAAATCGTCCAAGAGCCAACCTACTGGGTCAGGCAGACGTGGACCCACAAAGAAGAGACGCCGATCCGAGATCGAGGAGGAGGAGTCCAGTGACGAGTCTTCGAATGGTGATGTGCTCCCTGTTGATGGAGATGTGCTCATGACCGACGCTGTGCCATCTGACCCTGCTGGAGGGGATGTCACTCGTCCTATCAGCATTGATGGGTCAGACGAGGAGGACAAAGATGTGGGGTCATCAGATGAGGAGGAACCGGAAACCGACACTGAAGCTGAACTTGGTATGCCACAAATAGCCTTGATTCTATCTAATCTCACTCATATATCTTATCTAGAGCGTCTTATGGGTGACTGGACCGCCCCTATTTACGCATTCTTCAACCCCATCCCGGAAATTGAATATATTGACGGACGGCGATGCCACACCTTCACCTGTGCAGCTCGCCACTGCAAGCGTGCCAGCAAGCGCATCCGCCGCTATCTCGACACGAAGGATAGGAGGTCAACTGGAAATATGCGCAAGCACGCACGCGTCTGCTGGGGCGAGGAGACGCTTGCGGCGGCGGATGAGGCGGCTAACGCTGATGAGGTTTGTCGCTGGGGGGGTCATCCAGTCCGAGACGATCACCGCCATGTTTGGCCGCCAGGGTGGGGGGAATATCACGTACTCTCATCGCGCCCACACCAAGACAGAGACTCGGTACGTTTCTACATGTCGAGTATCAGACACGACGACTAACTCATGTCCCGAACCAGTGCCAAGATCGTACGCTGGGTCGCCGAGTCTGCACGCCCATACAACATCGTCAAAGACCAAGGCTTTAAGTGCCTCATGAAGACTGGCCGGCCTGGACATTACCTACCGTCTCCCAGCACCGTCGCTCGCGACGTTAAAATGGTCTTCGCTCGCACTCGTAACAGGGTCGCGAAGATCCTTCAAGTAAGTGCTACTTGCCGTTATGAGACGTGCCCTTACTCAATCGGCATAGGACTACCCAGGCAAGCTCAGCTTCGCGTCGGATGCGTGGACCTCCCCCAACCACCGCGCATACATCGCTTTCACGGTCCACCTCGAACACGACGGCGAACCCTACAGCCTCCTCCTCGACTTTGTCGAACTCCCCCGATCCCACTCGGGCTTCAACCTCGCCTGCGCGTTCGCCGAGATACTGCGCAACTTTGGTCTGGGAGACAAGGTGGGTTCTAGTGTGCCAACATTAAGACGATGTACTCACCTTTATGTCCCAGCTCCTTGGCCTCACGATGGACAACGCGTCCAACAACGATACATTCGTTGAGAACCTCGGTGACATTGTCGAGTCGTTCCCCGGCTCCCCTAACCAGGTCCGATGCTTTCTCCATGTCACCAACCTCTGCGCAAAGACCCTTATTCGCGTCTTTGATCCCCCGACCAAGTCCAAGTCCACCTCGACGGTTGATGTTGATGCGGCGGAGGCTGCGTTGCGAGAGCTCGCCAATAGCATCAAGGAAGAGGACCTAGAGGCCCAGCTGGATCGTGCGATGGAGGAGGTAGGCGAGAAGGATGATAGCGAGGTTCTGGAGGACTTGGAGAGCAGCACGGAGGGCTGGATTGATGAGACGGCTGAGTTGACGGATGAGGAAAGGTCGAAGTTGAACGAAAACATTCGTCCGCTTCGTACCGCGTTGGTGAAGGTGTGCTGTACGTCGTCAACACATTGAATGTACTAATAGATATCTATTAGCTTCGAAAATTCGCGTACGCCGTCATTCATTCGAGCACAATTCTGTTGCCGCGCTGGAACGAGCTGCTTGAGCAGCTGAAGCTTGCACTTCGAATCATGCCTCGTGATGTTTCAACACGGTGGAACTCGACTTACGACATGATTATCTTCGCGCTCGAGTATCGCAAGGCTATTGCAGCGATGACCGCCGACGCTGACAACGACCTTCGCAAGTACAAGCTCTCAAGGCAGGAGTGGGAGGTGGTTGAGCAATTGGCCGCAGTTCTCAAGGTGCGTAGACACGTTATCATATGAGACTTGGAATACTCATGCTGTGTTTCATTTCCCCTCGTTGTCACCGCTCGCGGTCATCTCGGGCGCTCAAAACGCTATTTTTACCCGCCCTCGTTTCCCCTACCCCTGCCTCACTATTCCACACCCGTTCTCTTTCCCTCTCGTCCCTTTCACTCCGATTTCACCTACTCCCCCATACCAACTCGCGTTCTCCCTCAACCAACGTTGCAAACGTGTTCAATATCCACCACGCCCCACGGACGGACACGTTGACACCCATATGCGCCCGCTGTCACCGCCCACTGTCAACCCTCGGCTATCCCGGGCGCTCAAACGAACACTTTCATGCTCTCCCCTTTTCCTCCCCTTCTTCCATCTCTCGACACTGCTGTATCCCTCCCCCCGCCGTTCCAACTTGACTTCACTCACCGGTTCGCCCATGCACTCAACCGACGCCCATCTGTGCCCACTCGCACCCACTCGCACCCACAAATCCCTACTTGCATGCGCCGATCGCTTTTTTCCGCCCCTTTTGCGGTGTCCGGTCGCGTGCTTCATGCCACGTTGACATCATCACCTGGGGCCTTCAACGTGGAACAACAAACCCCTCTCTCTGTCCTCTCTCTCTCCCTCCATGATCATTATCGCCCGCATCACCCCCGGTCTCACTATGGC
>CATOBT010000018.1:0-54990 GCA_951394405.1 Coprinellus micaceus
AAAACTTACCTTACCTTTATGGTCAGTACGCTGTTCAATCAAGCGAAATAACTGATTTATTATTAACACTGATGAAGTCTAAATTTGTTTAAAAATAAGAAACGCTTATGACGAAAGTCACCCTGACCATAAAGGTCACTTACCATTAATTACTTAGAAAGTAAACCTGTTACGAAAGTCACTGCTTAGAAAGTCAGGTAAGTAATGTTCAGTCAGTCAAGGTCAGTCACTGTCCAAAACTACTTTTTAAATTTTAATTATAAGTATTAATTAATATGCTTGACCTGACCCTTACCTTACCATTAATTACCTTACCTTTATGGTCCAGTCAGTCAGTAATGGTAAGTTAAGTAACAGGTTTACTTTCTAAGTCTGGCAGAAGCGCAAATATTTAAGGGTTAAGTTCTCAGATGGCTTCTGGGGGTGGATTGCAAATCTTCTTTAAACTAAAGGTTCGATTCCTTCTTAACTCTATAAATGTTAAAAACTTTTAGTAACCAGTAATTGACCTGACCATTACTTACCATTACTTACCTTACTGACCCTGCTTAAGCAGGGTTGACCATAAAGGTAAGTAAGTAACAAAAGCAGTGACCTTACCATAAAGGTTGACTGACTTGACCTGACTGACCTGACCTTTATGGTCAGTAACTTAAGCAGGGGTCATGGTAAGTAACTTAAGCAGGGTTTACCTTTATGGTCAGTAAGTCACTAAGTCAGGTCAAGTAAACAGATACTAAGCCTATAATTTAATGGTAGAATGATTTCTTGATGAGGAATTTGTAGAAGTTCAAATCTTCTTGGGCTTAATAATATATTCTTGCTGTTACTGACCATTAATTACCTCACTGAACCTAAAGGGTTGACCATAAAGGTCAGTAATTAAGTCATGGTCAGGACACCTAAAAGTAAGAAAAAATGAATAGCTTCGCTAGCTTAAAATTTTTCATCAAGCTAATATCTTTTTACCTAGCAACAATACAAAAATTTCAGCTATTGGCTATTTTGCGTACTCACAAGCCTATTTAATTTAATAAATAACGCCCAACTAGACCTGACTTGACTTTCTAAGCAGTGACTTTCTAAGTAGGGTGACTTTCGTCATAAGGCGATTGGGATAAGACAGAGCAATAGCCTAATCTTTATTTTTTAATTTGTTTATATAAAATCGCAGATAGCAATTGTTATGCTAAGGTATTTACTTAAAAACAATACAAAAATGTCTAAACAAAATTAGACCGCTGGTCAGCCAGATAAAACTTTAGAAAAATAAAAAATAAAAATTAAAAAAATGAGAATATTAAAAAGTCATGTTTTATTAAGAATATTTAATTCTTATGTAGTAGATTCACCTCAACCTGCAAATATCAGTTATTTGTGGAATTTTGGTTCTTTATTAGCAGTATGTTTAATCATACAAATTTTAACTGGAGCATTTTTAGCAATGCATTATACACCAAATGTAGATTTAGCTTTTAATAGTGTAGAACATATAATGAGAGATGTAAATAATGGATGGTTAATAAGATATACTCATGCTAATGTAGCTTCATTCTTTTTTATCTTTGTATATATGCATATAGCTAGAGGAATGTATTATGGATCATATAAATCACCTAGAATATTAGTATGGACAATAGGTACTATAATATTAATTTTAATGATGGCTATAGCCTTTTTAGGTTATGTATTACCATATGGTCAAATGTCATTATGGGGTGCTACAGTAATTACTAATTTATTATCTGCAATACCTGTATTTGGACAAGATTTAGTTGAATTAATTTGGGGAGGATTTTCAGTAAGTAATGCTACATTAAATAGATTTTTTTCATTACATTACTTATTACCTTTTTTATTAGCAGCTTTAGCTGTTGCTCATTTAATAGCTTTACATGTACATGGTTCAAATAATCCTAATGGAGTAAATTCAAATGGAGATAGATATGCAATGCATCCTTATTTTATCTTTAAAGATTTAGTAACTATTTTCGCTTTTTTCTTAGTATTATCTATTATTGTTTTTTTTTATCCTAATTTATTAGGACATTCAGATAATTATATTCCTGCGGATCCTATGGTAACACCTGCTTCTATTGTACCAGAATGGTATTTATTACCTTATTATGCTATATTAAGAAGTATACCTAATAAATTATTAGGAGTTTTAGCTATGTTTGGTTCATTATTAATTTTATTAGTTTTACCATTTACAGATTTATCTAGAATTAGAGCTATGACTTTTAGACCTGCTATGAAATTAGCTTTCTGGTTTTTTGTTGTTGATTTTATTATATTAATGTGGATAGGTTCTCAACACCCTAATGAACCTTATGTATCTATAGGTCAAGTAGCAACTGCATTTTACTTTACTTGGTTCTTAATTATAGTTCCTTTAATTGGTATTAGTGAAAATACTTTAATGGATATAGCTACTAAAAAAAAATCAGTATAATCTAATAATTTTTTTAACTGCGCAATAAATGATGAGTGACCGACTGACTGACCATAAAGGTAAGGGTAAGTCAGTAATGGTCAGTAAGTCACTTGCTTAGTAACTAAAATAATAAATTTAACCCTATTCTTTATTTTATTTAAAAATAATTTATTTAATAAGCTTATTTGTGGTTACTTACCATAATGGTAAGGGCAGAAACAAAGCAATTAAATTCTTATGCTAAATAAAAGAAAGAAAAACAAATATTGCAATAGCTGCTAGTACTTTATTCTATTGTCTTTGCGCTTACCTTACCATTATGGTAAGTAACTCCCTATTTAATTTGTTAAACCGCCTGTCCTTTGGTTAGTGACCTTACCATAAAGGTTTACTGACCTGACCTGACTGACCTGACCTTTATGGTCAGTAACTTAAGCAGGGTCATGGTAAGTCAGTAACTAAGTCAGTAAGGCGATAGGGACTTGCTTTAAAGCAAGGAAAAACCGCAACTAGTCTTAATTTAACAACAGCCCAGACCAGCCTTACCTTTTTTAAGGCAGCAGACTGGCAGAAAAGTAATTTTTAATTAAGAGGGAGTATTCTAATTGGTTAAGGAGCTTACTTTGGGAGTAAGAAGCTGCGCGTTCGAGTCGTGTCTCCCTCAAAATTTATAATTTTTAATAATAAACTGACCAGCCTTACCTGATTGACCATAAAGGTCAGGTAAGTAAGCAGTCTGATTAAAAACAAAAATTAGTCTCCAAAGGACAGCGTTGGTTTACTGGTCTAATATAAAAATTTTATAGCTAAAAATAAATATTTAATTAAAGGTCTTATGGCTGAGTGGTTTAAGCGGAGTACTGTTAATACTTTTTACAGGGGTTCAATTCCTCTTAAGACCTATAAAAACAAATATTGCATTGTTCAAAGGACTGATTGACTTGACCATTACCTTTATGGTAAGGTCAGTCAAGTCACAAGTCAGGACAGTGACCTTTAGTCAGTAGCGCAATTACCTAATAAAAATTTAATATGCGAAATAGTGTAATCGGTTAACACTAGAGCCTCATGAGCTCTCACTTTAGGTTCAATTCCTAATTTCGCACTTGGCCATGTCCTTTGGCTATTGGCCTCCCGCAAACTGACCTTACCCTGCTTAGAAAGTAAGTTACTGAACTGACTTTCGTCAGTCAGGTCAGTAAGGGTAAGTAGCTGTTTTCTGAATAAAAATTAACTTTCTTTAACCAGCGTACTGACCTGACCTTTATGGTAAGTAAGTGTCCAAAGGACAATAATGAAAAGAGAATTAAGGTCCTTTAGTATAGTGGTTCGTACAACTCCCCTTCAAGGAGTCGGGATCAGTTCAAATCTGATAAGGATCATAAAAAAAGACTAATTTTTTTTACCAAACAATAGCTTCTGTTGCTTAGTGGTCAAAGCGCTATTCTGAAGATATAGATATGGGAGTTCAATTCTCTCCGGAAGCATAAAGTTTTAGTCTGTTATTAGTAATATAGTTACCACATTTAATGGTCAGTTTTAAAACCACCCTTATTTTAAAAATTTAATTAATAATTGCCGATATAGTTTAATTGGTAAAACGGATTCCTTGTAAGATTTTGATATTGGTTCAATTCCAGTTTTCGGCATAATAATTATTTGAGTTGTAGTTTAATTTGGAAAAACACCATTTTTTGGTAATGGTTTATATCAGTTCGAGTCTGGTCAACTCAGTTATAAATAGAAAAATTAGTTTAATTGGTAAAACGCGATCTTGTGGCGATCTTATTTAGAGTTCAAGTCTCTAATTTTTCTGATACTGTCCTAATTTATTACCTATAATATACTAAAAATTTACCTTTAGCTATTTCTATAGGATCTTTATTTGTATATATTTTTTATAGTATAATACCATTTAATTTTAATAATATTCCTAGTTTATTATTTACGTCAGCTAAAAGTCAATTAAATATTTTAAATTATCATAATATTTTAGCAGCAGAAACAAACATTAATTTATTAGAAACTATAGCTTTTTCCCCTACAGGTAACGTTAATGTAAGCGCTAATCCTTTGGGACAAGCAATTGCAAATAATGATTTTTACATAACAAATTTTTTACAAATAGAAGTATTAGGACATACCTTATATACCTATTCTTCAATCTTATTAATAATTTTAAGTTTTATTTTATTATTAGCTATGTTTTCTACTATTGTTTTATCGAAAAAATAAATAAGCAAAGCTAGCCCTTCTGTCCAAAGGACTGATAGTGACTTGACCTTTATGGTAAGTCAGTAATATTTTAGTAGTAGAGAGTTATTTAACTAGAAATAAAGTATAAAACGGAAGGCTTGTAAGCAGAGAAATTTAGAATTTTCATAGACCCGGAAAAAATATAAAAAAGCTTACTTTTCAGAGGGGCTAGTCATACCCCTGATAACCGATTAAAAGTTAGCTATCTGAACAAAATCCTAAAGTTTGTTATCAGTCTAAGTCATCATGATGTTTAATTTAAGGAAAAATTAGGCCTCCATAAATATAGAAGGGCTAGGTTTTGGATAATACTTTAGGTGTAGTATTAATCAAAATACCATCCTGATATACAAGATTTCGCTTATTAGAATTATGTTTAATTGTATATGCCTGTTCAACTATATCTAATGAACCATCCAATAAATTTTTAATAGTTTTATGCTGATCAACAACAACTACATTATCTTTATTTAGAACACTTAAAAAAGTATCTAAATTTATTATATTATCTTTATTCAAAGTTTTTAATACAGTAGAATTTAAACCTTTGATTTTAACAATAGATTCACCTTTTTCTAATTCTAGGAAATAAGCCTTAGGAGCTAAGAATACAGCTTTTTTAATGGTATGTTCAAGTTTAAGTTGACCCAACTTATTACCTATAACATCATTAAAAATAGTATTCATTTCTACAGGGTTTTTATCTATAAAAATACTATCTGTGTCTGTATAAAATAATTTAAACAAAGGGTTATTTTTAAACTTACTCATATAAATTCTAGCTAAAGCAGTAATAGCTGCAGCAATCCCAACATTAATATTATGATGATGTGATAAACTAGACATTTTATCCTTTATGTTAGCATAAAACGGTTGATCACGAGTAACGATAAAGTTATTTTTACCTAAAGGTTCTATGTCAATAATATTACCATTATTATTATTATTATTATTCAACATATCATTAATTTCTATATTATTAACTATACTAGTATTTTCCAAAGAAAAATCCATACCAAATCTCCCATAAAGACTATTCATTAACAATTTAGCAATTAAATTCATAGGATGTGATTTATCATATGTAAGTCTAAGTTCATACAATTGTTTAATATATTCCTTGAATAGATAGGCTTTTTCGGTAAAATAATAACCTCATAAAACTTGTATATCATACCCATATTTTCTAGCATTTTCAATTTCTTTGTTATAAAGCATACATTCAAAACTACCTAACGGTGCTAAAGTAGTATTATTTATTCGTAACTGAATAATAGGATGTAATAAATTATTAGGAGCAATAACCTTACAGTAATAGAAACCTAAAACATTTTGCGGTATGATATTATTAATAACTAAATCAGGATTATAAATATTACCTTCGAAGTAAACTATTTTTCCGTGTCCCCTGGGGGACAGTAATTCAAATTGTGACATAATATATGGATATAAAGAATTAACATCATAATAATATAGAATACAAATAACTTCCCAAGCATTTTTAAAAACTTTAGACAAGATACTTGAACTACTAATATTGTTTTTAAACAAATTAGTTGGTATAAACATATCAGTACTTCCTCCAGTATAAGCTTGCTTAATATCATTATAGAATTGCCCAGCTAACATAGGTATTTTATTAGTTCCTAAGAAATGTGCCCTAAATATACTAAAAGTTAAACTAGTCAATGTAGGGAACTTAGTTATATTAATATGGTACTTATCCCATATTAATTGGCTAAATTTATTTAATACTTGATATAAACTAATACAATCTAATTGACAATATTTAATACTTTCTTTTTTAAGATTCCAGTCATGAGATGGAAAGTTATTATATGCATAACTATTATATTCAGTTACACTAGAAAAGGTATCCAATGGAAAGAATTCCATACTTGGTACTGGTCCAATATAATTTAAATTATCCTTATTAACAAAGTTATATGGAAAAATATCTTTTTGAGTAATTGTATTAAATGATAATGCTAATTTTCTTAATGAAGAAGGAAGTAATTGATAACTATCATAGAAAGTTAAACTGATAACTGTTACTTTATCCTTATGTATTAAACTAGGTACAGTTTTACTTATTTTCATACTGATAAGCCGACCCTTATTTCTTATTAGACTAATATCAAAATTATTTTGTAATATATCTAGTAAGAATAAAGAATCGAAATTACTTAAATTGTGTACGTAAACTTTAAAACCATCGTATTTTCTAATAATAAGTTTATCAAGAATATCTAAGATCATTAAATCAGAATTAGAAAAATCAGTTAAATAATTAGAAAATGAATGTTCTCCATCGTAGAAGCTTATTAAATATGGCATTAACCTAACTAGGTTATTCTTTTTGTTTTGATATGTTTCTATATCTAATGTAATTATATCCTGGTTTAATTCTTTATCTATAACTCCAGGCTTGATAAACTTATTCTGCTTAATACTATGGAAAAACTCCATTCCTTTTTCTAAACTACAATAATATTTATTAGAACCAATACTTCTAGTAAATATACCATTACTAATTTCTTGATCCGAATAAACTAAACCAGTAACTCCATTTCTTATTAATTCTACATTATTATGAATTAAACCTGTAATAGGGTCTATAGTTTGTAATATTTTAAATGTATTACCATTATTATTTTGCAAGATATAGAAGTGATCATGTTCCAATCGATTTTCCTCAAATAATAATAAACCATATTTAAACGGATCTAAAATCATAGGTAATTTATAGTGTCTATAGTTTTGATGTATAATATTTTTATTTTCTAGGCTTACATTATAAGCTGGAGCCTTACCTTCTACAAAACCATAGTGAAATATTATAGAATTTAAACCTTTATTTTTATATGCATCGTTCTTTAAACTTAATATAGTAATAATTTTTTTAATAATGTATTCCATAGATGTTTCGTTAATATTAACTCTAATCATTGGACCTAATGTGAAAATAGTGCTATCCGCAGCTAATGCTCTATAACATAAAATTAAATGTTTATGACTTGACCTTTGGTCAGTCAGGTTCTTATATTTTAAAACTCTTTCTTTCCAGAAATTTTTAATGCTTGTTTCTATTAATTTGTCTGTAAGCACTTGTTATATATTTAAGTGGTTACTTACTTGACTGGACTTACCTGACCCTGACCACTTACCATGACTGACCTGACCTTTATGGTCAGTCACTTACGAAAGTAAGCAGGCTCAGGTCAGGGTCAGGTTGACTTTCTAAGTAAGTCACTCTAATTACTAGCGATATTATTAGAAAATACATACAAAAAGTTTGGGAAGAAAAAGTTATTCCTATTATGCAAGAAAAGAATAATAAAGGTTATATTTTAATACAGTTCCAATTGGAAAAAACTTCTGGCGGCTTCATTTCTATTGATAAGATGTGGGGAACTACTGGTACGCAAGAGGAAAAAATACTCTTTATAAATAATATCATAGCAGAATTGTTCTTAAAAGATTCTGGTTATACGGATGTCTTTTTCTCTGCTGTTAATTTCCACGGTTTCTATAGTGACCTTTGGTCAGGAGATATACCTACGGAAAGAATGTTAACCGGTGGCTTCACAAAAAGAAAAAGTGATTTCACGACAGTGACTTTCGTCATCATTATAAAATTCCAGGTTTTAATAGTCCTTATCTTATGGGAACTGTTTTAGGTACTCCTATTTCCACAAATGATAGTATGAGATACACAGTGTTTGCCGAAGGTAATAAGGTATTTCAAATAGAAGTAATTAAAAATGAATTTGGTTTTAAGACTAATAACATAGAAGTATTCAAGGATGGCTTATGTAAAATACGAATTCAAGATATTCAAAAAGAAGCCGGAACATTCGAAAGAGTAATTTTAGGTAAATATCCTAAAAAATATTTATATTCTATCGACGGTAAAATGTTATTAGTTACTAATTCTATTAATACTAATTTTATGCAAGAATTGGCGGGGGATAAAATACTTAGCAATAAAATAGGAGTATTCGATATTGAAGCTCAAAGAGTAACTCAAGATAACGGGAGGGTAATATTCAAACCTTACTTAATCTGTATTTATTATAATAATCTGGATGCTACTGCAGGTTTATCTTTCTTCTTAGGAGATTATATAAATGAAAGCTACATGTTCAAAGATGCTTTCCAATCCATACTTAGAAGAAAGTATAACGGATATACCTTCAATTGTCATAATTTATCTAATTTTGATTCTAATTTTATTTTAAAATATATATTTGAACTAGCAGATGCTAGCATTGTTTTCAGTGACTAACCCTGCTTTAGCAGGGTAAGTAAGGGCGGATTATTAGTATCACCTTGAATTATGGTACTCCTATTAATGGTAAATACCCTTATAGAGTATATATTCAGGATTCTATCCAAAAGTTGCCTAGTTCATTGAAAAAATTAGTGACCTTATGGTCAGGTCAGTTATTTTTATAAATCATAAAAAGCAGTAAAAATAAAAGAGTAATAAAAAAATAAAAATTGCTTGCTTAGAAAAATTCTATAGCCATAGCATATAAAATACAATATAAATAGTAATTTATATTAAATTATCAGTAAGAATTTAATTTTGGTTCTGATTGAACGTTTTTCAGTAGTTTTAAGACATGCAAATCGTTTGTTTTCAAATAACAAGGTGTACAGGTGAGTAATAATAAATTAGATACCTTATAGACCTCTCAAATAGAGGATAGTTTTATAATAAAGGAAATTTTCCACTATAAGAATTGATTTATTTTGTTTAATGGTAGTTGGTAGAGTAAAAGCCTACCAAGCCTACGATCAATAGTCAAGTTTGAAAGAACCGCTGGCCACATTGGGAATGAGAAGTCCCAAATTGCATAAGCAATCTGCAGTCAAGAATATTAGTCAATGCTCGCAAGAGTGAACTAGCTAACTGAAATCATAAAATCATTTAATAGATGGTCTTTATGATAACGTAAAGGAAAAAAATGATATTACTTTACTAATAGTGTTGTCTAAATTACTGGTGCCAGAAGACTCGGTAACGCCAGAAACGCAAACGTTAGTCGTCTTTAAAAGGCGTAAAGGGTGTGTAGGCAGCTTACAAAAGTTCCATTTTTAAATTATCATAATATAAAAATGAATGACTATAAGCTAGAATCATATTGAGGATAAACCAAATAATACTTAGTGTAGGGATGAAATCCGTAGATATTAAGTGGAATACTAAGGGTGAAAGCTTTTTATCTAGAAATGATTGACGCTGAGAAACGAAGGTGAGAATAGGAAATAGGATTAGATACCCAGATACCTCTCACTGTCAACGATGAATGGTAGTTTGTTAATAAAAGAATTGATAGCGATGCTAACGCGTTAACCATTCCGCCTTGAGAGTACGGTTGCAAAACTGAAACCAAAAAAATTAGTCGGTCTCGAAGCAAACGAAGTGAAGCATGTTATTTAATACGAGAGTACGCGTAAAATCTTACCAGTTCTTGTATATCCAAAAAAATAATTTTTAATTATTATTTGAGTAGTTTCTACTATTTATTTTTTTAAATAAATTATTAGAAATTCGTTTACAGGTGTTGCATGGCTGTCGTCAGTCCGTATTGTGAAAAGTTAGGTTAACTCCACTAACGGACGCAATCCCTGTTGTTAATTTTTACTTAACAATTTATGTATTTTAAATAAATTCATTTGGGACTAAGACAAGTCGTTATGGCCCTCATGAACTGGGCTATAGACGTGCTATAAAAACTTTTACAAAATGACGCAAAAATCTAAGTAAAGAAATAGCAAATCATTAAAGAAAGTTAATTTTTTTTTTAGACGGATTGTTGTCTGAAATTCGACAACATGAAGGAGGAATTTCGAGTAATCGTTGATCATTACGCAACGGTGAAGTTTATATTCGGGATGAACTAACTGTCTGTCGCTGGGAAGAAGCTTGGATAGAGAGAAACTACTATTTATATAATTATAATTATACTGACTATAATCTTATCTTAAGATCAAATCATGGTTTTAATTACCAATATTTAATTTAAAACAATTATAATTGTTTTATATTATTAATATTAGTGAACTCTTCTGAGTAACATCTCAAAAGTCATAGCAAGGTAACTGTTCGGGAACGAGCAGTTGGATAATAAATAAAACATATTTTAACCCTCTGACCATGACCCTTATTTTTAAATTAGTGATTTTGTTGCCAATGACTTGACCCGACCTTTATGGTAAGTGGTCAGGACAGGTTTTTTTAAGATTTAATCTTTAAATTTTACAATTTAATAATAATAAGAATAAAACATATTTTAATAATAAATTAACAGATTTAAAAGTATCGATGTCAAATATATAGTAACATTAAAAATAATTGTATTAACATAAACGTAATAAAAAGGGATTATTAAGGAAAACTAAGGCAAATTTATATAAAAAGGAGGTTATTAAACCAAAAGCTTAACCTAAAAAAATAATATTAAGGAATATATTTATTAAGCAATCCTAAGGTAAATCTTTATTATAAAACACTTCCTGAAGTAAAACATTTTATTAAGGAAAGGAAAGGAAATCAACCGAGACTTCGAAAGTAATGGTGAGTGAAATCGAATTAGCCTAAATATCGAGTTTATATATAAAAAACAAAATATATTTTAATTTTAAAATATAACTATAAAAAGGTTAATAATAGTCCTTATATTAATATAAACTCCTTGCTAAGATAAATTAGCAAGCGCTTTAAATGAGTGGATAATTATTATCTTATTTTTTAAAAATAGATAATAACTAGTTACTGCCTGTCTGGATTTTTTTAAAAATAGACATGGCTTAAATATTACTAGAATAATAAGTACAATGAGAGTTAACTTGTTGGAATAAAGGGGAACCATCCTCTAAGGCTAAGTATTATAAATTTAGCGATAGTGCAAAAGTACTGTGAAGGAAAAGTTTGAAAAGCATGTAGTATACATATATTTTAATTTAGTTAAATTAAAAAATGGTGAAATAGATCTTGAATTAGTAATTCTATAAGCAGTCGAAATTCTTAACATTAATTGTTAGTAGAATGACGGCGTACCTTTTGCATAATGGGTCAGCAAGTTAATAGAAGTAGCAAGGTTCATAGCCTTAGCGAAAGCGACTATACTATAAAAACAAAATAGTAATGGGTAAGTTACTTCTATTAGACCCGAAGCCAGGTGATCTTACCAAGACCAGATTATAATGGATCGAACGGTTGAATGTTGCATAATTCTCCGATGAGTTTTGGTAAGTGGTGAAATGCCAATCTAACCTGGTGCTAGCTGGTTTTCTACCGAAACATATTTTAGTATGATGTCTACCTAAGAGATTTATGGAGGTACAGCAAGGCAATTCCCAACAAAATAACCTGTTAATTTTTAATTTTGGTTAATGCGTTTAGGTTGCGGGGATCTAGAAAATCTTACCTTTGGAAGTGAATCTCGGAATTACATAAATTGATAGTAGATATTCAGACTGTACATGCTAAGTTGGACAGTCAAGACGGAAACAGCCGAGAACACTAATCAAGGTCCCAAATGATTGTTAAGTGAAATTAAGGACGTAGCAATATCAAATACAGCTGTGAAGTGAGCCTGGCAGTCGCTACTTATAATGAACGTTTGTAACAACGCAACAGCAGCTACTAGAGATAGTCGCGCCGAAAATTCAACGGGTCTAAACAATCAACCGATATTGTGTTGATTAAGATATTAATATTTTTTAGTATTTATTCTTAATCTAGGTAGTAGAACATTCAGTATAACTGTTGAAATTATAGTGTTTCATTATATATTAGGTTACTGAAGAGAGAATGCTGACATGAGTAACGTAAAAAATTCCTATAATGGAATTCGCCGAATACGAAAGGGTTACAATAGAAAGGTTGATCCTCTTTGTGTTAATGCGGCCTCTAAGGAATGTAGCAATAGCTACTACTGATGAGTATATTATAGCAAATCATTATATATTGCTTTTTGTAAAATACAGCGCAATATTTAATGATCAGGAAATTAATATATTGGCTTTAATTAATTTAAAGCTTAGTACTACCGTACCCTAAACCGACACAGGTTCGTTAGTTGAGAATACTAAGGCGTAGAGCTAAAAGTTGTTAAGGAACTCGGCAAATTCACCTCATAAGTTTGACGACAAGAGGTACCTTATTATTTAATATATATTACTTGGAAACAAGTAATTAATAATAAGGTGACACATAATCGGAGGCCACGACTGTTTACTAAAAACACAACACAGTGCAATCATTAATGTGATAGTATACTGTGTGAAATTTGCCCAATGCCATTAATATAAGAACAATCATGGTTAGTAGCGTTTATTGCAATACTGCATTAGCGCTTTTACTAATAAAACTGTGATTTATCGAAAGTCTGGTTAATAGCGGTCTTAACTATGAGGATCCTAAGGTAGCAAAATAAATTGGCCATTAAATGTGGTCCGGTATCAATAATGTAACGATGGTCTCGCTGTCTCTACAACTTGCTCAGTGAAATTGAATTACGCGTGCAGATGCGCGTTACCACCAGGGGGACGGGAAGACCCTATGCAGCTTTACTGTAATTAGTTATCATATGAATCTAGAACAGCTTATATTAATAGTGAATAGGTAAATCGAAAGATGTTAGTGGAAACCTTATAATATAAGTTGGGTTTATGTTCACCTTAAAATTAAAATATAAAGGGAGAGTTGACTAATTGGCAGTTTGACTGGGGCGGTCGTCTTTAAAATAGTAGCAAAGTACATCCAATTGTTTTGTTTTTTTGGCTTGCTTAGCAACCAATATAATTTAATAAAAATTAAAATTACAAATACCTCTATTGACCTGACCTGATTATGATTTTATTAAATTAAATTGGTCATTTCTAAGAGTTTTTTCTTTTTAAAAGGCATAGCTAGAAATTGAATGGAGATCAATCAACCAGTGAAGGGTTGCGCAGAGTTCAATGGCGTTAAGCATGCTTAACTGATAGACTTAAAAGTCAAACAGATACGTAAGTAGGGCATAGTGACCCCTCGCTATAATATGGGATAGACGGGGATCAATTAATAAAAGTTACGCTAGGGATAACAGGCTGATAGCCGACGAGAGTACACATTGTCTCGGCTGTTTGGCACCTCGATGTCGACTCATCCTATCCTCCGGGGGAAGAAGCTTGGAAGGGTTCGGCTGTTCGCCGATTAAAAGGGTACGTGAGTTGGGTTTAATACGACGTGAGTCAGTATGGTCCCTATCTTCTGGTGGAAAATTTAGTAAACAGGGACAGACCTTCCAGTACGAAAGGACCAATAGGCTGTGTTTATATAGTGTACCAATTGTTTGTAATCATTTTAATTTTATTTTAATTAAATTGATATAAATGCATAGTTGGGTAGCCACAAACATAATAGATAAGTGCTGAATGTCTATAAAGCAAGAATCTACTCCCTTTATACTAATATATTGTTTTGCTTTAACAAAATTAAAACAGAACAATAATAATTAAGAAATAGAACATTTCTAAATAGGTTGCAAATGTAAATACTGTAAAGTATAAGATTTATTAGTTTAGCAATACTAATTTATAAAAAAACTAAATGTTTATATTTGTAAAAATAAAAAATACTTATTTTTTAACTGACTTACCATAAAGGTAAGGTTAAAAAAGCAGTGACTTTCGTAACAGGTTGACTGACTGGACCTGACCCTGCTAAAGCAGGGTTTACCATAAAGGTCAGGTCAGTCACTAAGTAAGTAACAGATAATATAAAATAAATTTACAATAATATAATAAATTTACAATAATATAATAAATTTACAATAATATAATAAATTTACAATAATATAAAATAAATTTACTGTGACTTGACCATGACCCCGCTTACGAAAGTAAGTGACTGACCTGACCTTTATGGTCAACCCTGCTTAAGCAGGGTAAGGGGTTTACTTTCGTAAGTGACCTTTATGGTCAATAAGGTAATTAATGGTAAAGAACGAACATGTTGAAATTGGTAAACAATCTTCTCTTAAGCAGAAGTGGGAGTAATCCCTTAAGAGTTCAAGTCTCTTTGTTCGTATTGTTTAAAATATAGCGTTGGGATATTTTTATCCCTTATTTTTTCTCCTGCCTGACTGACCCCTGCTTTAGCAGGGGTCATGGTAAGTCACTAATTTAAAATATAAAATTAGTAGGATCACGAGTATAGTTAAATGGTATAACCTCTACCTTCCAAGTAGATATTATCAGTTCGAATCTGATTATTCGTATTTAAAAAAAACATTAAATATGCCTTACCAAAAGTAAAGCCTGACTTACCATGACCCTTGAGGGTCAGGTCAACCACTGCTTACTTTCTAAGTTACCTTATGGTCAGTCAGGTAAGGTAATTAATGGTAAGGTAAGGTAAGTAAGGGGAAATCTGATAATGGTTAATCGGTTATATTTGCAATATAATAATGATAGTTCGAATCTATCTTTCTCCAATTTATTCTCTGCTTACTTACTTGCTTAGCAACTAAATTTGTTTAAAAATAAGACAATCGACTGACTGATGACGAAAGTCAATTACCTGACTTGACTGACCATGACCCCTGCTTTAGCAGGCTCAGTAAGTCTGGTCAACCATGTAACTGCTTACTTTCGTAAGTAAAGAGCGTTGTATAATGGTAGTATCACAGTCTCCAAAACTGTTTGTAGGCGTTCGAGTCGCCTCGCTCTTGTATTGTTAGATAGATATAATTTAGTATTGCTAATAGAATTTTATATATTAAGCTTACTATATTTTTTTTAGTAATTTAATTCTAAAAAAAAAGCCATTCTTTTATATTCTAAATATGTGGTTTAAATAAAATACAAATAATAATTATGAATATAATAATAACAGCTCTAAAAAATTACTTTAACGTAGAAAAAATAACTCTACAGGAAGGTATTAATAAATTATGTGGTTGTGGTGGAATCGATCCTATTGATGAAAAAAGCAAATTCACTAGTAGTTTAGTTGATGCATTAAGCACTAGAAGACGGCACTTTGGGGAGTTAAAACAAGGGTTAATCGGCCATCATGAAAATAATCAAATAATGCTGGATGGTGTAAACAACTTAGATGGATTTAAGGAGGGAACTACTCTGGCGTTAGATAATAAGCATATTGGTATTGTATATAAAAATTATGATGCCTTTAATACCCCAATAGAAAGTCATACAATTTCTATATTTGAAGTAGAAGGACAAAATAATATTTTGAAGAGTTTAAAATTAGCAAGTGAACACATTTTGGAATTAAAGTCAGAATCAGATATAGAATTAGATAATTTTAGTTCAGGTTTAATACCTGGTACCATGGATGATAGAGAAGATGTAAGAAACTGGAGAGAGGATAAGCTTCATCGAACCAACGAAAATAACAGTTTAATAACTGCAAATGCTCGGCTGGTTCGATGAATGAATAAAATTGGTAAATCTATTGCTGATAATGATCCAACTTTTAATTTTGCTCATTATCAAGAAATAATAAATATACCATATGAGGACTTAAGCGAGGATCAACTAGCAATACTTCAATTAGTATTAAATAATATAGATACTTGAATTAATTTATTTAATTAGCAGGTTGACCTTTACGGTCAGCCAGATAATACCTTCTGTCCTTTCCATGACTGACCTGACCTTTATGGTAAGTCACTTACTTTCTAAGTTACCTTATGGTCAGTCAGGCTTACTTTCGTAATTTGTTTATGCTGTCTAATTTTTTAAAAATACACTTATCTTTGGTGACTAGTCAGCTAAGCAAGGAACAGACATAGTAGGCTTTGCTTAGCGCTAATAATATTATTTTACTTTAACCCTACCCTTTTTTTTTTAAAAAGTTTATCTCTACCAAAATTTAAACAAAAATATACAAAGCTGGTCAGTCTATTACTTAGCTACCAAAAGGCTAGGACAATATAATAATGATATACCACTACCCTTATCAGTTGCCTGCCTTACATTTACTGTTGTCAATCGACCATTACCTGACCATTAATTACTTAGCTGACCTTTATGGTCATTAAGTCCTGGTCAGTAAGTCTAATTTGTTTTAAAATTAGACAGTAGCTGCATACTCAAATAAAAGGCAAAAAAACCAAATTTTAGTTACTCTAATTATAAGTAGAAAATACCACTTACCGACCTGACCATTACTTACCCTGACCTTTATGGTAAGGTGTTGACTTTCTAAGTCACTAAGTCAGTAAGTGACTGACCCTGCTTAAGCAGTGGTTGACCTGACCCTCAAGGGTCATGGTCAGTCAGCCTTGCACTTTTTGAGTTAGGTTATTAGCTAATATATTACTTTTTTAAGATATAAAAAAATTAAATAGCTTACGCCTTAAAATATTTTTTTGTTTTTATATCAACAGGTGATTAGTTAAACTTTACTTTTTATTGGTTGTTTTACTTGTGTCTAAATTTTTTTTATTAAAAATAAGACAGTAACTGACCAGACTAACCCTTTAGGCTCAGGTCAGTGACCTTTATGGTCAGGTTGACTTTCTAAGTCAAGAAAGGACAGGACTTACTTTCGTAAAACAGCCAGTAATTAGTTATTATTTTACCGTATGACAAAGAAGGACTAAACAACCCAGCCTTACTTCCGTCAGTTGTCCCAGCCCGACCTTACCATTACTTATCTGTAAGGTAAGCAGGCTGGTTACGGTATTAAAAATTAAAAATAAATAAATTAATTAGCAGTTATTGCGCTTACTGACTTTTGTAAAACTACCATGACTTACTTGACCTTTATGGTCAGTCACTAAGTCAGTAAGTCTAATTTTTTAAAAATAAACAAGGCAAGAGCCATGACTGACTTAGTGACCTTTAGGTCAGTAAACCTTTATGGTAAGGTAAGTGACTTACCATGACCTTTATGGTAAGTCAAGTCAGTCAGATAAAAACAAAGTAAAATAAAATAATGAATTGGTTAAATTCTACAAATGCTAAAGAAATTGGTACGTTATATTTAATATTTTCAGTATTTTCAGGTATGATAGGTACTGCTTTTTCTGTATTAATAAGATTAGAATTATCTAGTCCAGGTGTACAATATTTACAAGGTGATCATCAATTATTTAATGTAATAATTTCAGCTCATGCGTTTATAATGATTTTCTATATGGTAATGCCTGGATTAGTAGGAGGATTTGGTAATTATTTTTTACCTATCCATTGTGGAAGTCCAGATATGGCTTTTCCAAGATTAAATAATATTTCATTTTGGTTATTACCACCAGCATTAATTTTATTATTATTAAGTTCTTTAGTAGAAAATGGAGCTGGGACAGGTTGGACAGTTTATCCTCCTTTAGCTGGAATACAATCACATTCAGGAGGATCTGTAGATTTAGCTATTTTTAGTTTACATTTAGCTGGAGTATCTTCATTATTAGGTGCTATAAATTTCATAAGTACAACTTTAAATATGAGAACAAATGGAATGTCTTTACATAAATTACCTTTATTTGTATGGGCTATATTCATAACTGCTATATTATTATTATTATCTTTACCTGTATTAGCAGGAGCAATAACAATGTTATTAACAGATAGAAATTTTAATACTAGTTTTTATGATCCAGCAGGAGGTGGTGATCCTATATTATATCAACATTTATTCTGGTTTTTTGGACATCCTGAAGTATATATTTTAATTATACCTGGATTTGGTATAGTAAGTCATATTGTTTCAACTTTCTCTGGTAAACCTATATTTGGTTATATAGGTATGGTTTATGCTATGTTTTCTATTGGTATTTTAGGATTTTTAGTTTGGTCTCATCATATGTTTTCAGTAGGTTTAGATGTAGATACTAGAGCATATTTTACAGCAGCAACAATGGTAATTGCAGTTCCTACAGGAATAAAAATATTTTCTTGGTTAGCTACTTTATACGGTGGTAGTTTAAGATATAGTACACCTTTATTATTTGTATTAGGTTTCTTAGCTTTATTTACTATAGGTGGTTTAACAGGAGTAGTTTTATCTAATGCTTCATTAGATATTGCTTTCCATGATACATATTATGTAGTAGCACATTTCCATTATGTATTATCAATGGGAGCTGTATTTGCTTTATTTGCTGGTTTCTATTATTGGACACCTAAAATAGTAGGAAGAACATTTAATGATTTATTAGGTAAAATACATTTCTGGACTTTATTTATTGGAGTTAATTTAACTTTCTTCCCTCAACATTTCTTAGGGTTAGCTGGTATGCCTAGAAGAATACCTGATTATCCTGATGCTTTCAGTGGATGGAACGTAATATCTAGTTTTGGTTCATTAATTTCAGTAATTGCTACAGTTTTATTTGGGTATATTATATATGATATTTTTGCGAACCAACCTAATGCGAATAATAATCCTTGGGCAGTAGCACCTTATTTTACTAGTGAAAATCAATTTAAAGACAATCAAGGAATAAATACTATAGAATGGACATTGGCTAGTCCTATACCATTCCATGCATTTAAAATGTTACCTGTACAATCTTAATTTTTAATTGACTGTCCCTTGCTTAGCAACTGGTGACTAGCCTAATTTTTATTCCCTGGCTTACGAAAGTGACCATAAAGGTCAGTAAGTCAGCGCAACAAATAACAATAATAATTAATTATTATTATTCTAACCCTTAGTAAACTAAGCCTAGTTCAGCCTCTTGCCAGGACCAGCTGCTTATAAAGTCAGCAGCGTACGCAACCAACCTTACCTGCCTTTTACTTAATTATCTTGAGTTAACTTACCTTACTTAATTACCATAAAGGTAAACCTGACCAAAGGTCACTTACTTTCGTCAGTTACTTACCATAAAGGTAAGGTCAGTCAGGTCATGGTAATTAACTTACTTTCTAAGTGACCTGACCATAAAGGTCATGGTAATTAATTAATGGTAGGATTACGAAAGTGACCTTTATGGTCAGGTAAGGCATCAGTTGCTAAGCAAGAGGCAGGTAACATGGGCAGGTACAAGTAGCAGGAAACAATATAAAATTTTTAATAGTTACTATATAAGTATATATATTCAGTTTTAATAAATAAATTAAATTAACATCTTTAGCTAAATGGTAAAGCAATTACCTTCGAAGTAATAGATTATTGGTTCAATTCCATTAAGATGTTATTTGTTTAGACTATTTTTTATTTTGCTGACCAGCCTCTGAATTTAAAGCTGTAGGCTTTTCTTGCGTGTCTAAATTTGTTTAAAAATAAGACAGGCTTACCTTACTTAATTACCATAAAGGTAAACCTGACCAAAGGTCACTTACTTTCGTCAGTTACTTACCATAAAGGTAAGGTCAGTCAGGTCAAGTCAGGGAACGAAGCTAGTAGCGTAGCAAGTTAAATTTATTTAACCAAACTAAAGACTAGGTCAGTAGTCCTTACCATTACCTGTGACGAAAGTCACTTGCGCTTGCGCAGCAATAGCCAGCCTACAAAGTGAAAGCATTATTTAAATAATATTTTTATAGTCTTGTAAATTATATTGATTATAAATAAAAAATTCTATAAGCAATATTTAGTTAGCAACTGTCCTTTGGTAACGGGCAGTTTATAGCAAACTGACTTTAGTTAAGCTGGTTGCGTACGCTGCTGACTTTCTAAGCAGCAGTTTTACCAGACTTACCTTTATGGTCCAGTCAGGTCAGTAGTATTACTACTTAAATATATAAAATTATTCTAAGGAAATAATATAGGAGTAAAAATCTAATAACTATTATTTTTTTGTATTGTAGTCGCTGACTTGACCTGACCCTGCTAAAGCAGGGGTCATGGTCAGTCACTATTGCGTTTTACTTACTTACCATAAAGGTCAGGTAATTAAGTTAGTCTGCAATTATACAATAATAATTAAAATTTTCTATTTTTATTTGTCCTATCGTTGTTCACAACTATTTTAATATAATATACTATATTGCTTTTTCTAAATTAATATAATGTTAATTTAATTTATTTTCCTATTGACTTTCCTTCATTCATTGCTATAGCTGTTGGTAATTGGTCTGTCCATTACTTTAACTAACTTACCATGACGGTAAAGCTAATGTAAGATAAGCAATAAATGTCAGTATTAGATATTCTTAATTATAATCTCTTATATTAAAATTATATTTAAAAAATAAGAAAGTAAGTGACTTACTTACCATAAAGGTCAGGTCAGTCTGTCCTTATTTATTTTTTTAATAAAAAAAATAAGAAATAAGTCCTAAGTACTGATTTTTGGTCTTTAGTATTTTTTTACAATAGAAAGCACTTTTTAAATATTATAATTTTTATATTAAATTAATTTTTATAAGAGTATATAAAATAAAAAATTAAGGGCATTTGGTCGAGTCTGGTTTATGGCGCTCGTCTTGAAAACGAGTACTTTTAAACAAAAGTCGTCGGTTCGAATCCGACAGTGCCCGTATTATTTTATATTTAATTTTGTTACTTACTTAGTGACCTGACCATTAGTTAACTTACCTTACTTAATTACCATAAAGGTAAACCTGACCAAAGGTCACTTACTTTCGTCAGTTACTTACCATAAAGGTAAGGTCAGTCAGGTCAGTTCAGTCAGGTCATGGTCAGTCAGTTAGTCACTTAGCAACTAATTTAGTTTTAAAAATAAGACTTAACCTATAGTAATAAAAGTACTAAATTCTTTTAGTTCAATGGTTAGAACGGCATTCTTCTAAAGTGCACATTCTGGTTCGAATCCGGAAAAGAATACTTATTTATTTTATACCAAAACAGTTGTCCTTTGTTTGACTTACCATAAAGGTCAGTCACTTCTGTTGTCCCTGACTGACTGACTTTCGTCTTGCTGCGTTTCCTTTCTTGACCTGACCCTAAATGGGTTCAGTTCACTTTCGTAAGCCTTACTATAAAGTTAAGGCTGGGACAGAACGCTACTAATTTATCCCTTAAAAAAATTATAAAATTTTTAGCCTGGTTATAAAATAAAGGAATAATCGTCATTGGTAAGATATCACGATTGCTAATCGTTCGGGTAATACCCTTGGGCGTTCGACTCGCCCTTATTCCGTTTAAAGAATAATGTTAGCGCCTATACGCTATATTGGCCTGACTTAGAAAGTCAACCTGACCATTAATTACTGACGAAAGTCAACCTGAGCCTGCTTACTTTCGTAAGTTACTTACCATAAAGGTAAGGTCAGTCATGGTCAGTCAGGTAATTAAGGTTAAGGTCAGGGTAAGGTCCGTCTGTCAGTGACTGGACCTTTATGGTCAGTCAAACAAAGGACAGTAGTTAAGGCTGGCAAGAGGCCTTGCGAACACAATTAATTTTTTCAAGATACTAATTTAAAAATTTATATTAAATAAATTTATTATAATTTAATAAAGGGCAGGTGATCCGATTGGTAATGGTGGTTCTCTGTAAAAGAATTGGTTAACGCCGTTAAAGGTTCGATTCCTTTTCTGCTCAAATAAAAACTTAAAAAAATAAGTCTTTATTTTTATACTGTGTGACTTACTTAGTGACCTGACCATAAAGGTTGACTTTCGTCATCAGTCTTATTTTTTTTTAATGTAGCTGAAATAGTTTAAAAGGTTAAAACTTACCACTCATGACGGTAAAATAAAGGTTCAATTCCTTTTTTCGGCTTTTTTAAATTAAATCTAAGTGTCCTTTTTACATTATAGTGCATGTAGACAGCAATTTTAAATATATAAGTATAATGTTAGATAGGTAAAATAATATTTTAATTAAAATTAATTAAAATAAAATAAAAAAAATAAAATATTAAGACTAAGCTTAGATAGAAGCTACTTCTATATGCATTAGCTTAATATTATAAAACACAATAATACATAATATGATTTTAATGATTTTTAAATCTTTTTTTAGTAATCCTAATATAACTTATGAGCAAGCCACGGCTTATATTTGTGGATGCGATAATAATAATAATAAGAGTATAAATTTTTCTGTTATAAGTCAGTTAATAGACACGTTTAGGTTTAATAATTCAAATTTTTCTCTTTTTAAGGCTGAATTAATCAGTAAAAATACAGATAATAAAATTTTACTAGAGGATATAAATACTATTTCCGAGTTTTCTGAAGGTTCAGTTTTTCTACTGGATACACACCATGTAGGTATAACCCATGTTACTGATGCAGTAGTCGATAATTCTATGCACCACACTAAATTAAGTGTTTTCGAAATGTCCGACACCTTCAACTTAATTAATATTATACAAAATAGTTACGATTATATTTTGGAATTAATTTCTAAATCAAATGCTAAACTAATAGATTACCCTAAAGTACATATGGTGGATGCAGTCGACCGAGAAAGTTATAACTCTTATAGAGAATATCGAATGGCAATTAAGGCAGAAAGGCAAAGTCTAATTTTAGCTAAATTGAAAATGGTTCGAGCGATGGCTAGCATTGGTAATAAAATCGCGAGCCATCATCCTGAATTTAACCTTGAAATTTTCAATCAAGCTATTTTCTTAAATGATATCAGTCCAGAACAAGCTATAGTAATTAACCAAGCATTTGAGTATATTAGTTTTATTACATAATTAATAGTTAACATTATTGCCGTTGCGCTAGCGCTTACAAAAAGGTAAGTTGCTTCTTGTGCTGCGTTTTCCAGCCCTACCTTACCATTAATTACCTTACCTGACTGACTGGACCTGACCCTGCTTAAGCAGGGTTTACCTTTATGGTCAGTAAGTCACTAAGTAAAGTAAGCAGTGGTCATGGTCAGTCACTTACTTTCTAAGCAACTACTTATTTATAATTCTATTTTTTCCCTATTTTCAGTTTCCAACCTTAAAAACAATATATAAAATGTTTTTAATTAGGGTTTTCTTATATTTATTTATTCATTAAGATCTGTAGCTGTCCTTTGGACAAAAATTAAAATATTACCCATACAAAATTATATTTTATCCCCATTTTCGCTTATGCCTTTCCTTTGGTCAGTTTGACTTTCTAAGTAAGTCAGTCCAGTCAAGTAAGAGAATAATTTAACCTAGGATAAGGCTATATCTTACCTTTGTACTTAATTACCATAAAGGTCAGTTTTCCAGTTATTAATATTTCTAATGATCATGTAGTAAGTAATTTTTTAATTCAGTTACTGACTTGTGTCTGACCATGACCTGACTGACCATGACCCTGCTTACTTTCTAAGTTACCTTTATGGTCCAGTAAGGTTTACTTTCTAAGTCCAGTCAGGTCAAGCCATAAGGCGAGGGGTTAAACTAATTCAGGTAATAGTCCTTTGGACAATAGGCTATTAATTTTATTTTTGTTTTTGTCGTCCTGCCCTGTAGACAGTAGTTGTGTTTCTAGGCTTGCGGAGCTAGCCAAGTACGCTGGGGCAGTTTGGTCAGGAGTCGCTGAAAAATTAGTTAAAGCAATAGCACCTTTTCCAATTTCTAATACAAAACCAATAGTTAAAATAATAAAAAATATAATCCCAATTGAAAAACCAAAAATAGAAACTTGATATAAAGAAACAGCTAATGGAAATAATAATAAAATTTCTAAATCAAAAATTAAAAATAATAATGCTACAATCATAAAATGAATTTGAAATGTAGATCTAGTTTGTTCAGGTAAAGCTAAAAATCCACATTCATAAGCAGAAATTTTATTTTCATCTGGTTTATGAGGAGCTAATAAAATATTTAAAGCTAATAAAATGAAAGCTAATATTGGAATAAAAATAAATAAAAATAATAAATTAGTCATTTAAAATTTATTGTTTGCCTTGCAATAATCCTAATATTATTTAAAAAATAACTCAGGAAAATATGCAAGTCCTTTATACACAATAATATATAATTATCAGCTATTGCTTATTGCATACTGACCTGACTTAGAAAGTCAATATTTATGGTCAGTAAAACAAAGGACAGTTACAGATAATTATAAATTAAATAATGTTAAAGAAAGTACTTGAGTACTACTTAAAATTAATGTTGGTTTAAAAATAAAAAATAAAATAAATAAACTTAAAGAAGAAATTATAAAACTATGAAATGAACTTAATTTGAAAGTTTCTGCTGGTAGGCTTTGCCAATTCAAAGGACTAGTTATTAGTCTATTATCTTTCTTACTTTCTGATAAATGAATAATTTTAATAATTTTTAAATAATAAGAAGCACTTATAACACTTACTATTATAGCAATTATAGTTAATAAATAATAACCTTGATCTATTGCAGAATACAATACAAATTGTTTAGAAAAGAAACCAATTAAAGGAGGAATACCTGCCATAGAAAATAAAGAAATAGAAAAAGTTAAACTTAATAAAGGATTCATAGAGAATAAACCTTGTAAATCTTTAATATATTTAATATCTATGATTTCTAAATTTTTTAAATTTATTTTATCATTATATTTAATATAACTAATAGCTAATAAAATAAAAAAAATATTTAAATTAGTAATAATATATTGTATTAAATAAAATAAAAAAGAATCTATAGATTGTTCAGTATTTATAGCTATAGCTAATAACATAAATCCAATATGTGAAATAGTACTATAGGCTAATAATCTTTTTATTTTAATTTGAGCTAAACCTACTACTGTTCCTATTATTAAAGAAAAAATAGAACTAATTAATAAAATATTTTTAACAATATTAATAGATAATAGATTAGCACTATAATTTAAAATATCTAAGTAAATATATTCTTGTCCTGACCAAAGGTCACTGGGTTGTAATAATGCTATAGTTACTAAAGTATAAATTTCTAATAATAAGATTAATATAGATATTTTAGGCATTATTGTTAACCAAATTGTTACTATTGTAGGTGTTTCATCATATACATCAGGTGACCAATTATGTAAAGGTGCAGCTGCTATTTTAAATAATAAACCTATAATTATTAATACTATACCTAATAAAGTACCTTGTATTATATAATCTATATTTTGGTAAGCACCAGCACTTAATAATGTATATATTGATTCTAATTGAGTCATTCCTGTATATGAATATATTATACCAAAACCTAATAATATAATACATGAAGAGAATCCACCTAATAAAAAATATTTTAAACCTGCATTAGTAGAATTTTCTGAATTTCTATAAATTGTACTTAAAATATATAAACCAAAAGATTGTAATTCTATACTTAAATATATTGATATTAAATCAAAACTTGAAACTAATAAACTTGAACCTAAAGTACTAAATAAGACTATTATTGAATAATCTGTAGCTATTTCAGTTGTTTCTAATTTGCCTATGTATTTTGGCTGGCTGCTGCGCAAGCGCAAGAAAGGACTTACTGTATCATTTATATTTTTATTATTAATTATAGGCCAACCTATTAAAATAATAGATCCTATTAATAAAAAAAATATTTCAATTGTTTGACTTATATTTGTTATTTGAAATAAACCACTATATATTCCTATTCCGGATCCAATTGACTGAATATATAATATATTAAAACTTAATATACCAGATAGTAATAATATTATAGCAGAGATTCTTGTAAAATGTATATTAGATATTCTTATTAAAGGTAGGGCCTTAGCCACTATTAAAATTAATATGGATGAAAACAACATCTAAAAAACCTATTTATTTGCTAATTAATTTGTATTAAAATAGACAAGCAATACCTGTGTTACTTACCTTGACCCTGCTTAAGCAGGGTCAGTCAGGTAACTGTATAAATTTGTTAAAAAATAAGATAGTGAACTGACCATGACTTACCATGACCTTTATGGTCCAGTCAGGTAAGGGTAATTAACAGAGGAGATAAGGGTTATAATTATATAGCAGCCTTACTTCCGTCTGTTTGACTTGGCCATTACTGTGACGAAAGTCACTGCTTAGAAAGTCAGGTAAGTCCAGTCAGTCTGTCTAAATTTTTTTTGTTTCAAAATAAGAAACTGACTGATCTGACCATGAACCTTTAGGGTCAGGTCATGGTCGAGCAGGTAAGCTGACGAAAGTCAGTGTTGCTTATTAATCTTTTATTATATTAGCACTAGTATTTCCAGCTAAATTAAATAATACAAAGAATGTAGAAGCTAAATATATTATAAATAATCTCATTTCAATAAACATATTAGTTGTTGGCTCTAATTGTACAGCGTACGCAGGTAAGTTTTCGTAGCTTACTAACATAGGAGTAAATACTAATAATAATAAAGATAATAATCCTATAGTAATATATAAAGAATAAGTAGTAATAATACCAGTATCTAATTTAGCAATATTAATACCAGTATTATAGAAATTATTAGCTAAACCATAAGGTCCTATTAATTCAATAGCTCCTCTATCAATTTCTTTAGAAATTTTATAACCTAATTTAAGTCCTTTATTCACTAATAAATGATTATAAATAACATCAAAATAATATTTACTATTAAAGAAAGTATATAATGACTTAATAATTTTATTTTTATGTGCGATGACATTAATAAAAGCTAAAGGTTTAACATGATATAAAAATATAGCAGTAAAAGCACCTAAGAAACTAATAATAGCAGGTAATAATTTAATAAAAGGATTTAAAGAAAATTCTGCTTCAATTAAAGTTAAATTATTAGGATGAGTAAATAAAGAATTAGCAAAAAAATCACTACCTACACCAACATAAATATCACTTACTATATAACCAAAAAATATACTAAATAAAGATAAAATTAATAAAGGTAAAATAGTAGCAATATTACTTTCATGAGTATTTAAATAATAATTTTTAGGAGCATTAGGATAAGTTAAAAAAACTAAACTTATTAATCTAAAACTATAAAAAGCAGTTATTCCTGCAGTTATTGTACCTAATATATAAGCATACATACCACTAAAACTATAATTACCAAAAGCTAATTCTAATATAAGATCTTTACTATAAAATCCAGTTAAATAAGGAGTAGCTAATAAACTTAAAGTACCAGTTAACATAACTGCATAAGTAAAAGGTAAAAATTTTATTAAACCACCCATTTTTCTTACATCTTGTTCATCTGCAAAAGCATGTATTACTGCTCCAGCTCCTAAAAATAATAATGCTTTAAAAAAAGCATGATTAACTGTATGCATTAAAGCTACATTATATTGACTTAAACCTATAGCCATCATCATATAACCTAATTGAGAAATAGTACTAAAAGCTATTATTCTTTTTAAATCATTTTGTAATAAACCAGCTGTAGCTGCAAAAAAAGCAGTACTTGTTCCTATTATTGTTATTATTAATAATGCTGTACTACTATATTCTAATATAGGTGAACATCGTAATAATAAATATATTCCTGCTGTTACTAGTGTAGCGGCATGTAATAAAGCACTTACAGGTGTAGGAGCTTCCATACTTCCAGGTAACCAAGAATGTAAAGGTATATTAGCACTTTTAGCTAAAGCACCACCTAATAATAATAATGAAATAATAGTTATAGCTGTTTCATTCATATAAGGTATTAATGAAAATACTTGAGAATAATTTAAAGTTCCTAATAAAGAAAATATAGAAAAAAATCCTATACTCATTAACATATCTCCACCTCTATTCATTGTAAAAGCTAATATTGCGGATTTATTTGCTTGTATTCTAGTAAAATAATAATTGATTAATAAATAAGATACTACTCCTATAGCTTCCCAACCTACAAACATTACAAAAAAATTTCCACCACATATTAAAAATAACATTCCTGCTGTAAAGGCAGATAAATATGAAAAAAATCTTTGATTATGAGGATCTGAAGATAAATAATCTATTGTATAGATATGAATTAATGTTGAACAATATACTACTGCTAATCCTAAAGATACTGTTAATTGATCAAAATAAAATTCCCATTTTATTTGCATTAATTCTGATTCTATCCAACTTCCTAAATCTATTTCTACTACTGATCCACTTATTCCTACTTCATAATAAGCTATACTTATTAAGATAGAAGTTATGATTAAACAAGTACAAGTTATGATTTTTGAACCTGTGACTCCGACTTTTCTTCCTAGAAAACCTGAAACTATTGAACCTAATAAAGGTAATAATATTATTGATAAATACATTTTTGTTTAGTTAGTTGGCTGACTTGACTGACCATAAAGGTCATGGTCAGTCACTATGTCCTTTGGACAGAACCAATTAATGATATTGTACCTCTTAATCTATAATATGCTACTAATATGCTTAATCCTATAACTGATTCAGCTCCTGCTATAGATATAATAAATATACTAAATGTTTGACCTATATTATCATCAAATCCATATGACATTATTAATATTAATAAAGTTACGGATAATAACATTATTTCTATAGCTATTATCATTAAAATTATATTTTTTCTATTTAAAATAAAACCTAATATTCCTATTAAAAATAATATTAAAGCTAAATTCATGTTTATTATCGCTCGCTCTGCGAGCAAGTTGTTCATTTTAGTTAAGTAATATTTGCTTTATCTGTTAAAAACAGTAAACACAAAAATAAGTATTGACGAAAGTCACTTACTTACTGACCATAAAGGTAAACCTGACCCTTTATGGTCAGGCTCAGGTCAAGTAAGTAACAGATAAAGCAATAGGAAGTAGAGTAATCGAAACTCTGTCTGCAATGTGTAAAATTACTGCTAAACCACTCAGCTAACCTCCTTAAATTTATTTATTAGATTTTTTTGCTATGTTAAATTTGTTTAAAAAATAAGAAACTGACTGACCATGACCCTAAAAATCATGATAAGTCAGTTAATTACCCTGCTTAAGCAGGGTCATGGTCAGGTAAGGACAGGGTGACTTTCGGCATCAAGTCTATTAAAAAAATTAGACAAGTAATTACTACTTATAGTTTTGTTGGCCTTAAAATTTACTGGTTGTTTTGCAATATATGTGACTTGACCTGACTGACCTTTATGGTAAGTTACTTACCTTAGGGTAATTAAGGGTCATGGTCAGTCACTAAGTAAGTAACACAGAGCTAATTTTAGAATATAAGTATGACTTTTGGTAAGTAGCCCTTTGTGCTTGCGTAAGTGACCTGACTTAGAAAGTCAATATTTATGGTAAGTCAGCAATACAAATTTATTTTTCCCTAAATATTTCAAATTGATATTTTTATTTCAAAGAGATAGCTCTTGTATTAAATATATTGCTTAAATTTTACTAGTGACGAAAGTGACCTGACTTAGTGACTGACCATAAAGGTCACTTAGAAAGTAAGTTAATTACTGACGAAAGTCAGGTCAGGTCATCAAGTAAGTAAGTCCTTAATAAAGATTTAATTTTAGAGCTATCGCTCCGCGACAATTAATGCTTCCTATAATCACCAGTAAACCTACGCTGCCCTTACCATGACTTGACCATAAAGGTCACTTAGAAAGTAAGTTAATTACTGACGAAAGTCAGGTCAGGTCATCAAGTAAGTAAGTGGTGAATGTAGGCCAAGCAATTCTTGCTTAGCAATAATTCATTTTTTAAAACTAAATTACTTGCTAGCAGGACAACAACTAAAAATTTTAAGAAGTTATGCCTCAATTAATACCTTTTTTCTTCTTTAATCAAATATTCTTTTCATTTGTTGTTTTATTTAGTATAATTTATATTTTTTCTAAATATATTTTACCTCAATTTACTTTTCAACAAGTTATTAGATTATATATCACTAAATTAAGTAATAATGGAAGATAATTTATTAGCTGTTTCTTAATAGCCATAATTTACTTGCGCAACAAGCGCAAGTAAATTATTTGGACAGACACGCAGCTAATATTATTTTAACCCTTAATACAATTATCCCTTATGGTAAGTAAGTCACTTGCGCCTACTTTCTAAGTCAGTTACTGACCCTGCTTAAGCAGGTTCATGGTCAGGTAATTTTTATATTTTTCTAAATAATCTGAGGTTAATCTAGTAGATACGGTACTTGCGCTTGCTGACCATAAAGGTCACTGACTGACCATTAATTAACTGACCCTTTAGGTTAAGTCAGATAGATATCTTCTGGAAATTTTTATAGTTCAACAGAACCAATTAGTTATCTATATTCTAAAAAAAAATAGTTGGGTCTATAGCTTTAGCGTTAATAGGTGAAATAGAAAAAGTAGAAAAATTGTTTTTAAGATATTACTACTTTCGCTTTGCGAGAAAGGCTAGGGATAAATTTATTTTGTAACATTTTATATTAAAAATATATTTATCTTGCTTAATCTAAATTATTAATGTAATTCTATAGCATCTCTTAAGTAAGAACATGTTAATAAAGTAAATACAAAAGCTTGAATTAAAGACACTGCAATTTCTAAACCTACTAAAGCTAAAAATATCGCAAATGGTATTAAAGTTATAATAGCTACTATTATATTACCTGTAAATAATTTATATAAATAAGTAGATAATATTTTTAATAGTGTATGACCAGCTACAATATTAGCAAATAATCGAACTCCTAATGATACAGCTCTAGCTAAATAAGAAATTAATTCAATTAATGCTAATAAAGGTACTAAACCTAAGGGAGTTCCAGCAGGTATAAAGAATGAGAAAAATTTAATTCCGTGTATCGAGATTGATAATATAGTTACTCCTATGAAGATTGTTAAACTTAAACCTAAAGCTACTACACCACTGGCTGTTACTGCAAAAGAATAAGGTACATTAGAGATTAAATTTCCTATTAATATAAAGAAAAATAATGAATATATAAATGGTAAATATATTTCATTATGGTTACCTATTTGTTCTCTTACCATAGTATTTAAACTTGCAAATGAGGATTCTAAGGTTATAGACGTTTTACTTGGGACTAAGTTATAATCATTATTTCCATAGTAGTGTAATCCTACTACTATTAAGAATATAAAAATTGTATATAAAGCTAAATTTGTTAAGCTTATGTTTATATGACCTAATATAGGTGCATTAATACCTATTAAGCTTGTTACTTCAAATTGATTTAAGGGAGATAAAATAAATAAATTATTCATAATTATTATTTGTATTTTATTTAAACCACATATTTAGAATATAAAAGAATGGCTTTTTTTTTAGAATTAAATTACTAAAAAAAATATAGTAAGCTTAATATATAAAATTCTATTAGCAATACTAAATTATATCTATCTAACAATACAAGAGCGAGGCGACTCGAACGCCTACAAACAGTTTTGGAGACTGTGATACTACCATTATACAACGCTCTTTACTTACGAAAGTAAGCAGTTACATGGTTGACCAGACTTACTGAGCCTGCTAAAGCAGGGGTCATGGTCAGTCAAGTCAGGTAATTGACTTTCGTCATCAGTCAGTCGATTGTCTTATTTTTAAACAAATTTAGTTGCTAAGCAAGTAAGTAAGCAGAGAATAAATTGGAGAAAGATAGATTCGAACTATCATTATTATATTGCAAATATAACCGATTAACCATTATCAGATTTCCCCTTACTTACCTTACCTTACCATTAATTACCTTACCTGACTGACCATAAGGTAACTTAGAAAGTAAGCAGTGGTTGACCTGACCCTCAAGGGTCATGGTAAGTCAGGCTTTACTTTTGGTAAGGCATATTTAATGTTTTTTTTAAATACGAATAATCAGATTCGAACTGATAATATCTACTTGGAAGGTAGAGGTTATACCATTTAACTATACTCGTGATCCTACTAATTTTATATTTTAAATTAGTGACTTACCATGACCCCTGCTAAAGCAGGGGTCAGTCAGGCAGGAGAAAAAATAAGGGATAAAAATATCCCAACGCTATATTTTAAACAATACGAACAAAGAGACTTGAACTCTTAAGGGATTACTCCCACTTCTGCTTAAGAGAAGATTGTTTACCAATTTCAACATGTTCGTTCTTTACCATTAATTACCTTATTGACCATAAAGGTCACTTACGAAAGTAAACCCCTTACCCTGCTTAAGCAGGGTTGACCATAAAGGTCAGGTCAGTCACTTACTTTCGTAAGCGGGGTCATGGTCAAGTCACAGTAAATTTATTTTATATTATTGTAAATTTATTATATTATTGTAAATTTATTATATTATTGTAAATTTATTATATTATTGTAAATTTATTTTATATTATCTGTTACTTACTTAGTGACTGACCTGACCTTTATGGTAAACCCTGCTTTAGCAGGGTCAGGTCCAGTCAGTCAACCTGTTACGAAAGTCACTGCTTTTTTAACCTTACCTTTATGGTAAGTCAGTTAAAAAATAAGTATTTTTTATTTTTACAAATATAAACATTTAGTTTTTTTATAAATTAGTATTGCTAAACTAATAAATCTTATACTTTACAGTATTTACATTTGCAACCTATTTAGAAATGTTCTATTTCTTAATTATTATTGTTCTGTTTTAATTTTGTTAAAGCAAAACAATATATTAGTATAAAGGGAGTAGATTCTTGCTTTATAGACATTCAGCACTTATCTATTATGTTTGTGGCTACCCAACTATGCATTTATATCAATTTAATTAAAATAAAATTAAAATGATTACAAACAATTGGTACACTATATAAACACAGCCTATTGGTCCTTTCGTACTGGAAGGTCTGTCCCTGTTTACTAAATTTTCCACCAGAAGATAGGGACCATACTGACTCACGTCGTATTAAACCCAACTCACGTACCCTTTTAATCGGCGAACAGCCGAACCCTTCCAAGCTTCTTCCCCCGGAGGATAGGATGAGTCGACATCGAGGTGCCAAACAGCCGAGACAATGTGTACTCTCGTCGGCTATCAGCCTGTTATCCCTAGCGTAACTTTTATTAATTGATCCCCGTCTATCCCATATTATAGCGAGGGGTCACTATGCCCTACTTACGTATCTGTTTGACTTTTAAGTCTATCAGTTAAGCATGCTTAACGCCATTGAACTCTGCGCAACCCTTCACTGGTTGATTGATCTCCATTCAATTTCTAGCTATGCCTTTTAAAAAGAAAAAACTCTTAGAAATGACCAATTTAATTTAATAAAATCATAATCAGGTCAGGTCAATAGAGGTATTTGTAATTTTAATTTTTATTAAATTATATTGGTTGCTAAGCAAGCCAAAAAAACAAAACAATTGGATGTACTTTGCTACTATTTTAAAGACGACCGCCCCAGTCAAACTGCCAATTAGTCAACTCTCCCTTTATATTTTAATTTTAAGGTGAACATAAACCCAACTTATATTATAAGGTTTCCACTAACATCTTTCGATTTACCTATTCACTATTAATATAAGCTGTTCTAGATTCATATGATAACTAATTACAGTAAAGCTGCATAGGGTCTTCCCGTCCCCCTGGTGGTAACGCGCATCTGCACGCGTAATTCAATTTCACTGAGCAAGTTGTAGAGACAGCGAGACCATCGTTACATTATTGATACCGGACCACATTTAATGGCCAATTTATTTTGCTACCTTAGGATCCTCATAGTTAAGACCGCTATTAACCAGACTTTCGATAAATCACAGTTTTATTAGTAAAAGCGCTAATGCAGTATTGCAATAAACGCTACTAACCATGATTGTTCTTATATTAATGGCATTGGGCAAATTTCACACAGTATACTATCACATTAATGATTGCACTGTGTTGTGTTTTTAGTAAACAGTCGTGGCCTCCGATTATGTGTCACCTTATTATTAATTACTTGTTTCCAAGTAATATATATTAAATAATAAGGTACCTCTTGTCGTCAAACTTATGAGGTGAATTTGCCGAGTTCCTTAACAACTTTTAGCTCTACGCCTTAGTATTCTCAACTAACGAACCTGTGTCGGTTTAGGGTACGGTAGTACTAAGCTTTAAATTAATTAAAGCCAATATATTAATTTCCTGATCATTAAATATTGCGCTGTATTTTACAAAAAGCAATATATAATGATTTGCTATAATATACTCATCAGTAGTAGCTATTGCTACATTCCTTAGAGGCCGCATTAACACAAAGAGGATCAACCTTTCTATTGTAACCCTTTCGTATTCGGCGAATTCCATTATAGGAATTTTTTACGTTACTCATGTCAGCATTCTCTCTTCAGTAACCTAATATATAATGAAACACTATAATTTCAACAGTTATACTGAATGTTCTACTACCTAGATTAAGAATAAATACTAAAAAATATTAATATCTTAATCAACACAATATCGGTTGATTGTTTAGACCCGTTGAATTTTCGGCGCGACTATCTCTAGTAGCTGCTGTTGCGTTGTTACAAACGTTCATTATAAGTAGCGACTGCCAGGCTCACTTCACAGCTGTATTTGATATTGCTACGTCCTTAATTTCACTTAACAATCATTTGGGACCTTGATTAGTGTTCTCGGCTGTTTCCGTCTTGACTGTCCAACTTAGCATGTACAGTCTGAATATCTACTATCAATTTATGTAATTCCGAGATTCACTTCCAAAGGTAAGATTTTCTAGATCCCCGCAACCTAAACGCATTAACCAAAATTAAAAATTAACAGGTTATTTTGTTGGGAATTGCCTTGCTGTACCTCCATAAATCTCTTAGGTAGACATCATACTAAAATATGTTTCGGTAGAAAACCAGCTAGCACCAGGTTAGATTGGCATTTCACCACTTACCAAAACTCATCGGAGAATTATGCAACATTCAACCGTTCGATCCATTATAATCTGGTCTTGGTAAGATCACCTGGCTTCGGGTCTAATAGAAGTAACTTACCCATTACTATTTTGTTTTTATAGTATAGTCGCTTTCGCTAAGGCTATGAACCTTGCTACTTCTATTAACTTGCTGACCCATTATGCAAAAGGTACGCCGTCATTCTACTAACAATTAATGTTAAGAATTTCGACTGCTTATAGAATTACTAATTCAAGATCTATTTCACCATTTTTTAATTTAACTAAATTAAAATATATGTATACTACATGCTTTTCAAACTTTTCCTTCACAGTACTTTTGCACTATCGCTAAATTTATAATACTTAGCCTTAGAGGATGGTTCCCCTTTATTCCAACAAGTTAACTCTCATTGTACTTATTATTCTAGTAATATTTAAGCCATGTCTATTTTTAAAAAAATCCAGACAGGCAGTAACTAGTTATTATCTATTTTTAAAAAATAAGATAATAATTATCCACTCATTTAAAGCGCTTGCTAATTTATCTTAGCAAGGAGTTTATATTAATATAAGGACTATTATTAACCTTTTTATAGTTATATTTTAAAATTAAAATATATTTTGTTTTTTATATATAAACTCGATATTTAGGCTAATTCGATTTCACTCACCATTACTTTCGAAGTCTCGGTTGATTTCCTTTCCTTTCCTTAATAAAATGTTTTACTTCAGGAAGTGTTTTATAATAAAGATTTACCTTAGGATTGCTTAATAAATATATTCCTTAATATTATTTTTTTAGGTTAAGCTTTTGGTTTAATAACCTCCTTTTTATATAAATTTGCCTTAGTTTTCCTTAATAATCCCTTTTTATTACGTTTATGTTAATACAATTATTTTTAATGTTACTATATATTTGACATCGATACTTTTAAATCTGTTAATTTATTATTAAAATATGTTTTATTCTTATTATTATTAAATTGTAAAATTTAAAGATTAAATCTTAAAAAAACCTGTCCTGACCACTTACCATAAAGGTCGGGTCAAGTCATTGGCAACAAAATCACTAATTTAAAAATAAGGGTCATGGTCAGAGGGTTAAAATATGTTTTATTTATTATCCAACTGCTCGTTCCCGAACAGTTACCTTGCTATGACTTTTGAGATGTTACTCAGAAGAGTTCACTAATATTAATAATATAAAACAATTATAATTGTTTTAAATTAAATATTGGTAATTAAAACCATGATTTGATCTTAAGATAAGATTATAGTCAGTATAATTATAATTATATAAATAGTAGTTTCTCTCTATCCAAGCTTCTTCCCAGCGACAGACAGTTAGTTCATCCCGAATATAAACTTCACCGTTGCGTAATGATCAACGATTACTCGAAATTCCTCCTTCATGTTGTCGAATTTCAGACAACAATCCGTCTAAAAAAAAAATTAACTTTCTTTAATGATTTGCTATTTCTTTACTTAGATTTTTGCGTCATTTTGTAAAAGTTTTTATAGCACGTCTATAGCCCAGTTCATGAGGGCCATAACGACTTGTCTTAGTCCCAAATGAATTTATTTAAAATACATAAATTGTTAAGTAAAAATTAACAACAGGGATTGCGTCCGTTAGTGGAGTTAACCTAACTTTTCACAATACGGACTGACGACAGCCATGCAACACCTGTAAACGAATTTCTAATAATTTATTTAAAAAAATAAATAGTAGAAACTACTCAAATAATAATTAAAAATTATTTTTTTGGATATACAAGAACTGGTAAGATTTTACGCGTACTCTCGTATTAAATAACATGCTTCACTTCGTTTGCTTCGAGACCGACTAATTTTTTTGGTTTCAGTTTTGCAACCGTACTCTCAAGGCGGAATGGTTAACGCGTTAGCATCGCTATCAATTCTTTTATTAACAAACTACCATTCATCGTTGACAGTGAGAGGTATCTGGGTATCTAATCCTATTTCCTATTCTCACCTTCGTTTCTCAGCGTCAATCATTTCTAGATAAAAAGCTTTCACCCTTAGTATTCCACTTAATATCTACGGATTTCATCCCTACACTAAGTATTATTTGGTTTATCCTCAATATGATTCTAGCTTATAGTCATTCATTTTTATATTATGATAATTTAAAAATGGAACTTTTGTAAGCTGCCTACACACCCTTTACGCCTTTTAAAGACGACTAACGTTTGCGTTTCTGGCGTTACCGAGTCTTCTGGCACCAGTAATTTAGACAACACTATTAGTAAAGTAATATCATTTTTTTCCTTTACGTTATCATAAAGACCATCTATTAAATGATTTTATGATTTCAGTTAGCTAGTTCACTCTTGCGAGCATTGACTAATATTCTTGACTGCAGATTGCTTATGCAATTTGGGACTTCTCATTCCCAATGTGGCCAGCGGTTCTTTCAAACTTGACTATTGATCGTAGGCTTGGTAGGCTTTTACTCTACCAACTACCATTAAACAAAATAAATCAATTCTTATAGTGGAAAATTTCCTTTATTATAAAACTATCCTCTATTTGAGAGGTCTATAAGGTATCTAATTTATTATTACTCACCTGTACACCTTGTTATTTGAAAACAAACGATTTGCATGTCTTAAAACTACTGAAAAACGTTCAATCAGAACCAAAATTAAATTCTTACTGATAATTTAATATAAATTACTATTTATATTGTATTTTATATGCTATGGCTATAGAATTTTTCTAAGCAAGCAATTTTTATTTTTTTATTACTCTTTTATTTTTACTGCTTTTTATGATTTATAAAAATAACTGACCTGACCATAAGGTCACTAATTTTTTCAATGAACTAGGCAACTTTTGGATAGAATCCTGAATATATACTCTATAAGGGTATTTACCATTAATAGGAGTACCATAATTCAAGGTGATACTAATAATCCGCCCTTACTTACCCTGCTAAAGCAGGGTTAGTCACTGAAAACAATGCTAGCATCTGCTAGTTCAAATATATATTTTAAAATAAAATTAGAATCAAAATTAGATAAATTATGACAATTGAAGGTATATCCGTTATACTTTCTTCTAAGTATGGATTGGAAAGCATCTTTGAACATGTAGCTTTCATTTATATAATCTCCTAAGAAGAAAGATAAACCTGCAGTAGCATCCAGATTATTATAATAAATACAGATTAAGTAAGGTTTGAATATTACCCTCCCGTTATCTTGAGTTACTCTTTGAGCTTCAATATCGAATACTCCTATTTTATTGCTAAGTATTTTATCCCCCGCCAATTCTTGCATAAAATTAGTATTAATAGAATTAGTAACTAATAACATTTTACCGTCGATAGAATATAAATATTTTTTAGGATATTTACCTAAAATTACTCTTTCGAATGTTCCGGCTTCTTTTTGAATATCTTGAATTCGTATTTTACATAAGCCATCCTTGAATACTTCTATGTTATTAGTCTTAAAACCAAATTCATTTTTAATTACTTCTATTTGAAATACCTTATTACCTTCGGCAAACACTGTGTATCTCATACTATCATTTGTGGAAATAGGAGTACCTAAAACAGTTCCCATAAGATAAGGACTATTAAAACCTGGAATTTTATAATGATGACGAAAGTCACTGTCGTGAAATCACTTTTTCTTTTTGTGAAGCCACCGGTTAACATTCTTTCCGTAGGTATATCTCCTGACCAAAGGTCACTATAGAAACCGTGGAAATTAACAGCAGAGAAAAAGACATCCGTATAACCAGAATCTTTTAAGAACAATTCTGCTATGATATTATTTATAAAGAGTATTTTTTCCTCTTGCGTACCAGTAGTTCCCCACATCTTATCAATAGAAATGAAGCCGCCAGAAGTTTTTTCCAATTGGAACTGTATTAAAATATAACCTTTATTATTCTTTTCTTGCATAATAGGAATAACTTTTTCTTCCCAAACTTTTTGTATGTATTTTCTAATAATATCGCTAGTAATTAGAGTGACTTACTTAGAAAGTCAACCTGACCCTGACCTGAGCCTGCTTACTTTCGTAAGTGACTGACCATAAAGGTCAGGTCAGTCATGGTAAGTGGTCAGGGTCAGGTAAGTCCAGTCAAGTAAGTAACCACTTAAATATATAACAAGTGCTTACAGACAAATTAATAGAAACAAGCATTAAAAATTTCTGGAAAGAAAGAGTTTTAAAATATAAGAACCTGACTGACCAAAGGTCAAGTCATAAACATTTAATTTTATGTTATAGAGCATTAGCTGCGGATAGCACTATTTTCACATTAGGTCCAATGATTAGAGTTAATATTAACGAAACATCTATGGAATACATTATTAAAAAAATTATTACTATATTAAGTTTAAAGAACGATGCATATAAAAATAAAGGTTTAAATTCTATAATATTTCACTATGGTTTTGTAGAAGGTAAGGCTCCAGCTTATAATGTAAGCCTAGAAAATAAAAATATTATACATCAAAACTATAGACACTATAAATTACCTATGATTTTAGATCCGTTTAAATATGGTTTATTATTATTTGAGGAAAATCGATTGGAACATGATCACTTCTATATCTTGCAAAATAATAATGGTAATACATTTAAAATATTACAAACTATAGACCCTATTACAGGTTTAATTCATAATAATGTAGAATTAATAAGAAATGGAGTTACTGGTTTAGTTTATTCGGATCAAGAAATTAGTAATGGTATATTTACTAGAAGTATTGGTTCTAATAAATATTATTGTAGTTTAGAAAAAGGAATGGAGTTTTTCCATAGTATTAAGCAGAATAAGTTTATCAAGCCTGGAGTTATAGATAAAGAATTAAACCAGGATATAATTACATTAGATATAGAAACATATCAAAACAAAAAGAATAACCTAGTTAGGTTAATGCCATATTTAATAAGCTTCTACGATGGAGAACATTCATTTTCTAATTATTTAACTGATTTTTCTAATTCTGATTTAATGATCTTAGATATTCTTGATAAACTTATTATTAGAAAATACGATGGTTTTAAAGTTTACGTACACAATTTAAGTAATTTCGATTCTTTATTCTTACTAGATATATTACAAAATAATTTTGATATTAGTCTAATAAGAAATAAGGGTCGGCTTATCAGTATGAAAATAAGTAAAACTGTACCTAGTTTAATACATAAGGATAAAGTAACAGTTATCAGTTTAACTTTCTATGATAGTTATCAATTACTTCCTTCTTCATTAAGAAAATTAGCATTATCATTTAATACAATTACTCAAAAAGATATTTTTCCATATAACTTTGTTAATAAGGATAATTTAAATTATATTGGACCAGTACCAAGTATGGAATTCTTTCCATTGGATACCTTTTCTAGTGTAACTGAATATAATAGTTATGCATATAATAACTTTCCATCTCATGACTGGAATCTTAAAAAAGAAAGTATTAAATATTGTCAATTAGATTGTATTAGTTTATATCAAGTATTAAATAAATTTAGCCAATTAATATGGGATAAGTACCATATTAATATAACTAAGTTCCCTACATTGACTAGTTTAACTTTTAGTATATTTAGGGCACATTTCTTAGGAACTAATAAAATACCTATGTTAGCTGGGCAATTCTATAATGATATTAAGCAAGCTTATACTGGAGGAAGTACTGATATGTTTATACCAACTAATTTGTTTAAAAACAATATTAGTAGTTCAAGTATCTTGTCTAAAGTTTTTAAAAATGCTTGGGAAGTTATTTGTATTCTATATTATTATGATGTTAATTCTTTATATCCATATATTATGTCACAATTTGAATTACTGTCCCCCAGGGGACACGGAAAAATAGTTTACTTCGAAGGTAATATTTATAATCCTGATTTAGTTATTAATAATATCATACCGCAAAATGTTTTAGGTTTCTATTACTGTAAGGTTATTGCTCCTAATAATTTATTACATCCTATTATTCAGTTACGAATAAATAATACTACTTTAGCACCGTTAGGTAGTTTTGAATGTATGCTTTATAACAAAGAAATTGAAAATGCTAGAAAATATGGGTATGATATACAAGTTTTATGAGGTTATTATTTTACCGAAAAAGCCTATCTATTCAAGGAATATATTAAACAATTGTATGAACTTAGACTTACATATGATAAATCACATCCTATGAATTTAATTGCTAAATTGTTAATGAATAGTCTTTATGGGAGATTTGGTATGGATTTTTCTTTGGAAAATACTAGTATAGTTAATAATATAGAAATTAATGATATGTTGAATAATAATAATAATAATAATGGTAATATTATTGACATAGAACCTTTAGGTAAAAATAACTTTATCGTTACTCGTGATCAACCGTTTTATGCTAACATAAAGGATAAAATGTCTAGTTTATCACATCATCATAATATTAATGTTGGGATTGCTGCAGCTATTACTGCTTTAGCTAGAATTTATATGAGTAAGTTTAAAAATAACCCTTTGTTTAAATTATTTTATACAGACACAGATAGTATTTTTATAGATAAAAACCCTGTAGAAATGAATACTATTTTTAATGATGTTATAGGTAATAAGTTGGGTCAACTTAAACTTGAACATACCATTAAAAAAGCTGTATTCTTAGCTCCTAAGGCTTATTTCCTAGAATTAGAAAAAGGTGAATCTATTGTTAAAATCAAAGGTTTAAATTCTACTGTATTAAAAACTTTGAATAAAGATAATATAATAAATTTAGATACTTTTTTAAGTGTTCTAAATAAAGATAATGTAGTTGTTGTTGATCAGCATAAAACTATTAAAAATTTATTGGATGGTTCATTAGATATAGTTGAACAGGCATATACAATTAAACATAATTCTAATAAGCGAAATCTTGTATATCAGGATGGTATTTTGATTAATACTACACCTAAAGTATTATCCAAAACCTAGCCCTTCTATATTTATGGAGGCCTAATTTTTCCTTAAATTAAACATCATGATGACTTAGACTGATAACAAACTTTAGGATTTTGTTCAGATAGCTAACTTTTAATCGGTTATCAGGGGTATGACTAGCCCCTCTGAAAAGTAAGCTTTTTTATATTTTTTCCGGGTCTATGAAAATTCTAAATTTCTCTGCTTACAAGCCTTCCGTTTTATACTTTATTTCTAGTTAAATAACTCTCTACTACTAAAATATTACTGACTTACCATAAAGGTCAAGTCACTATCAGTCCTTTGGACAGAAGGGCTAGCTTTGCTTATTTATTTTTTCGATAAAACAATAGTAGAAAACATAGCTAATAATAAAATAAAACTTAAAATTATTAATAAGATTGAAGAATAGGTATATAAGGTATGTCCTAATACTTCTATTTGTAAAAAATTTGTTATGTAAAAATCATTATTTGCAATTGCTTGTCCCAAAGGATTAGCGCTTACATTAACGTTACCTGTAGGGGAAAAAGCTATAGTTTCTAATAAATTAATGTTTGTTTCTGCTGCTAAAATATTATGATAATTTAAAATATTTAATTGACTTTTAGCTGACGTAAATAATAAACTAGGAATATTATTAAAATTAAATGGTATTATACTATAAAAAATATATACAAATAAAGATCCTATAGAAATAGCTAAAGGTAAATTTTTAGTATATTGAGTTCCCGTTTCTAATATATCTGTTAATTTAATATTTATCATCATTATTACAAATAAAAATAATACTGCTATTGCTCCTACATATACTATAATATAAGATATTCCTATAAATTGTATTCCTATTAATATTAAATAACCTGCTGCTAATACAAAAGTAAATATTAAATATATAACTGAAATTACAGGATTTTTAGCTGTTATAGTTAATATTCCTGATAATACAGTACCAATAGATAAAAAATTTAAAATTAAGGTTGTCATTTTATTATTTAAATTTATTTTTTTGTTGGTAGTCCTTATTTAATTTGTTAAATAAAATTGGGACAGTAGTAGCGTTTAATATTAAAAATCTTATTAGTGACGAAAATCAGTAACCGACTGATCATGACTGACCAAAGGTCACTTACGAAAGTAAGTGACTTACCATAAAGGTCAGGTCAGTCAGTTAATAGTCGAGCAGGGACAGGCCTACATGTTTCTGACTCAAGATTATAAGCTACTAAACTATAAATTGACTTTTGTATTTATCTTATTTTAAAAAATATACGTAAACTGACTTACTTAGAAAGTCAACCTGACCCTTACCTTTATGGTCAGTAAGTAAGTAACAGATAAGGAATAGTTACGTATAATAATATTATAGTAGGTTTAACCTAAAAAATTTAACTTTAATATTATTTATAATTATTGTATAGCGTACGCAACTTGCTTAGCTTGGTTTGTGCTAGCGCAACTGATTGACTTACTGACCATGACTGACGAAAGTAAGGTCAGGTAAGTAAGTAATGGTGACGAAAGTAAGTATGGCTGTTACTACTATTTAAAAAAAATTTAGTTGCTATACAAGCAGTATTAAAGTTAAGGTGACTTAGCACACATTTTAAGTTAATAAAATTTTAGTTTAAAAATAATAAATTAAAAAAAAAGCCTATTTACGAGCCCTTACAGATTCGAACTGAAACACCTCTAATTGACAATTAGATACTCTACCAATTAAGCTAAGGGCCCTCAAATTACTAGCAGCCTTACCTGCTGTCCCTTACCTTTATGGTAGAGCAAACGCAGCAGTTGCCTGTCTTATTTTTAAACAAATTTAGTTGCTTAGTGACCTGACCATCAGGTTGACTTTCTAAGTAAGTCAGTTCATCAGGCAAATTATAGTTTATTATATACTCTTTTAAAAATAAGTAGTAGTCCCTGCCCGACCATAAAGGTCGAGGCTTACTTTCTAAGCCAGTGACTTTCGTCATAAAAATAAAACAGGCTTACTTATTTAAATTAAAATTACGAGTAAAGAGACTTGAACTCTTATGATTATCTCATGAATACCTAAAATCCACCTGGCTACCAATTTCAGCATACTCGTGTATTTAATTTCTAGTATTATCTAGTCAAGGTCAGTAACACAGCCATAAGCGTTATTTTTTAATTAATAATTAGTCGCTAAGCAATAGCGATAAATAGAAGGGGTAAAATTTTTTAATTATTAGTAAGGTAATATATCAAATCCTATTAAAATACTTGGTATTAAAATTATAAATGCTACACATATAGGCAATAAATTTAACCAACATAAATCAATTAATTGATCATATCTTAATCTAGGTAATGTAGCTCTAAACCACACGAAAAAGAAACAGAAAATACAAGTTTTAATACCTAAAATAATAGCTTGAATATTAATAATTGAATTATTTACAAATATTTCAGGAAATTGATAACCCCCTAAAAATAAAATTGAAGTAATACAACTAAATAATACTATTGAAGAATATTCTCCTAAAAAAAAAAATACGAAGGGAACAGATGAATGTTCAGTAAAGAAACCAGCTACTAATTCAGATTCTGCTTCTTGTAAATCAAAAGGAGTTCTAGAAGTTTCAGCTAAAATAGCAATAAAATAAAAAATAAATACAGGTAATAATGGTAATATAAACCATACTGATATTTGTGCTTCTATTATTGTAATATAATTTAAAGATCCGGTTAATAAAATTATTATTAAGATTGCAGAACTTAAAATTAATTCATAAGATATCATTGCAGCTGTGGATCTTAAAGATCCTAAAAAAGCATATTTTGAATTAGCAGACCATCCAGCTAATAATACTCCATATACTCCTAAAGAAGATAAAGCTAAAGTATATAATATACTCATAGAATAATCAGAGATTGCTATACCTTGACCAAAAGGTATTACTCCCCATCCTAATAAACTAAAAACTAAAGAAGATACAGGAGCTAAATAAAATATTACTTTATTAGATTGTGAAGGTATTACTGTTTCTTTTAATATTAATTTTAAAGCATCTGCAAAGGGTTGTAATACTCCATAATAACCTACTGTATTTGGACCTACTCTTCTTTGATGTGCAGCTAATTGTTTTCTTTCTATAATTGTCATGAAAGCAACTGCTAATAATACTGGAACTATTATAGTTACTACATCTATTAAATTAAATAATAAAGATTTTAAAAAACTTGCGTTGCTTAAGTTGATCATTTTTTTTTGTGTTTAATTGTAAGAATGTTAGAAGTGGCTGTCTAATTTTTAATTTTGGTTAAAAACAAAAATTTATATCATAAACAGCTGTCCCAGCCTTACCATAAAGGTAATGGTCAGTCAGGGACCTTATGGTAAGGTAAAGCAGGGAAACTGATTTTTTTTAATAGACACACAACCAAGTACGCTTTTTATTATTATTACTTACCCAGCCTTACTTACTTTCGTAACCATGACTGACCTGACCCTGCTAAAGCAGGGTTTAACCTGACTTAGAAAGTCACTTAAGCAGGTTTGACTTTCTAAGTAATTAAGTGACCTTTAGTTTCAGTCAGTTAAGCTGCCTTAAAAAAAAGATAAGGCTGAAAGACAGTGACCAGACTAACCCTTACTTTAGTAAGGGTAAGTCAGGTCATCAGGCAGTTAATCTACAAAAAATTAAAGGTAAGCCTTAATTAATAATAATTATATTTGTAAATAAAATATATATTAGCCTTATTTTAATAAAAAAAAGGAATAGCTATATAATATTATTATAATTTTATAAATACAAACTTTTAAAAATTATTATTGATATGTTAAAATTTTAACATTTTTGTTAAAAAATAAGTTGCTGTGACTTACTGACCATTAATTACTTAGCTGACCTTTATGGTAATTAAGTCCTGGTAAGGTCGCCCACAAGTAACTAGTCTTATTTTTATAGTAGTACTCTGACTTGACCTGACCCTGCTAAAGCAGGGTTTAACCTGACTTAGAAAGTCACTTAAGCAGGTTTGACTTTCTAAGTAATTAAGTAACTTACTTTCTAATCAAGTACGCAAAACTAATAATATAAAAAAGGGGTATATTTATACCTGTAATTATTTATCTAATAGTACTTGCGCTTGGCCAAAGGACATTTTTTAAAAATAGTAGCCCCCGAGATAGTGACTTGACCTTTATGGTAAGTAACTAAGCAAGTTAATAATTGCTAGTTCTTTTTAAAAATAAATAAATTAATTAACTGTTAAGAAGCTGCAGAGTCTATCCAAACTAAGAAATCTGGTGATGAAACTGCTTCTACAACTATGGGCATAAAGCCGTGCCATACACCACATATTTCAGAGCATTGACCATAGAATGTACCAGGTCTTTCTGCTAAAAAAGATACTTGATTTAATCTACCTGGAACAGCATCTAATTTTAAACCTAAAGAAGGAACCGCAAAAGAATGTAATACATCTGCACCTGTAATAATTAATCTAATATGGCAATCAACAGGAATAATTAATTTATTATCTACATCTAATAATCTAAATTGACCTAATTCTAAATCGGATTCAGGGATCATATAAGAATCAAAATCTATAGAATCTCCACTATCTGTGATAAAATCTGAATATTCATAAGACCAATACCATTGATGTCCTACTACTTTAATAGTTAAAGTAGGTGATATTACTTCATCCATTAAATATAATAATCTAAATGAAGGGAAAGCAATAGCAATTAATATTAATGCTGGTGTAATAGTCCATATTAATTCTAATACTGTACCATGTGTTAAATATTTATGAGCAATAGGATTTTTAGTTGAACTATAGTAATACATTACTGAAAATAATACCCATCCTACGGATAAAAATATTACTATTAAATAAAATCCTATAGTATTATGTAAAGTAACTAAACCTGTAAAACCGGGTGCAGCACTATCTTGAAAACCAAATTGCCAAGGTTCAGGAGCATCATTAAAAATTATACTTGCCCAGCCTTTTGGGGAGGGTAACAAGTTAGAAATCAGTCCTAATGTATATTCCATTATTACTAATCTAGTAATTATAAATTAATCACTATGTTCTCTTAATGTAAAAAAATTTACTTAATTACCAAAGGTTGACTTTATAAATCAGTGACCTTTAGGGTCATCAGTCTTTTGGTCAGTGACCTTTTGTCAGAGTTAATCCTTAATAATTACATTAATGTTTAAGATGACCATACTTGAAAAAGATTTTTAATGTTAAATTAGTGACCTGACCATAAAGGTTGACTTTCTAAGTAAAACAAGAAAAATATTTATTATAATAGTGGAAACACCTGGATTCGAACCAGAACTTTCCCATTAAAAGTGAGACACTCCACCACTCGAGTTCTGCTTCCCTAGCGTTTTAGTTAAATTTTAAGAAAAGGTAGGGTTGAAAATATTTTTCTTGTTTAAGATTATTATGAGTATAATAATAAGAATGCCATCATTAAGGCAAATAACCCTGTAGCTTCAGCTAAAGCGAAACCTAAGATTGCATAAGTAAATAATTGTCCTCTTAATTGAGGATTTCTAGCTGTAGCTATTATTAATGATCCGAATACTGTTCCGATTCCGGCTCCAGCTCCTATTAATCCTGAACAAGCTAAACCTGCTCCAATGTATTTTGCAGCTGCTAACATAATAAAAATAAAATTTATTTTAATAATAGTGTCTAACATATTAATTGGTTCCAGCGCTTGCGCAGTTAGTAGCATTTTTTTGCGAGACTTACTTTGACTTTATAATCCGATTGACAATAAAAAGAACTTTAAATTTATTATTCGCGAATGCAACTTGCAAGATATTTATTAATACTCTTTTAACCTTATTTTTAAGGCACTGACTTACTTTCGTAAAGCGTACATAAAAATTAATGCAAATTATACTATATATAATAAAGAAGAAACAGATAAATGTAAAGCTTCTAATAAAACATTAGGGAATATACCTAAAATAACAGTAGGAATTAATAAAGCTATTAATAAAAAATATTCTCTTCTATTAATATCTTTAACTGGTTCTATGTCCAAAGGATACGCTGTATTATTAACTGTATTTTTTAAATAAGGAGAATAATTACCGTAAGATAATCTATTATATAAAAATAAAGAATAAATAGCAGATAAAACTATACCAGTAGCACCTAATGCAGCAATAATAGGATTTTGTTGCCAAATACCTATTAAAGAAAGTTGTTCCCCTAAAAAATTTAAAGTTAAAGGAATACCTGTATTAGCTAAAGTAAAAATAAAAAATAATATAGTAAACACAGGCATATAAGTTGCTAGTCCTCTAATATATTTTATTATTCTAGTACCAGTTCTATCATAAATTATTCCTCCAACACAAATAAATAAAGCTGGACTTACAAAACCATGAGCTATACCTAATAAAATAGCCCCTTCAATACCTTGTATTGTATTAGAAAATAAACCTAAAACTACCACAGCCATATGACAAACACTACTATAAGCTATTAATCTTTTAGTATCTTGTTGTACTATAGTAGAAAAACTAGCATAAATTAAAGAAATAATAGCTATACTTTGAATTAAAGGACTAAAATAATGACTAGCATCAGGTAAAATTTGAATTAATACTCTTAAATAACCATAAGTTGCTAATTTTAAAATAGTTGCAGCTAATAATATAGATCCTGCTAAAGGTGAATCACTATGTGCTTTAGGTAACCAAATAATAAATGGATATAAAGGTGTTTTAACTGCAAAAGCTATAAAAAAACCTAACCATAATAATTTTTGACTTTCTAAGCTTATTTCAACTAATGATATTAATTGAAAATCTGTAGATCCTATATAATTATATATCATTAATATACTTAATAACATAGGTAAACTACCTGCTAATGTATATAAAAATAATAAAAATGCTGATCTAAATCTATCCATTCCATGACCAAATATTATTATTACTATAAATAATATAGGTAATACACTTTCAAAAAATATATAAAATAATAATAAATCTAAAGAAACAAAAGCACATATTTGTAAACTTTCTAATAATAATAAGGAAACTAAAAATAATTTTACATTAGCTTTTTCTAATATATTTATTATTGCTATCTTATTAACTGTATTTAAATTTCCTATTAATATATTATTATAATTAGATAAAATAGCTATAGGACTTACAAATGTTGTTAATAATACAAAAAATAAAGATATTCCATCTATTCCAAAATTTAAATGACAAAATTGTAAAGTATCAGTTAAATCTACAGAACTTACAAATTGATATTGTGTAGTATTTGAATCAAATTTATACCAAATAAATAAAGAAATGAAAAAATTTAGTATTGTGCTACCTAAAGCTATTTTTTTCATTTGTGAAACATTTTGAGAATTAGTTTCATTCATAGGTAAAATAAATAAGGCACCAATTATTGGTATTAATATTAATAGTATTAACATTTTTGTATGATATGGCTTACCAAAGGTTGCTAAAAACAAGCGTAAGCAACTGGTATATTTATAGTCGCCTAATTTTATTATATTGAAATTGGACATAGCCAAAAGCTGACCTGACTGACCATAAAGTTAAGGGTCAGGTAAGTAATGATCAGTCAAGCAATATATTATGACTAATTTAACAAAATTAAGTGTCAGTTGCCTTACTTGAACTTACTGACCATGACCCTGCTTAAGCAGGGTCAGGTCAACCTATTCTGCTTTTGCAGTTTAAGTAATGGTAAGGTCAAGTAAGAAGTGACCTTTATGGTCAGGACAGCGATAGCTACATAAATATATATATTTATAAATTATTCTTGCTTGACTTACTGACCATGACCCTGCTTAAGCAGGCTCAGGTCAACCTTGTCTTATTTTAACAAAATTAGTTAGAAAGTCAAGGCGGTATTTAGTTAACAAAATTAATTAATTTCGCTTTTAGAAAGCTAGAGTTATATTTTATTTTCAACCTTAATATTACTAATAACTATTAAATTTTTTTATAATAGTATTGCTTTTACTAATAGTCCTGTCCATTACTTGCCCTGACCAAAGGTCACTATAGTAGTGACCCTGACCCCTTACTGACCATGACTGACCTGACCTGAGCCTGCTTACTTTCGTAAGTGACTGACCATAAAGGTAAGGTCAGTCATGGTCATGGTTTATTTTCTAAGTAAGGTCACTTTAGTTACTTTCTAAGTCAGGTAAGGGTTATAAAATATCTGTATTAAATTTTTGGTTTAAAAAACAAAATTTTGTGCATAAGTAATTTTAATAGTAAAAGCACCTTTTTTATTTTTTTTGGTTATTCTTGCTGAATCTACAAAGTTTACTTTACCTGTAGCAATAGCACCCATTTCAAATTTTTTAGTTGTTATTCTAGGAATAATAGGTTCTCTCATTAATCTACCTCCAATTTTTATATATAAACCTGAAATAATAGCTATTTTTTCAATTCTTCCGTCGCTATTCGCTAAATGTGGTATAGTAGCTGTCTGTCCTTTGGACATAGCAATATTATTTTTATTAAATATTTTATTAATGGCTAATCTAATATTTTTTTTTTTTAAAATAAGAGTAAATAATTGAGCTAATATATTACTATCATAATCTGATTTATGCATTCTAATTAAATTAAATTCTATAGGTTTATTAATTAATGCATTATTAATTTTTTTTCGTAGACCAGTTTGTAATAATTTAAATAATATAGCAAATTTATTAAAATATAAATTAACTATATTAGTATTATTTAATTTAAATAGTGTTTTTTTTATTAATAAATTTTTATATAATATTGTTTTAATAGTAGGCTTTCTCTTATTTTTTTTAATTATATTTCTATCTTGGTCAGAAACACTACGTTGTATTGGTTTAGAAATATTCTGTCCTTTATTCACTAATAGCGACTGTGGATAAATAAAATTATACCATTTAAAAATATTATGATCGGGAATAGTTATATAATATAATATTTCTATTATTATTTTATCAGGTGTATTAATAAATTTAGGTCTACTTATTAAACAATAAATAGATTTAAAAAAAGCACTTATTAATTTTATTATATCTTCGGAGTATATTGTAGGTGTTGCTAGTTTGTCCTTACCAAAATAAGGATTTACTTTTGCCATATTAGCATTAGTTACAAAATTATAGCTTAACAAATTTTTATGGCTATTACAATCTATTGTTTGCGTAAGTCCTTTGGACAATAAGTCTAATTTTTTAAAATCAGGTATTGCTTCATTATTAATTTTTGTTTTTAAATTCATTTTGTTGTATATTATTATTTTTGGTTTTGTTAAAAATTTTTAATTAGTTTGCTAACCTAATATTTAAAATTAAAAGTTTATTATGTGAATATTTAAAATATTTATTAGCTCTCTCTTAAAAAAGGTTGCAAAAAAAAATATTATTTTTTTCTAACTTATATTATTATAAAAAATTTTAAAGACTGTAATTTAATTTTTTAAAATTTATTTTATAATACCTATCTTTCGCAGATCTCTCTATTTTTGAACCTTGCTTCGCTCTAGCCCAAAAAAAACTGACCAGCCTGTCTTTTAGCCTTACTGACCATAAAGGTAAACTTTCTAATCCGACCTTTATGGTTACGAAAGTAAGTAAGGCAGGGACAACATAGCCAAAGAGAATAAGATTTAAGGGAATTGAACCCCTATAATATCCATTATGAGTGAACTGCATTAACCGTTATGCTAAAATCTTTTTTTTAATTTATTATGCTTTTAAATTTATTATTATAATTATTATTCTATTCTTATAAGTACAGATAAAATAATTTATTAGTTTTGCTTACTTATAAAGTCAACTTATTTTTAAACAAATTAGCTGGCCACTTGACTGACCATGACCCTGCTTAAGCAGGCTCAGGTCAGTCCTTTGTTCAGTAAATTAATAATTAAAAATTATTAATTGTTTTAGCAGCATCGTAATGCCTTACCAAAGTTATTGTTGTTTTTAAGGTATTGCGTTTATTCTAAGTAATAAAAAATAATTGATAGCCATTCGCTATTGCAGTCTGATTTTTTAAAAATAGACAAGTGACCTTTGGTCAATAAATAAAAATGAATAATAATATAATTAAATTTCAATATTTTCCTTTCCATTTAGTAGATCCTTCACCTTGGCCAATTTTAACTTCTTTTTCATTATTGAATTTAACAATAGGAGCAGTATTATATATGCATGGTTATAATAATGGAGGATATGTATTAACTATAGGTTTTATATTAACTACATATGTTATGATATTATGGTTTAAAGATGTAGTAACAGAAGGAACTTATTTAGGACACCATACTACAGAAGTTAAAAATGGATTAATGATAGGTTTAATATTATTTATAGTTAGTGAAGTTTTTGCTTTTATTTCTGTATTTTGGGCATATTTCCATTCTAGTTTATCACCTGCTATTGAAATTGGGGGAATATGGCCACCTATAGGAATAACACCTTTAGATCCTTTTGCTATACCCTTATTAAATACTTTCTTATTATTATCTAGTGGTGCTTTCATAACCTATGGACATCATGCTTTAATAGCTGGAAATAGAAAAGGTGCTATAGATGGAGTAATATTAACTATTATTTTAGCTGTTATATTTACTGCTTTACAATATTATGAATATTCAGAAGCAGGATTTACTATTGCTGATGGTGTTTATGGTTCAGCTTTTTTTGCTTCAACTGGATTACATGGAATACATGTAATAATTGGAACAATATTTATTGCAGTTGCTTTAATAAGAATTATTAATTATCAATTAACTAATAAACACCATAATGGTTTTGAATCAAGTATCTTATACTGGCACTTCGTTGATGTTGTCTGGTTGTTTTTATTTATCGCGGTATATTTCTGGGGTAATAATTAAAATAAAAACTTGCTATTGAGCGATGCCTATTTAGTTAAAAGAAATAAAGGCAATAGTGACTAACCCTTACCATAAAGGTAAGGGTAAGTAAGGAGCTTATTTTCTTTTAACACAAACTGCTAACCCTAATAATATTTATGCCTGACGGAAGTAAGGCCATATAGAATTATTATTCTTTGTTTTTAATTTATTAAGTGATTACACTGTATTTCCTAGACCGGTTTGTACTTGGGCTAAAAGTAAAAGCTACCCTTATTTATATTTTAGCACAGTGATAGACCCTATTTTACTGATCTTTATAGTCAATGGTATGTAGCAGGAGTTAAAACTATACCATTAAATATAGCCTCAATAATCGATCCAGTTGCATTAGCATATTGGGCAATGGGTGATGGAGGTAAATGTGGTAAAGGTTTTCATTTAAATACTAATGCTTTTCTAAAAAGTGAAACTACATTATTAATAAATACACTTAAAACTAACTTTGATTTAAACTGTACAATACATTAAAGAAATAGAATTTATATTTGACTTACTAAAGAAATTAATAAATTTAAAAAATAAGTAAATAATCATTTATTGGAGGGCTTTAAATATAAACTAAGTTAAATACAGGCTGACTTTGTAAGTGTTAAAAAGTACACCTCCCTGTCCTTTTTACAATTGTTTTACTTGCAATAGTAAGTCAAGTAGTTATAGCCAAAGGCAACGTACTGACCTGACCTTTATGGTAAGTCAGTTATTGCTTAACTTAACTATTTCGTACTGACGAAAGTCACTGAACTTTGGTTATTGCTACTCTAAACAATAGCTACTAGAGAAAATTTTTATTTTTAAAAGTAGTAGTTTAATTAAAAGTAAACTATTTTTAACAGGTATTCTAATGCTTATTTACTGTTTATTTTTTAAATAAACTAATAATTAGTTTAGCATCCACGCCGATATTCTGCTACTCAGTTCTAGACCTTATTGGCAGCGGCGGGGCAGTAGCATCTGCCTGACGGAAGTCAGTTTGATGCACAGGTAGCGCTTGTTGCTTACTTTCGTAAGCAGCTATAAAAGAGAATAACTCGGTAATGCTCCTTACTGTGACTTACTTTTGCTAAGGACAGTCTAACTAAACATCTAGTAGCGCAAGCGCAACTACTAGTGATTGCTATAAATAGCACTATTTTAAATATGTTAACTAATTTCTTTAATTTTATTGGTGATAATATTTCCTATACCGCAGTTATTGTAAGTGGTGTAACTTTATTTAATTTTTCTTTTTATTATTTCTGGAAACATAGTAGTATTTTTGGTAATGATATTTTATCACCTATAAATACTTCTAATTCAAGTTTATTTGAACCTAGTACTTTGTCAAGTGAAGCTAGTTCTTTAATTAGTAGATCTAGTTCTTTGTCAAGTGGGTCTACAACAATGCAGCTTACACCAACAGTAAGCAGTAATTCTCATTCAAATTTTTTATCTACCCAATTCCAGTTTCATAATTATAATCCTAATTGGTTCTTCGATTTAACAAGACAACTTAAAGCAAAAGATGCTTTTAATACCTTAAATGAACAAGACTTTAATAATATTAGTCTAGAATATTGTAGATAAATTGTAGATAAATTTCCTAACGAAATGTTATATACATTAGATCATGAACTACTAATTTCCTTAATCAAATGTACATGGGCTGGTGTATCATAATACCTAGTTTAAAAAGGGCAGACTCAGTTTTGTCTATCCCTTATTTATGGCTTTAAAAATTAGTTGCGTATTGACCTGCCTAAAGGTTTGTTGATGTTGTTTGGTTATTCTTATTTGTAGCAGTATATTTCTGGGGAAATACTTAATTAAATGA
>CATOBT010000020.1:10000-11333 GCA_951394405.1 Coprinellus micaceus
ATGTAATGTGTCTGTACGCGAGTCTCAATACAAAAGTTTTGTATTGACTTCTGACCGACCACTACAAAAGTTTGTAGTGGGAAAAAAAAGGAAGGTGAACCACAGCACCCAGGATTCCCGCGTGGTCCCCCACCGTGGTACTAACTAGGCGGCACACTGGTTAACTGCGCAGATCGGACGGGATGCGGTGCTTTCAGTGTCCTATGGCCGTGGATATATGTGTATAGAGAAATCACCCCTTATACCCATTACACCGGACCTGTACAAGTGCTCGTACACGACCCCGGACTCACCCAGGGTCATGTACGAAATTGGTATTGACTTGCTACCCTTGTACGCCAATAAGACTTAGGATGATAATGCCTCGTACCCGTGTACGCCGGCCCTGATGACCCCTTGCACATGTGTATTGACTTGCGTAGACCCGTGTACGCAAATCCTATTGACCCTTGCACATGTGTATTGACGTGTACGCCAACTCTATTGGCCCTCGCGCAAGTGTATTGACCTTCGCACATGCGTATTGACTTGCGTGTACACCAAACCTATTGACCTATTGCCTTGTACACCAACCCTACATGTGTATTGACTTGCGTACACCAAACCTATTGACCCTCGCACAAGTGTATTGACGCGTACACCAAACCTACTGACCCTCACACAAGCCTATTGTCGTGTACACCAATCCTATTGACCCTCGCACAAGTGTATTGACTTGCGTACGCCGAACCTATTGACCTTCGCACATGTGTATTGACTTGCGTACGCCAATCCTATTGACCCCTCGCACAATCCTATTGACTTGTGTAGACCCGTGTACGCCGACTCTATTGACCCTCGCGTGTATGTATTGACGCGTACGCCAATCCTATTGACCTATTGACTTGTACGCCAGCTCTATTGACCCTCGCACATCCCTATTCACTCGACCCACCCTTATTCAGACATGTACCCGGATGCAAAGTCAACGCGACCTGCCCTCAAGTACGAGCGTGATAAGGAAAAGAGAGAGAGAAGTCCAACAAAAGTTGAACAAATCTTTAGAACAAGGGCTTAACCTCAGCGGATCGTAGCAACAAGGCTACTCTACCGCTTACAGTACCCCGTTCCCATTCAAGTCGTCTGCAAAGGATTCACCCCCGCCCATATAATAATTGCAATTCGTGAACAAGCCCACACGGCCTTTCCGCCATGTGAACCCAGTCCACCTGATTTGGTACACGAGCAAAGCTCTATCTCAACTCATCTCACATGTGCGGGACCAACATCATCGTCTCTAGCACGGATTCTGGCTTAGAGGCGTTCAGCCATAATCCAGCAGATGATAGCTTCG
>CATOBT010000064.1:17500-19022 GCA_951394405.1 Coprinellus micaceus
ATTCCAAGTCAATAGAACTCGTGTACATAGTCACTACTACAGCTTTTGTATTGGTACACGAGTTCCGAGTCAATACAAGACTTTGTAGTCTCTAGGGTAGGCTTGTGTATGGCAAGTCTGGGGGTCACTTGGGGGGTCATATGTACTTGATATGAGTATGAACCTCCATCATATCAACATGTGACATGGGTTTGGGCCCTTCCATATTGGGCAGGAGTCCCATCAGACCACCCTCTCCCCCTCCCCCCGGGCTGAAACCCGGTGTACGAGGGTGGATACAGACTCGGACACATGTGGAATGGACTTGTATGGGTCCAGATAGGTTATAACACGACCTCTAGCAGTGGTACATAGTGAAATAGACTGGTCAAAGTGGGTTTATAGGGCCAAAAGTCCGGGTTTGGGCGGTATTTCGCGAATTGCGGGAGAACGGGAAAAGGTATCGACTTCGAGTCACCTCACTATTAATCGCATTCCTCATGGGCACATTCGTGCCAATTTTCGTGGCGATCGGAGGTATAAAAATGTACAAGGTCAAATAGTGGGCGCTAATTGCACTATTCCCCGTGCGCAGGTACAAACTGGCCGTGGGGTTAGGGTTTCCTACTACATGAAGGGAAAGTCTGAAGGAGTAGTCTGAACTGAATGAAGTTTGGACTACACAGAGTAGGATTAGTACTGGAATAACCATTTGGAGGTTGAACGTCGGTGTCCTTGACCTCGGTCTAGTACGCCTCTAATGAAATTGTGGGATGGCTGGCTAGTCTTGGACCGAGCGATTGATGTGTCTGTCTAACAGAATGTACTCGCTTGGGATTGACTTGGCTGGGCTGTTGGTGAAGCTAGTGAAGCTTCACCGGCCTAAACGCAAGTCGCGTACCTTTAGGTGCACGCAACGTTGAAACTTGTGGATTACTTGCTGATAGCTAAACCTGTCGCATTTAACCATTCGGGAATCCGCCGCGACTGTGCGACATCTCTAACGAGTGTTACCGGTTGTTGGTAGTTCTCTCTGAAGGCCGCGATCTCTGTTGCTGTTTGCGACAGGGAGAACCGTGTCTGAAGAATGTGAGACCGGGGAACAAGGCGGTTCGACTGTCGGCCTGGGTTTGAACAAGTACGCTTCACGGCGGAACGTACACCTGGGTTACGGTCGAATCTAATCAACTCAAATTGACGAACTCCCGACCGCGAAAGCAGCTCTAGGGCTGTTAGTATGCGGGCGTTTCTCGCTTGAACGACCGAAAGGAAGTTCGCGAGAGTCGGAAAGTAGTTACCTGGTTGATCCTGCCAGTAGTCATATGCTTGTCTCAAAGATTAAGCCATGCATGTCTAAGTATAAACAACTTTGTACTGTGAAACTGCGAATGGCTCATTAAATCAGTTATAGTTTATTTGATGGTATCTTGCTACATGGATAACTGTGGTAATTCTAGAGCTAATACATGCAATCAAGCCCCGACTTCCGGAAGGGGTGTATTTATTAGATAAAAAACCAACGCGGCTCGCCGCTCCCTTGGTG
>OX596347.1:0-54991 GCA_951394405.1 Coprinellus micaceus
GCTTCTGTTGCTTAGTGGTCAAAGCGCTATTCTGAAGATATAGATATGGGAGTTCAATTCTCTCCGGAAGCATAAAGTTTTAGTCTGTTATTAGTAATATAGTTACCACATTTAATGGTCAGTTTTAAAACCACCCTTATTTTAAAAATTTAATTAATAATTGCCGATATAGTTTAATTGGTAAAACGGATTCCTTGTAAGATTTTGATATTGGTTCAATTCCAGTTTTCGGCATAATAATTATTTGAGTTGTAGTTTAATTTGGAAAAACACCATTTTTTGGTAATGGTTTATATCAGTTCGAGTCTGGTCAACTCAGTTATAAATAGAAAAATTAGTTTAATTGGTAAAACGCGATCTTGTGGCGATCTTATTTAGAGTTCAAGTCTCTAATTTTTCTGATACTGTCCTAATTTATTACCTATAATATACTAAAAATTTACCTTTAGCTATTTCTATAGGATCTTTATTTGTATATATTTTTTATAGTATAATACCATTTAATTTTAATAATATTCCTAGTTTATTATTTACGTCAGCTAAAAGTCAATTAAATATTTTAAATTATCATAATATTTTAGCAGCAGAAACAAACATTAATTTATTAGAAACTATAGCTTTTTCCCCTACAGGTAACGTTAATGTAAGCGCTAATCCTTTGGGACAAGCAATTGCAAATAATGATTTTTACATAACAAATTTTTTACAAATAGAAGTATTAGGACATACCTTATATACCTATTCTTCAATCTTATTAATAATTTTAAGTTTTATTTTATTATTAGCTATGTTTTCTACTATTGTTTTATCGAAAAAATAAATAAGCAAAGCTAGCCCTTCTGTCCAAAGGACTGATAGTGACTTGACCTTTATGGTAAGTCAGTAATATTTTAGTAGTAGAGAGTTATTTAACTAGAAATAAAGTATAAAACGGAAGGCTTGTAAGCAGAGAAATTTAGAATTTTCATAGACCCGGAAAAAATATAAAAAAGCTTACTTTTCAGAGGGGCTAGTCATACCCCTGATAACCGATTAAAAGTTAGCTATCTGAACAAAATCCTAAAGTTTGTTATCAGTCTAAGTCATCATGATGTTTAATTTAAGGAAAAATTAGGCCTCCATAAATATAGAAGGGCTAGGTTTTGGATAATACTTTAGGTGTAGTATTAATCAAAATACCATCCTGATATACAAGATTTCGCTTATTAGAATTATGTTTAATTGTATATGCCTGTTCAACTATATCTAATGAACCATCCAATAAATTTTTAATAGTTTTATGCTGATCAACAACAACTACATTATCTTTATTTAGAACACTTAAAAAAGTATCTAAATTTATTATATTATCTTTATTCAAAGTTTTTAATACAGTAGAATTTAAACCTTTGATTTTAACAATAGATTCACCTTTTTCTAATTCTAGGAAATAAGCCTTAGGAGCTAAGAATACAGCTTTTTTAATGGTATGTTCAAGTTTAAGTTGACCCAACTTATTACCTATAACATCATTAAAAATAGTATTCATTTCTACAGGGTTTTTATCTATAAAAATACTATCTGTGTCTGTATAAAATAATTTAAACAAAGGGTTATTTTTAAACTTACTCATATAAATTCTAGCTAAAGCAGTAATAGCTGCAGCAATCCCAACATTAATATTATGATGATGTGATAAACTAGACATTTTATCCTTTATGTTAGCATAAAACGGTTGATCACGAGTAACGATAAAGTTATTTTTACCTAAAGGTTCTATGTCAATAATATTACCATTATTATTATTATTATTATTCAACATATCATTAATTTCTATATTATTAACTATACTAGTATTTTCCAAAGAAAAATCCATACCAAATCTCCCATAAAGACTATTCATTAACAATTTAGCAATTAAATTCATAGGATGTGATTTATCATATGTAAGTCTAAGTTCATACAATTGTTTAATATATTCCTTGAATAGATAGGCTTTTTCGGTAAAATAATAACCTCATAAAACTTGTATATCATACCCATATTTTCTAGCATTTTCAATTTCTTTGTTATAAAGCATACATTCAAAACTACCTAACGGTGCTAAAGTAGTATTATTTATTCGTAACTGAATAATAGGATGTAATAAATTATTAGGAGCAATAACCTTACAGTAATAGAAACCTAAAACATTTTGCGGTATGATATTATTAATAACTAAATCAGGATTATAAATATTACCTTCGAAGTAAACTATTTTTCCGTGTCCCCTGGGGGACAGTAATTCAAATTGTGACATAATATATGGATATAAAGAATTAACATCATAATAATATAGAATACAAATAACTTCCCAAGCATTTTTAAAAACTTTAGACAAGATACTTGAACTACTAATATTGTTTTTAAACAAATTAGTTGGTATAAACATATCAGTACTTCCTCCAGTATAAGCTTGCTTAATATCATTATAGAATTGCCCAGCTAACATAGGTATTTTATTAGTTCCTAAGAAATGTGCCCTAAATATACTAAAAGTTAAACTAGTCAATGTAGGGAACTTAGTTATATTAATATGGTACTTATCCCATATTAATTGGCTAAATTTATTTAATACTTGATATAAACTAATACAATCTAATTGACAATATTTAATACTTTCTTTTTTAAGATTCCAGTCATGAGATGGAAAGTTATTATATGCATAACTATTATATTCAGTTACACTAGAAAAGGTATCCAATGGAAAGAATTCCATACTTGGTACTGGTCCAATATAATTTAAATTATCCTTATTAACAAAGTTATATGGAAAAATATCTTTTTGAGTAATTGTATTAAATGATAATGCTAATTTTCTTAATGAAGAAGGAAGTAATTGATAACTATCATAGAAAGTTAAACTGATAACTGTTACTTTATCCTTATGTATTAAACTAGGTACAGTTTTACTTATTTTCATACTGATAAGCCGACCCTTATTTCTTATTAGACTAATATCAAAATTATTTTGTAATATATCTAGTAAGAATAAAGAATCGAAATTACTTAAATTGTGTACGTAAACTTTAAAACCATCGTATTTTCTAATAATAAGTTTATCAAGAATATCTAAGATCATTAAATCAGAATTAGAAAAATCAGTTAAATAATTAGAAAATGAATGTTCTCCATCGTAGAAGCTTATTAAATATGGCATTAACCTAACTAGGTTATTCTTTTTGTTTTGATATGTTTCTATATCTAATGTAATTATATCCTGGTTTAATTCTTTATCTATAACTCCAGGCTTGATAAACTTATTCTGCTTAATACTATGGAAAAACTCCATTCCTTTTTCTAAACTACAATAATATTTATTAGAACCAATACTTCTAGTAAATATACCATTACTAATTTCTTGATCCGAATAAACTAAACCAGTAACTCCATTTCTTATTAATTCTACATTATTATGAATTAAACCTGTAATAGGGTCTATAGTTTGTAATATTTTAAATGTATTACCATTATTATTTTGCAAGATATAGAAGTGATCATGTTCCAATCGATTTTCCTCAAATAATAATAAACCATATTTAAACGGATCTAAAATCATAGGTAATTTATAGTGTCTATAGTTTTGATGTATAATATTTTTATTTTCTAGGCTTACATTATAAGCTGGAGCCTTACCTTCTACAAAACCATAGTGAAATATTATAGAATTTAAACCTTTATTTTTATATGCATCGTTCTTTAAACTTAATATAGTAATAATTTTTTTAATAATGTATTCCATAGATGTTTCGTTAATATTAACTCTAATCATTGGACCTAATGTGAAAATAGTGCTATCCGCAGCTAATGCTCTATAACATAAAATTAAATGTTTATGACTTGACCTTTGGTCAGTCAGGTTCTTATATTTTAAAACTCTTTCTTTCCAGAAATTTTTAATGCTTGTTTCTATTAATTTGTCTGTAAGCACTTGTTATATATTTAAGTGGTTACTTACTTGACTGGACTTACCTGACCCTGACCACTTACCATGACTGACCTGACCTTTATGGTCAGTCACTTACGAAAGTAAGCAGGCTCAGGTCAGGGTCAGGTTGACTTTCTAAGTAAGTCACTCTAATTACTAGCGATATTATTAGAAAATACATACAAAAAGTTTGGGAAGAAAAAGTTATTCCTATTATGCAAGAAAAGAATAATAAAGGTTATATTTTAATACAGTTCCAATTGGAAAAAACTTCTGGCGGCTTCATTTCTATTGATAAGATGTGGGGAACTACTGGTACGCAAGAGGAAAAAATACTCTTTATAAATAATATCATAGCAGAATTGTTCTTAAAAGATTCTGGTTATACGGATGTCTTTTTCTCTGCTGTTAATTTCCACGGTTTCTATAGTGACCTTTGGTCAGGAGATATACCTACGGAAAGAATGTTAACCGGTGGCTTCACAAAAAGAAAAAGTGATTTCACGACAGTGACTTTCGTCATCATTATAAAATTCCAGGTTTTAATAGTCCTTATCTTATGGGAACTGTTTTAGGTACTCCTATTTCCACAAATGATAGTATGAGATACACAGTGTTTGCCGAAGGTAATAAGGTATTTCAAATAGAAGTAATTAAAAATGAATTTGGTTTTAAGACTAATAACATAGAAGTATTCAAGGATGGCTTATGTAAAATACGAATTCAAGATATTCAAAAAGAAGCCGGAACATTCGAAAGAGTAATTTTAGGTAAATATCCTAAAAAATATTTATATTCTATCGACGGTAAAATGTTATTAGTTACTAATTCTATTAATACTAATTTTATGCAAGAATTGGCGGGGGATAAAATACTTAGCAATAAAATAGGAGTATTCGATATTGAAGCTCAAAGAGTAACTCAAGATAACGGGAGGGTAATATTCAAACCTTACTTAATCTGTATTTATTATAATAATCTGGATGCTACTGCAGGTTTATCTTTCTTCTTAGGAGATTATATAAATGAAAGCTACATGTTCAAAGATGCTTTCCAATCCATACTTAGAAGAAAGTATAACGGATATACCTTCAATTGTCATAATTTATCTAATTTTGATTCTAATTTTATTTTAAAATATATATTTGAACTAGCAGATGCTAGCATTGTTTTCAGTGACTAACCCTGCTTTAGCAGGGTAAGTAAGGGCGGATTATTAGTATCACCTTGAATTATGGTACTCCTATTAATGGTAAATACCCTTATAGAGTATATATTCAGGATTCTATCCAAAAGTTGCCTAGTTCATTGAAAAAATTAGTGACCTTATGGTCAGGTCAGTTATTTTTATAAATCATAAAAAGCAGTAAAAATAAAAGAGTAATAAAAAAATAAAAATTGCTTGCTTAGAAAAATTCTATAGCCATAGCATATAAAATACAATATAAATAGTAATTTATATTAAATTATCAGTAAGAATTTAATTTTGGTTCTGATTGAACGTTTTTCAGTAGTTTTAAGACATGCAAATCGTTTGTTTTCAAATAACAAGGTGTACAGGTGAGTAATAATAAATTAGATACCTTATAGACCTCTCAAATAGAGGATAGTTTTATAATAAAGGAAATTTTCCACTATAAGAATTGATTTATTTTGTTTAATGGTAGTTGGTAGAGTAAAAGCCTACCAAGCCTACGATCAATAGTCAAGTTTGAAAGAACCGCTGGCCACATTGGGAATGAGAAGTCCCAAATTGCATAAGCAATCTGCAGTCAAGAATATTAGTCAATGCTCGCAAGAGTGAACTAGCTAACTGAAATCATAAAATCATTTAATAGATGGTCTTTATGATAACGTAAAGGAAAAAAATGATATTACTTTACTAATAGTGTTGTCTAAATTACTGGTGCCAGAAGACTCGGTAACGCCAGAAACGCAAACGTTAGTCGTCTTTAAAAGGCGTAAAGGGTGTGTAGGCAGCTTACAAAAGTTCCATTTTTAAATTATCATAATATAAAAATGAATGACTATAAGCTAGAATCATATTGAGGATAAACCAAATAATACTTAGTGTAGGGATGAAATCCGTAGATATTAAGTGGAATACTAAGGGTGAAAGCTTTTTATCTAGAAATGATTGACGCTGAGAAACGAAGGTGAGAATAGGAAATAGGATTAGATACCCAGATACCTCTCACTGTCAACGATGAATGGTAGTTTGTTAATAAAAGAATTGATAGCGATGCTAACGCGTTAACCATTCCGCCTTGAGAGTACGGTTGCAAAACTGAAACCAAAAAAATTAGTCGGTCTCGAAGCAAACGAAGTGAAGCATGTTATTTAATACGAGAGTACGCGTAAAATCTTACCAGTTCTTGTATATCCAAAAAAATAATTTTTAATTATTATTTGAGTAGTTTCTACTATTTATTTTTTTAAATAAATTATTAGAAATTCGTTTACAGGTGTTGCATGGCTGTCGTCAGTCCGTATTGTGAAAAGTTAGGTTAACTCCACTAACGGACGCAATCCCTGTTGTTAATTTTTACTTAACAATTTATGTATTTTAAATAAATTCATTTGGGACTAAGACAAGTCGTTATGGCCCTCATGAACTGGGCTATAGACGTGCTATAAAAACTTTTACAAAATGACGCAAAAATCTAAGTAAAGAAATAGCAAATCATTAAAGAAAGTTAATTTTTTTTTTAGACGGATTGTTGTCTGAAATTCGACAACATGAAGGAGGAATTTCGAGTAATCGTTGATCATTACGCAACGGTGAAGTTTATATTCGGGATGAACTAACTGTCTGTCGCTGGGAAGAAGCTTGGATAGAGAGAAACTACTATTTATATAATTATAATTATACTGACTATAATCTTATCTTAAGATCAAATCATGGTTTTAATTACCAATATTTAATTTAAAACAATTATAATTGTTTTATATTATTAATATTAGTGAACTCTTCTGAGTAACATCTCAAAAGTCATAGCAAGGTAACTGTTCGGGAACGAGCAGTTGGATAATAAATAAAACATATTTTAACCCTCTGACCATGACCCTTATTTTTAAATTAGTGATTTTGTTGCCAATGACTTGACCCGACCTTTATGGTAAGTGGTCAGGACAGGTTTTTTTAAGATTTAATCTTTAAATTTTACAATTTAATAATAATAAGAATAAAACATATTTTAATAATAAATTAACAGATTTAAAAGTATCGATGTCAAATATATAGTAACATTAAAAATAATTGTATTAACATAAACGTAATAAAAAGGGATTATTAAGGAAAACTAAGGCAAATTTATATAAAAAGGAGGTTATTAAACCAAAAGCTTAACCTAAAAAAATAATATTAAGGAATATATTTATTAAGCAATCCTAAGGTAAATCTTTATTATAAAACACTTCCTGAAGTAAAACATTTTATTAAGGAAAGGAAAGGAAATCAACCGAGACTTCGAAAGTAATGGTGAGTGAAATCGAATTAGCCTAAATATCGAGTTTATATATAAAAAACAAAATATATTTTAATTTTAAAATATAACTATAAAAAGGTTAATAATAGTCCTTATATTAATATAAACTCCTTGCTAAGATAAATTAGCAAGCGCTTTAAATGAGTGGATAATTATTATCTTATTTTTTAAAAATAGATAATAACTAGTTACTGCCTGTCTGGATTTTTTTAAAAATAGACATGGCTTAAATATTACTAGAATAATAAGTACAATGAGAGTTAACTTGTTGGAATAAAGGGGAACCATCCTCTAAGGCTAAGTATTATAAATTTAGCGATAGTGCAAAAGTACTGTGAAGGAAAAGTTTGAAAAGCATGTAGTATACATATATTTTAATTTAGTTAAATTAAAAAATGGTGAAATAGATCTTGAATTAGTAATTCTATAAGCAGTCGAAATTCTTAACATTAATTGTTAGTAGAATGACGGCGTACCTTTTGCATAATGGGTCAGCAAGTTAATAGAAGTAGCAAGGTTCATAGCCTTAGCGAAAGCGACTATACTATAAAAACAAAATAGTAATGGGTAAGTTACTTCTATTAGACCCGAAGCCAGGTGATCTTACCAAGACCAGATTATAATGGATCGAACGGTTGAATGTTGCATAATTCTCCGATGAGTTTTGGTAAGTGGTGAAATGCCAATCTAACCTGGTGCTAGCTGGTTTTCTACCGAAACATATTTTAGTATGATGTCTACCTAAGAGATTTATGGAGGTACAGCAAGGCAATTCCCAACAAAATAACCTGTTAATTTTTAATTTTGGTTAATGCGTTTAGGTTGCGGGGATCTAGAAAATCTTACCTTTGGAAGTGAATCTCGGAATTACATAAATTGATAGTAGATATTCAGACTGTACATGCTAAGTTGGACAGTCAAGACGGAAACAGCCGAGAACACTAATCAAGGTCCCAAATGATTGTTAAGTGAAATTAAGGACGTAGCAATATCAAATACAGCTGTGAAGTGAGCCTGGCAGTCGCTACTTATAATGAACGTTTGTAACAACGCAACAGCAGCTACTAGAGATAGTCGCGCCGAAAATTCAACGGGTCTAAACAATCAACCGATATTGTGTTGATTAAGATATTAATATTTTTTAGTATTTATTCTTAATCTAGGTAGTAGAACATTCAGTATAACTGTTGAAATTATAGTGTTTCATTATATATTAGGTTACTGAAGAGAGAATGCTGACATGAGTAACGTAAAAAATTCCTATAATGGAATTCGCCGAATACGAAAGGGTTACAATAGAAAGGTTGATCCTCTTTGTGTTAATGCGGCCTCTAAGGAATGTAGCAATAGCTACTACTGATGAGTATATTATAGCAAATCATTATATATTGCTTTTTGTAAAATACAGCGCAATATTTAATGATCAGGAAATTAATATATTGGCTTTAATTAATTTAAAGCTTAGTACTACCGTACCCTAAACCGACACAGGTTCGTTAGTTGAGAATACTAAGGCGTAGAGCTAAAAGTTGTTAAGGAACTCGGCAAATTCACCTCATAAGTTTGACGACAAGAGGTACCTTATTATTTAATATATATTACTTGGAAACAAGTAATTAATAATAAGGTGACACATAATCGGAGGCCACGACTGTTTACTAAAAACACAACACAGTGCAATCATTAATGTGATAGTATACTGTGTGAAATTTGCCCAATGCCATTAATATAAGAACAATCATGGTTAGTAGCGTTTATTGCAATACTGCATTAGCGCTTTTACTAATAAAACTGTGATTTATCGAAAGTCTGGTTAATAGCGGTCTTAACTATGAGGATCCTAAGGTAGCAAAATAAATTGGCCATTAAATGTGGTCCGGTATCAATAATGTAACGATGGTCTCGCTGTCTCTACAACTTGCTCAGTGAAATTGAATTACGCGTGCAGATGCGCGTTACCACCAGGGGGACGGGAAGACCCTATGCAGCTTTACTGTAATTAGTTATCATATGAATCTAGAACAGCTTATATTAATAGTGAATAGGTAAATCGAAAGATGTTAGTGGAAACCTTATAATATAAGTTGGGTTTATGTTCACCTTAAAATTAAAATATAAAGGGAGAGTTGACTAATTGGCAGTTTGACTGGGGCGGTCGTCTTTAAAATAGTAGCAAAGTACATCCAATTGTTTTGTTTTTTTGGCTTGCTTAGCAACCAATATAATTTAATAAAAATTAAAATTACAAATACCTCTATTGACCTGACCTGATTATGATTTTATTAAATTAAATTGGTCATTTCTAAGAGTTTTTTCTTTTTAAAAGGCATAGCTAGAAATTGAATGGAGATCAATCAACCAGTGAAGGGTTGCGCAGAGTTCAATGGCGTTAAGCATGCTTAACTGATAGACTTAAAAGTCAAACAGATACGTAAGTAGGGCATAGTGACCCCTCGCTATAATATGGGATAGACGGGGATCAATTAATAAAAGTTACGCTAGGGATAACAGGCTGATAGCCGACGAGAGTACACATTGTCTCGGCTGTTTGGCACCTCGATGTCGACTCATCCTATCCTCCGGGGGAAGAAGCTTGGAAGGGTTCGGCTGTTCGCCGATTAAAAGGGTACGTGAGTTGGGTTTAATACGACGTGAGTCAGTATGGTCCCTATCTTCTGGTGGAAAATTTAGTAAACAGGGACAGACCTTCCAGTACGAAAGGACCAATAGGCTGTGTTTATATAGTGTACCAATTGTTTGTAATCATTTTAATTTTATTTTAATTAAATTGATATAAATGCATAGTTGGGTAGCCACAAACATAATAGATAAGTGCTGAATGTCTATAAAGCAAGAATCTACTCCCTTTATACTAATATATTGTTTTGCTTTAACAAAATTAAAACAGAACAATAATAATTAAGAAATAGAACATTTCTAAATAGGTTGCAAATGTAAATACTGTAAAGTATAAGATTTATTAGTTTAGCAATACTAATTTATAAAAAAACTAAATGTTTATATTTGTAAAAATAAAAAATACTTATTTTTTAACTGACTTACCATAAAGGTAAGGTTAAAAAAGCAGTGACTTTCGTAACAGGTTGACTGACTGGACCTGACCCTGCTAAAGCAGGGTTTACCATAAAGGTCAGGTCAGTCACTAAGTAAGTAACAGATAATATAAAATAAATTTACAATAATATAATAAATTTACAATAATATAATAAATTTACAATAATATAATAAATTTACAATAATATAAAATAAATTTACTGTGACTTGACCATGACCCCGCTTACGAAAGTAAGTGACTGACCTGACCTTTATGGTCAACCCTGCTTAAGCAGGGTAAGGGGTTTACTTTCGTAAGTGACCTTTATGGTCAATAAGGTAATTAATGGTAAAGAACGAACATGTTGAAATTGGTAAACAATCTTCTCTTAAGCAGAAGTGGGAGTAATCCCTTAAGAGTTCAAGTCTCTTTGTTCGTATTGTTTAAAATATAGCGTTGGGATATTTTTATCCCTTATTTTTTCTCCTGCCTGACTGACCCCTGCTTTAGCAGGGGTCATGGTAAGTCACTAATTTAAAATATAAAATTAGTAGGATCACGAGTATAGTTAAATGGTATAACCTCTACCTTCCAAGTAGATATTATCAGTTCGAATCTGATTATTCGTATTTAAAAAAAACATTAAATATGCCTTACCAAAAGTAAAGCCTGACTTACCATGACCCTTGAGGGTCAGGTCAACCACTGCTTACTTTCTAAGTTACCTTATGGTCAGTCAGGTAAGGTAATTAATGGTAAGGTAAGGTAAGTAAGGGGAAATCTGATAATGGTTAATCGGTTATATTTGCAATATAATAATGATAGTTCGAATCTATCTTTCTCCAATTTATTCTCTGCTTACTTACTTGCTTAGCAACTAAATTTGTTTAAAAATAAGACAATCGACTGACTGATGACGAAAGTCAATTACCTGACTTGACTGACCATGACCCCTGCTTTAGCAGGCTCAGTAAGTCTGGTCAACCATGTAACTGCTTACTTTCGTAAGTAAAGAGCGTTGTATAATGGTAGTATCACAGTCTCCAAAACTGTTTGTAGGCGTTCGAGTCGCCTCGCTCTTGTATTGTTAGATAGATATAATTTAGTATTGCTAATAGAATTTTATATATTAAGCTTACTATATTTTTTTTAGTAATTTAATTCTAAAAAAAAAGCCATTCTTTTATATTCTAAATATGTGGTTTAAATAAAATACAAATAATAATTATGAATATAATAATAACAGCTCTAAAAAATTACTTTAACGTAGAAAAAATAACTCTACAGGAAGGTATTAATAAATTATGTGGTTGTGGTGGAATCGATCCTATTGATGAAAAAAGCAAATTCACTAGTAGTTTAGTTGATGCATTAAGCACTAGAAGACGGCACTTTGGGGAGTTAAAACAAGGGTTAATCGGCCATCATGAAAATAATCAAATAATGCTGGATGGTGTAAACAACTTAGATGGATTTAAGGAGGGAACTACTCTGGCGTTAGATAATAAGCATATTGGTATTGTATATAAAAATTATGATGCCTTTAATACCCCAATAGAAAGTCATACAATTTCTATATTTGAAGTAGAAGGACAAAATAATATTTTGAAGAGTTTAAAATTAGCAAGTGAACACATTTTGGAATTAAAGTCAGAATCAGATATAGAATTAGATAATTTTAGTTCAGGTTTAATACCTGGTACCATGGATGATAGAGAAGATGTAAGAAACTGGAGAGAGGATAAGCTTCATCGAACCAACGAAAATAACAGTTTAATAACTGCAAATGCTCGGCTGGTTCGATGAATGAATAAAATTGGTAAATCTATTGCTGATAATGATCCAACTTTTAATTTTGCTCATTATCAAGAAATAATAAATATACCATATGAGGACTTAAGCGAGGATCAACTAGCAATACTTCAATTAGTATTAAATAATATAGATACTTGAATTAATTTATTTAATTAGCAGGTTGACCTTTACGGTCAGCCAGATAATACCTTCTGTCCTTTCCATGACTGACCTGACCTTTATGGTAAGTCACTTACTTTCTAAGTTACCTTATGGTCAGTCAGGCTTACTTTCGTAATTTGTTTATGCTGTCTAATTTTTTAAAAATACACTTATCTTTGGTGACTAGTCAGCTAAGCAAGGAACAGACATAGTAGGCTTTGCTTAGCGCTAATAATATTATTTTACTTTAACCCTACCCTTTTTTTTTTAAAAAGTTTATCTCTACCAAAATTTAAACAAAAATATACAAAGCTGGTCAGTCTATTACTTAGCTACCAAAAGGCTAGGACAATATAATAATGATATACCACTACCCTTATCAGTTGCCTGCCTTACATTTACTGTTGTCAATCGACCATTACCTGACCATTAATTACTTAGCTGACCTTTATGGTCATTAAGTCCTGGTCAGTAAGTCTAATTTGTTTTAAAATTAGACAGTAGCTGCATACTCAAATAAAAGGCAAAAAAACCAAATTTTAGTTACTCTAATTATAAGTAGAAAATACCACTTACCGACCTGACCATTACTTACCCTGACCTTTATGGTAAGGTGTTGACTTTCTAAGTCACTAAGTCAGTAAGTGACTGACCCTGCTTAAGCAGTGGTTGACCTGACCCTCAAGGGTCATGGTCAGTCAGCCTTGCACTTTTTGAGTTAGGTTATTAGCTAATATATTACTTTTTTAAGATATAAAAAAATTAAATAGCTTACGCCTTAAAATATTTTTTTGTTTTTATATCAACAGGTGATTAGTTAAACTTTACTTTTTATTGGTTGTTTTACTTGTGTCTAAATTTTTTTTATTAAAAATAAGACAGTAACTGACCAGACTAACCCTTTAGGCTCAGGTCAGTGACCTTTATGGTCAGGTTGACTTTCTAAGTCAAGAAAGGACAGGACTTACTTTCGTAAAACAGCCAGTAATTAGTTATTATTTTACCGTATGACAAAGAAGGACTAAACAACCCAGCCTTACTTCCGTCAGTTGTCCCAGCCCGACCTTACCATTACTTATCTGTAAGGTAAGCAGGCTGGTTACGGTATTAAAAATTAAAAATAAATAAATTAATTAGCAGTTATTGCGCTTACTGACTTTTGTAAAACTACCATGACTTACTTGACCTTTATGGTCAGTCACTAAGTCAGTAAGTCTAATTTTTTAAAAATAAACAAGGCAAGAGCCATGACTGACTTAGTGACCTTTAGGTCAGTAAACCTTTATGGTAAGGTAAGTGACTTACCATGACCTTTATGGTAAGTCAAGTCAGTCAGATAAAAACAAAGTAAAATAAAATAATGAATTGGTTAAATTCTACAAATGCTAAAGAAATTGGTACGTTATATTTAATATTTTCAGTATTTTCAGGTATGATAGGTACTGCTTTTTCTGTATTAATAAGATTAGAATTATCTAGTCCAGGTGTACAATATTTACAAGGTGATCATCAATTATTTAATGTAATAATTTCAGCTCATGCGTTTATAATGATTTTCTATATGGTAATGCCTGGATTAGTAGGAGGATTTGGTAATTATTTTTTACCTATCCATTGTGGAAGTCCAGATATGGCTTTTCCAAGATTAAATAATATTTCATTTTGGTTATTACCACCAGCATTAATTTTATTATTATTAAGTTCTTTAGTAGAAAATGGAGCTGGGACAGGTTGGACAGTTTATCCTCCTTTAGCTGGAATACAATCACATTCAGGAGGATCTGTAGATTTAGCTATTTTTAGTTTACATTTAGCTGGAGTATCTTCATTATTAGGTGCTATAAATTTCATAAGTACAACTTTAAATATGAGAACAAATGGAATGTCTTTACATAAATTACCTTTATTTGTATGGGCTATATTCATAACTGCTATATTATTATTATTATCTTTACCTGTATTAGCAGGAGCAATAACAATGTTATTAACAGATAGAAATTTTAATACTAGTTTTTATGATCCAGCAGGAGGTGGTGATCCTATATTATATCAACATTTATTCTGGTTTTTTGGACATCCTGAAGTATATATTTTAATTATACCTGGATTTGGTATAGTAAGTCATATTGTTTCAACTTTCTCTGGTAAACCTATATTTGGTTATATAGGTATGGTTTATGCTATGTTTTCTATTGGTATTTTAGGATTTTTAGTTTGGTCTCATCATATGTTTTCAGTAGGTTTAGATGTAGATACTAGAGCATATTTTACAGCAGCAACAATGGTAATTGCAGTTCCTACAGGAATAAAAATATTTTCTTGGTTAGCTACTTTATACGGTGGTAGTTTAAGATATAGTACACCTTTATTATTTGTATTAGGTTTCTTAGCTTTATTTACTATAGGTGGTTTAACAGGAGTAGTTTTATCTAATGCTTCATTAGATATTGCTTTCCATGATACATATTATGTAGTAGCACATTTCCATTATGTATTATCAATGGGAGCTGTATTTGCTTTATTTGCTGGTTTCTATTATTGGACACCTAAAATAGTAGGAAGAACATTTAATGATTTATTAGGTAAAATACATTTCTGGACTTTATTTATTGGAGTTAATTTAACTTTCTTCCCTCAACATTTCTTAGGGTTAGCTGGTATGCCTAGAAGAATACCTGATTATCCTGATGCTTTCAGTGGATGGAACGTAATATCTAGTTTTGGTTCATTAATTTCAGTAATTGCTACAGTTTTATTTGGGTATATTATATATGATATTTTTGCGAACCAACCTAATGCGAATAATAATCCTTGGGCAGTAGCACCTTATTTTACTAGTGAAAATCAATTTAAAGACAATCAAGGAATAAATACTATAGAATGGACATTGGCTAGTCCTATACCATTCCATGCATTTAAAATGTTACCTGTACAATCTTAATTTTTAATTGACTGTCCCTTGCTTAGCAACTGGTGACTAGCCTAATTTTTATTCCCTGGCTTACGAAAGTGACCATAAAGGTCAGTAAGTCAGCGCAACAAATAACAATAATAATTAATTATTATTATTCTAACCCTTAGTAAACTAAGCCTAGTTCAGCCTCTTGCCAGGACCAGCTGCTTATAAAGTCAGCAGCGTACGCAACCAACCTTACCTGCCTTTTACTTAATTATCTTGAGTTAACTTACCTTACTTAATTACCATAAAGGTAAACCTGACCAAAGGTCACTTACTTTCGTCAGTTACTTACCATAAAGGTAAGGTCAGTCAGGTCATGGTAATTAACTTACTTTCTAAGTGACCTGACCATAAAGGTCATGGTAATTAATTAATGGTAGGATTACGAAAGTGACCTTTATGGTCAGGTAAGGCATCAGTTGCTAAGCAAGAGGCAGGTAACATGGGCAGGTACAAGTAGCAGGAAACAATATAAAATTTTTAATAGTTACTATATAAGTATATATATTCAGTTTTAATAAATAAATTAAATTAACATCTTTAGCTAAATGGTAAAGCAATTACCTTCGAAGTAATAGATTATTGGTTCAATTCCATTAAGATGTTATTTGTTTAGACTATTTTTTATTTTGCTGACCAGCCTCTGAATTTAAAGCTGTAGGCTTTTCTTGCGTGTCTAAATTTGTTTAAAAATAAGACAGGCTTACCTTACTTAATTACCATAAAGGTAAACCTGACCAAAGGTCACTTACTTTCGTCAGTTACTTACCATAAAGGTAAGGTCAGTCAGGTCAAGTCAGGGAACGAAGCTAGTAGCGTAGCAAGTTAAATTTATTTAACCAAACTAAAGACTAGGTCAGTAGTCCTTACCATTACCTGTGACGAAAGTCACTTGCGCTTGCGCAGCAATAGCCAGCCTACAAAGTGAAAGCATTATTTAAATAATATTTTTATAGTCTTGTAAATTATATTGATTATAAATAAAAAATTCTATAAGCAATATTTAGTTAGCAACTGTCCTTTGGTAACGGGCAGTTTATAGCAAACTGACTTTAGTTAAGCTGGTTGCGTACGCTGCTGACTTTCTAAGCAGCAGTTTTACCAGACTTACCTTTATGGTCCAGTCAGGTCAGTAGTATTACTACTTAAATATATAAAATTATTCTAAGGAAATAATATAGGAGTAAAAATCTAATAACTATTATTTTTTTGTATTGTAGTCGCTGACTTGACCTGACCCTGCTAAAGCAGGGGTCATGGTCAGTCACTATTGCGTTTTACTTACTTACCATAAAGGTCAGGTAATTAAGTTAGTCTGCAATTATACAATAATAATTAAAATTTTCTATTTTTATTTGTCCTATCGTTGTTCACAACTATTTTAATATAATATACTATATTGCTTTTTCTAAATTAATATAATGTTAATTTAATTTATTTTCCTATTGACTTTCCTTCATTCATTGCTATAGCTGTTGGTAATTGGTCTGTCCATTACTTTAACTAACTTACCATGACGGTAAAGCTAATGTAAGATAAGCAATAAATGTCAGTATTAGATATTCTTAATTATAATCTCTTATATTAAAATTATATTTAAAAAATAAGAAAGTAAGTGACTTACTTACCATAAAGGTCAGGTCAGTCTGTCCTTATTTATTTTTTTAATAAAAAAAATAAGAAATAAGTCCTAAGTACTGATTTTTGGTCTTTAGTATTTTTTTACAATAGAAAGCACTTTTTAAATATTATAATTTTTATATTAAATTAATTTTTATAAGAGTATATAAAATAAAAAATTAAGGGCATTTGGTCGAGTCTGGTTTATGGCGCTCGTCTTGAAAACGAGTACTTTTAAACAAAAGTCGTCGGTTCGAATCCGACAGTGCCCGTATTATTTTATATTTAATTTTGTTACTTACTTAGTGACCTGACCATTAGTTAACTTACCTTACTTAATTACCATAAAGGTAAACCTGACCAAAGGTCACTTACTTTCGTCAGTTACTTACCATAAAGGTAAGGTCAGTCAGGTCAGTTCAGTCAGGTCATGGTCAGTCAGTTAGTCACTTAGCAACTAATTTAGTTTTAAAAATAAGACTTAACCTATAGTAATAAAAGTACTAAATTCTTTTAGTTCAATGGTTAGAACGGCATTCTTCTAAAGTGCACATTCTGGTTCGAATCCGGAAAAGAATACTTATTTATTTTATACCAAAACAGTTGTCCTTTGTTTGACTTACCATAAAGGTCAGTCACTTCTGTTGTCCCTGACTGACTGACTTTCGTCTTGCTGCGTTTCCTTTCTTGACCTGACCCTAAATGGGTTCAGTTCACTTTCGTAAGCCTTACTATAAAGTTAAGGCTGGGACAGAACGCTACTAATTTATCCCTTAAAAAAATTATAAAATTTTTAGCCTGGTTATAAAATAAAGGAATAATCGTCATTGGTAAGATATCACGATTGCTAATCGTTCGGGTAATACCCTTGGGCGTTCGACTCGCCCTTATTCCGTTTAAAGAATAATGTTAGCGCCTATACGCTATATTGGCCTGACTTAGAAAGTCAACCTGACCATTAATTACTGACGAAAGTCAACCTGAGCCTGCTTACTTTCGTAAGTTACTTACCATAAAGGTAAGGTCAGTCATGGTCAGTCAGGTAATTAAGGTTAAGGTCAGGGTAAGGTCCGTCTGTCAGTGACTGGACCTTTATGGTCAGTCAAACAAAGGACAGTAGTTAAGGCTGGCAAGAGGCCTTGCGAACACAATTAATTTTTTCAAGATACTAATTTAAAAATTTATATTAAATAAATTTATTATAATTTAATAAAGGGCAGGTGATCCGATTGGTAATGGTGGTTCTCTGTAAAAGAATTGGTTAACGCCGTTAAAGGTTCGATTCCTTTTCTGCTCAAATAAAAACTTAAAAAAATAAGTCTTTATTTTTATACTGTGTGACTTACTTAGTGACCTGACCATAAAGGTTGACTTTCGTCATCAGTCTTATTTTTTTTTAATGTAGCTGAAATAGTTTAAAAGGTTAAAACTTACCACTCATGACGGTAAAATAAAGGTTCAATTCCTTTTTTCGGCTTTTTTAAATTAAATCTAAGTGTCCTTTTTACATTATAGTGCATGTAGACAGCAATTTTAAATATATAAGTATAATGTTAGATAGGTAAAATAATATTTTAATTAAAATTAATTAAAATAAAATAAAAAAAATAAAATATTAAGACTAAGCTTAGATAGAAGCTACTTCTATATGCATTAGCTTAATATTATAAAACACAATAATACATAATATGATTTTAATGATTTTTAAATCTTTTTTTAGTAATCCTAATATAACTTATGAGCAAGCCACGGCTTATATTTGTGGATGCGATAATAATAATAATAAGAGTATAAATTTTTCTGTTATAAGTCAGTTAATAGACACGTTTAGGTTTAATAATTCAAATTTTTCTCTTTTTAAGGCTGAATTAATCAGTAAAAATACAGATAATAAAATTTTACTAGAGGATATAAATACTATTTCCGAGTTTTCTGAAGGTTCAGTTTTTCTACTGGATACACACCATGTAGGTATAACCCATGTTACTGATGCAGTAGTCGATAATTCTATGCACCACACTAAATTAAGTGTTTTCGAAATGTCCGACACCTTCAACTTAATTAATATTATACAAAATAGTTACGATTATATTTTGGAATTAATTTCTAAATCAAATGCTAAACTAATAGATTACCCTAAAGTACATATGGTGGATGCAGTCGACCGAGAAAGTTATAACTCTTATAGAGAATATCGAATGGCAATTAAGGCAGAAAGGCAAAGTCTAATTTTAGCTAAATTGAAAATGGTTCGAGCGATGGCTAGCATTGGTAATAAAATCGCGAGCCATCATCCTGAATTTAACCTTGAAATTTTCAATCAAGCTATTTTCTTAAATGATATCAGTCCAGAACAAGCTATAGTAATTAACCAAGCATTTGAGTATATTAGTTTTATTACATAATTAATAGTTAACATTATTGCCGTTGCGCTAGCGCTTACAAAAAGGTAAGTTGCTTCTTGTGCTGCGTTTTCCAGCCCTACCTTACCATTAATTACCTTACCTGACTGACTGGACCTGACCCTGCTTAAGCAGGGTTTACCTTTATGGTCAGTAAGTCACTAAGTAAAGTAAGCAGTGGTCATGGTCAGTCACTTACTTTCTAAGCAACTACTTATTTATAATTCTATTTTTTCCCTATTTTCAGTTTCCAACCTTAAAAACAATATATAAAATGTTTTTAATTAGGGTTTTCTTATATTTATTTATTCATTAAGATCTGTAGCTGTCCTTTGGACAAAAATTAAAATATTACCCATACAAAATTATATTTTATCCCCATTTTCGCTTATGCCTTTCCTTTGGTCAGTTTGACTTTCTAAGTAAGTCAGTCCAGTCAAGTAAGAGAATAATTTAACCTAGGATAAGGCTATATCTTACCTTTGTACTTAATTACCATAAAGGTCAGTTTTCCAGTTATTAATATTTCTAATGATCATGTAGTAAGTAATTTTTTAATTCAGTTACTGACTTGTGTCTGACCATGACCTGACTGACCATGACCCTGCTTACTTTCTAAGTTACCTTTATGGTCCAGTAAGGTTTACTTTCTAAGTCCAGTCAGGTCAAGCCATAAGGCGAGGGGTTAAACTAATTCAGGTAATAGTCCTTTGGACAATAGGCTATTAATTTTATTTTTGTTTTTGTCGTCCTGCCCTGTAGACAGTAGTTGTGTTTCTAGGCTTGCGGAGCTAGCCAAGTACGCTGGGGCAGTTTGGTCAGGAGTCGCTGAAAAATTAGTTAAAGCAATAGCACCTTTTCCAATTTCTAATACAAAACCAATAGTTAAAATAATAAAAAATATAATCCCAATTGAAAAACCAAAAATAGAAACTTGATATAAAGAAACAGCTAATGGAAATAATAATAAAATTTCTAAATCAAAAATTAAAAATAATAATGCTACAATCATAAAATGAATTTGAAATGTAGATCTAGTTTGTTCAGGTAAAGCTAAAAATCCACATTCATAAGCAGAAATTTTATTTTCATCTGGTTTATGAGGAGCTAATAAAATATTTAAAGCTAATAAAATGAAAGCTAATATTGGAATAAAAATAAATAAAAATAATAAATTAGTCATTTAAAATTTATTGTTTGCCTTGCAATAATCCTAATATTATTTAAAAAATAACTCAGGAAAATATGCAAGTCCTTTATACACAATAATATATAATTATCAGCTATTGCTTATTGCATACTGACCTGACTTAGAAAGTCAATATTTATGGTCAGTAAAACAAAGGACAGTTACAGATAATTATAAATTAAATAATGTTAAAGAAAGTACTTGAGTACTACTTAAAATTAATGTTGGTTTAAAAATAAAAAATAAAATAAATAAACTTAAAGAAGAAATTATAAAACTATGAAATGAACTTAATTTGAAAGTTTCTGCTGGTAGGCTTTGCCAATTCAAAGGACTAGTTATTAGTCTATTATCTTTCTTACTTTCTGATAAATGAATAATTTTAATAATTTTTAAATAATAAGAAGCACTTATAACACTTACTATTATAGCAATTATAGTTAATAAATAATAACCTTGATCTATTGCAGAATACAATACAAATTGTTTAGAAAAGAAACCAATTAAAGGAGGAATACCTGCCATAGAAAATAAAGAAATAGAAAAAGTTAAACTTAATAAAGGATTCATAGAGAATAAACCTTGTAAATCTTTAATATATTTAATATCTATGATTTCTAAATTTTTTAAATTTATTTTATCATTATATTTAATATAACTAATAGCTAATAAAATAAAAAAAATATTTAAATTAGTAATAATATATTGTATTAAATAAAATAAAAAAGAATCTATAGATTGTTCAGTATTTATAGCTATAGCTAATAACATAAATCCAATATGTGAAATAGTACTATAGGCTAATAATCTTTTTATTTTAATTTGAGCTAAACCTACTACTGTTCCTATTATTAAAGAAAAAATAGAACTAATTAATAAAATATTTTTAACAATATTAATAGATAATAGATTAGCACTATAATTTAAAATATCTAAGTAAATATATTCTTGTCCTGACCAAAGGTCACTGGGTTGTAATAATGCTATAGTTACTAAAGTATAAATTTCTAATAATAAGATTAATATAGATATTTTAGGCATTATTGTTAACCAAATTGTTACTATTGTAGGTGTTTCATCATATACATCAGGTGACCAATTATGTAAAGGTGCAGCTGCTATTTTAAATAATAAACCTATAATTATTAATACTATACCTAATAAAGTACCTTGTATTATATAATCTATATTTTGGTAAGCACCAGCACTTAATAATGTATATATTGATTCTAATTGAGTCATTCCTGTATATGAATATATTATACCAAAACCTAATAATATAATACATGAAGAGAATCCACCTAATAAAAAATATTTTAAACCTGCATTAGTAGAATTTTCTGAATTTCTATAAATTGTACTTAAAATATATAAACCAAAAGATTGTAATTCTATACTTAAATATATTGATATTAAATCAAAACTTGAAACTAATAAACTTGAACCTAAAGTACTAAATAAGACTATTATTGAATAATCTGTAGCTATTTCAGTTGTTTCTAATTTGCCTATGTATTTTGGCTGGCTGCTGCGCAAGCGCAAGAAAGGACTTACTGTATCATTTATATTTTTATTATTAATTATAGGCCAACCTATTAAAATAATAGATCCTATTAATAAAAAAAATATTTCAATTGTTTGACTTATATTTGTTATTTGAAATAAACCACTATATATTCCTATTCCGGATCCAATTGACTGAATATATAATATATTAAAACTTAATATACCAGATAGTAATAATATTATAGCAGAGATTCTTGTAAAATGTATATTAGATATTCTTATTAAAGGTAGGGCCTTAGCCACTATTAAAATTAATATGGATGAAAACAACATCTAAAAAACCTATTTATTTGCTAATTAATTTGTATTAAAATAGACAAGCAATACCTGTGTTACTTACCTTGACCCTGCTTAAGCAGGGTCAGTCAGGTAACTGTATAAATTTGTTAAAAAATAAGATAGTGAACTGACCATGACTTACCATGACCTTTATGGTCCAGTCAGGTAAGGGTAATTAACAGAGGAGATAAGGGTTATAATTATATAGCAGCCTTACTTCCGTCTGTTTGACTTGGCCATTACTGTGACGAAAGTCACTGCTTAGAAAGTCAGGTAAGTCCAGTCAGTCTGTCTAAATTTTTTTTGTTTCAAAATAAGAAACTGACTGATCTGACCATGAACCTTTAGGGTCAGGTCATGGTCGAGCAGGTAAGCTGACGAAAGTCAGTGTTGCTTATTAATCTTTTATTATATTAGCACTAGTATTTCCAGCTAAATTAAATAATACAAAGAATGTAGAAGCTAAATATATTATAAATAATCTCATTTCAATAAACATATTAGTTGTTGGCTCTAATTGTACAGCGTACGCAGGTAAGTTTTCGTAGCTTACTAACATAGGAGTAAATACTAATAATAATAAAGATAATAATCCTATAGTAATATATAAAGAATAAGTAGTAATAATACCAGTATCTAATTTAGCAATATTAATACCAGTATTATAGAAATTATTAGCTAAACCATAAGGTCCTATTAATTCAATAGCTCCTCTATCAATTTCTTTAGAAATTTTATAACCTAATTTAAGTCCTTTATTCACTAATAAATGATTATAAATAACATCAAAATAATATTTACTATTAAAGAAAGTATATAATGACTTAATAATTTTATTTTTATGTGCGATGACATTAATAAAAGCTAAAGGTTTAACATGATATAAAAATATAGCAGTAAAAGCACCTAAGAAACTAATAATAGCAGGTAATAATTTAATAAAAGGATTTAAAGAAAATTCTGCTTCAATTAAAGTTAAATTATTAGGATGAGTAAATAAAGAATTAGCAAAAAAATCACTACCTACACCAACATAAATATCACTTACTATATAACCAAAAAATATACTAAATAAAGATAAAATTAATAAAGGTAAAATAGTAGCAATATTACTTTCATGAGTATTTAAATAATAATTTTTAGGAGCATTAGGATAAGTTAAAAAAACTAAACTTATTAATCTAAAACTATAAAAAGCAGTTATTCCTGCAGTTATTGTACCTAATATATAAGCATACATACCACTAAAACTATAATTACCAAAAGCTAATTCTAATATAAGATCTTTACTATAAAATCCAGTTAAATAAGGAGTAGCTAATAAACTTAAAGTACCAGTTAACATAACTGCATAAGTAAAAGGTAAAAATTTTATTAAACCACCCATTTTTCTTACATCTTGTTCATCTGCAAAAGCATGTATTACTGCTCCAGCTCCTAAAAATAATAATGCTTTAAAAAAAGCATGATTAACTGTATGCATTAAAGCTACATTATATTGACTTAAACCTATAGCCATCATCATATAACCTAATTGAGAAATAGTACTAAAAGCTATTATTCTTTTTAAATCATTTTGTAATAAACCAGCTGTAGCTGCAAAAAAAGCAGTACTTGTTCCTATTATTGTTATTATTAATAATGCTGTACTACTATATTCTAATATAGGTGAACATCGTAATAATAAATATATTCCTGCTGTTACTAGTGTAGCGGCATGTAATAAAGCACTTACAGGTGTAGGAGCTTCCATACTTCCAGGTAACCAAGAATGTAAAGGTATATTAGCACTTTTAGCTAAAGCACCACCTAATAATAATAATGAAATAATAGTTATAGCTGTTTCATTCATATAAGGTATTAATGAAAATACTTGAGAATAATTTAAAGTTCCTAATAAAGAAAATATAGAAAAAAATCCTATACTCATTAACATATCTCCACCTCTATTCATTGTAAAAGCTAATATTGCGGATTTATTTGCTTGTATTCTAGTAAAATAATAATTGATTAATAAATAAGATACTACTCCTATAGCTTCCCAACCTACAAACATTACAAAAAAATTTCCACCACATATTAAAAATAACATTCCTGCTGTAAAGGCAGATAAATATGAAAAAAATCTTTGATTATGAGGATCTGAAGATAAATAATCTATTGTATAGATATGAATTAATGTTGAACAATATACTACTGCTAATCCTAAAGATACTGTTAATTGATCAAAATAAAATTCCCATTTTATTTGCATTAATTCTGATTCTATCCAACTTCCTAAATCTATTTCTACTACTGATCCACTTATTCCTACTTCATAATAAGCTATACTTATTAAGATAGAAGTTATGATTAAACAAGTACAAGTTATGATTTTTGAACCTGTGACTCCGACTTTTCTTCCTAGAAAACCTGAAACTATTGAACCTAATAAAGGTAATAATATTATTGATAAATACATTTTTGTTTAGTTAGTTGGCTGACTTGACTGACCATAAAGGTCATGGTCAGTCACTATGTCCTTTGGACAGAACCAATTAATGATATTGTACCTCTTAATCTATAATATGCTACTAATATGCTTAATCCTATAACTGATTCAGCTCCTGCTATAGATATAATAAATATACTAAATGTTTGACCTATATTATCATCAAATCCATATGACATTATTAATATTAATAAAGTTACGGATAATAACATTATTTCTATAGCTATTATCATTAAAATTATATTTTTTCTATTTAAAATAAAACCTAATATTCCTATTAAAAATAATATTAAAGCTAAATTCATGTTTATTATCGCTCGCTCTGCGAGCAAGTTGTTCATTTTAGTTAAGTAATATTTGCTTTATCTGTTAAAAACAGTAAACACAAAAATAAGTATTGACGAAAGTCACTTACTTACTGACCATAAAGGTAAACCTGACCCTTTATGGTCAGGCTCAGGTCAAGTAAGTAACAGATAAAGCAATAGGAAGTAGAGTAATCGAAACTCTGTCTGCAATGTGTAAAATTACTGCTAAACCACTCAGCTAACCTCCTTAAATTTATTTATTAGATTTTTTTGCTATGTTAAATTTGTTTAAAAAATAAGAAACTGACTGACCATGACCCTAAAAATCATGATAAGTCAGTTAATTACCCTGCTTAAGCAGGGTCATGGTCAGGTAAGGACAGGGTGACTTTCGGCATCAAGTCTATTAAAAAAATTAGACAAGTAATTACTACTTATAGTTTTGTTGGCCTTAAAATTTACTGGTTGTTTTGCAATATATGTGACTTGACCTGACTGACCTTTATGGTAAGTTACTTACCTTAGGGTAATTAAGGGTCATGGTCAGTCACTAAGTAAGTAACACAGAGCTAATTTTAGAATATAAGTATGACTTTTGGTAAGTAGCCCTTTGTGCTTGCGTAAGTGACCTGACTTAGAAAGTCAATATTTATGGTAAGTCAGCAATACAAATTTATTTTTCCCTAAATATTTCAAATTGATATTTTTATTTCAAAGAGATAGCTCTTGTATTAAATATATTGCTTAAATTTTACTAGTGACGAAAGTGACCTGACTTAGTGACTGACCATAAAGGTCACTTAGAAAGTAAGTTAATTACTGACGAAAGTCAGGTCAGGTCATCAAGTAAGTAAGTCCTTAATAAAGATTTAATTTTAGAGCTATCGCTCCGCGACAATTAATGCTTCCTATAATCACCAGTAAACCTACGCTGCCCTTACCATGACTTGACCATAAAGGTCACTTAGAAAGTAAGTTAATTACTGACGAAAGTCAGGTCAGGTCATCAAGTAAGTAAGTGGTGAATGTAGGCCAAGCAATTCTTGCTTAGCAATAATTCATTTTTTAAAACTAAATTACTTGCTAGCAGGACAACAACTAAAAATTTTAAGAAGTTATGCCTCAATTAATACCTTTTTTCTTCTTTAATCAAATATTCTTTTCATTTGTTGTTTTATTTAGTATAATTTATATTTTTTCTAAATATATTTTACCTCAATTTACTTTTCAACAAGTTATTAGATTATATATCACTAAATTAAGTAATAATGGAAGATAATTTATTAGCTGTTTCTTAATAGCCATAATTTACTTGCGCAACAAGCGCAAGTAAATTATTTGGACAGACACGCAGCTAATATTATTTTAACCCTTAATACAATTATCCCTTATGGTAAGTAAGTCACTTGCGCCTACTTTCTAAGTCAGTTACTGACCCTGCTTAAGCAGGTTCATGGTCAGGTAATTTTTATATTTTTCTAAATAATCTGAGGTTAATCTAGTAGATACGGTACTTGCGCTTGCTGACCATAAAGGTCACTGACTGACCATTAATTAACTGACCCTTTAGGTTAAGTCAGATAGATATCTTCTGGAAATTTTTATAGTTCAACAGAACCAATTAGTTATCTATATTCTAAAAAAAAATAGTTGGGTCTATAGCTTTAGCGTTAATAGGTGAAATAGAAAAAGTAGAAAAATTGTTTTTAAGATATTACTACTTTCGCTTTGCGAGAAAGGCTAGGGATAAATTTATTTTGTAACATTTTATATTAAAAATATATTTATCTTGCTTAATCTAAATTATTAATGTAATTCTATAGCATCTCTTAAGTAAGAACATGTTAATAAAGTAAATACAAAAGCTTGAATTAAAGACACTGCAATTTCTAAACCTACTAAAGCTAAAAATATCGCAAATGGTATTAAAGTTATAATAGCTACTATTATATTACCTGTAAATAATTTATATAAATAAGTAGATAATATTTTTAATAGTGTATGACCAGCTACAATATTAGCAAATAATCGAACTCCTAATGATACAGCTCTAGCTAAATAAGAAATTAATTCAATTAATGCTAATAAAGGTACTAAACCTAAGGGAGTTCCAGCAGGTATAAAGAATGAGAAAAATTTAATTCCGTGTATCGAGATTGATAATATAGTTACTCCTATGAAGATTGTTAAACTTAAACCTAAAGCTACTACACCACTGGCTGTTACTGCAAAAGAATAAGGTACATTAGAGATTAAATTTCCTATTAATATAAAGAAAAATAATGAATATATAAATGGTAAATATATTTCATTATGGTTACCTATTTGTTCTCTTACCATAGTATTTAAACTTGCAAATGAGGATTCTAAGGTTATAGACGTTTTACTTGGGACTAAGTTATAATCATTATTTCCATAGTAGTGTAATCCTACTACTATTAAGAATATAAAAATTGTATATAAAGCTAAATTTGTTAAGCTTATGTTTATATGACCTAATATAGGTGCATTAATACCTATTAAGCTTGTTACTTCAAATTGATTTAAGGGAGATAAAATAAATAAATTATTCATAATTATTATTTGTATTTTATTTAAACCACATATTTAGAATATAAAAGAATGGCTTTTTTTTTAGAATTAAATTACTAAAAAAAATATAGTAAGCTTAATATATAAAATTCTATTAGCAATACTAAATTATATCTATCTAACAATACAAGAGCGAGGCGACTCGAACGCCTACAAACAGTTTTGGAGACTGTGATACTACCATTATACAACGCTCTTTACTTACGAAAGTAAGCAGTTACATGGTTGACCAGACTTACTGAGCCTGCTAAAGCAGGGGTCATGGTCAGTCAAGTCAGGTAATTGACTTTCGTCATCAGTCAGTCGATTGTCTTATTTTTAAACAAATTTAGTTGCTAAGCAAGTAAGTAAGCAGAGAATAAATTGGAGAAAGATAGATTCGAACTATCATTATTATATTGCAAATATAACCGATTAACCATTATCAGATTTCCCCTTACTTACCTTACCTTACCATTAATTACCTTACCTGACTGACCATAAGGTAACTTAGAAAGTAAGCAGTGGTTGACCTGACCCTCAAGGGTCATGGTAAGTCAGGCTTTACTTTTGGTAAGGCATATTTAATGTTTTTTTTAAATACGAATAATCAGATTCGAACTGATAATATCTACTTGGAAGGTAGAGGTTATACCATTTAACTATACTCGTGATCCTACTAATTTTATATTTTAAATTAGTGACTTACCATGACCCCTGCTAAAGCAGGGGTCAGTCAGGCAGGAGAAAAAATAAGGGATAAAAATATCCCAACGCTATATTTTAAACAATACGAACAAAGAGACTTGAACTCTTAAGGGATTACTCCCACTTCTGCTTAAGAGAAGATTGTTTACCAATTTCAACATGTTCGTTCTTTACCATTAATTACCTTATTGACCATAAAGGTCACTTACGAAAGTAAACCCCTTACCCTGCTTAAGCAGGGTTGACCATAAAGGTCAGGTCAGTCACTTACTTTCGTAAGCGGGGTCATGGTCAAGTCACAGTAAATTTATTTTATATTATTGTAAATTTATTATATTATTGTAAATTTATTATATTATTGTAAATTTATTATATTATTGTAAATTTATTTTATATTATCTGTTACTTACTTAGTGACTGACCTGACCTTTATGGTAAACCCTGCTTTAGCAGGGTCAGGTCCAGTCAGTCAACCTGTTACGAAAGTCACTGCTTTTTTAACCTTACCTTTATGGTAAGTCAGTTAAAAAATAAGTATTTTTTATTTTTACAAATATAAACATTTAGTTTTTTTATAAATTAGTATTGCTAAACTAATAAATCTTATACTTTACAGTATTTACATTTGCAACCTATTTAGAAATGTTCTATTTCTTAATTATTATTGTTCTGTTTTAATTTTGTTAAAGCAAAACAATATATTAGTATAAAGGGAGTAGATTCTTGCTTTATAGACATTCAGCACTTATCTATTATGTTTGTGGCTACCCAACTATGCATTTATATCAATTTAATTAAAATAAAATTAAAATGATTACAAACAATTGGTACACTATATAAACACAGCCTATTGGTCCTTTCGTACTGGAAGGTCTGTCCCTGTTTACTAAATTTTCCACCAGAAGATAGGGACCATACTGACTCACGTCGTATTAAACCCAACTCACGTACCCTTTTAATCGGCGAACAGCCGAACCCTTCCAAGCTTCTTCCCCCGGAGGATAGGATGAGTCGACATCGAGGTGCCAAACAGCCGAGACAATGTGTACTCTCGTCGGCTATCAGCCTGTTATCCCTAGCGTAACTTTTATTAATTGATCCCCGTCTATCCCATATTATAGCGAGGGGTCACTATGCCCTACTTACGTATCTGTTTGACTTTTAAGTCTATCAGTTAAGCATGCTTAACGCCATTGAACTCTGCGCAACCCTTCACTGGTTGATTGATCTCCATTCAATTTCTAGCTATGCCTTTTAAAAAGAAAAAACTCTTAGAAATGACCAATTTAATTTAATAAAATCATAATCAGGTCAGGTCAATAGAGGTATTTGTAATTTTAATTTTTATTAAATTATATTGGTTGCTAAGCAAGCCAAAAAAACAAAACAATTGGATGTACTTTGCTACTATTTTAAAGACGACCGCCCCAGTCAAACTGCCAATTAGTCAACTCTCCCTTTATATTTTAATTTTAAGGTGAACATAAACCCAACTTATATTATAAGGTTTCCACTAACATCTTTCGATTTACCTATTCACTATTAATATAAGCTGTTCTAGATTCATATGATAACTAATTACAGTAAAGCTGCATAGGGTCTTCCCGTCCCCCTGGTGGTAACGCGCATCTGCACGCGTAATTCAATTTCACTGAGCAAGTTGTAGAGACAGCGAGACCATCGTTACATTATTGATACCGGACCACATTTAATGGCCAATTTATTTTGCTACCTTAGGATCCTCATAGTTAAGACCGCTATTAACCAGACTTTCGATAAATCACAGTTTTATTAGTAAAAGCGCTAATGCAGTATTGCAATAAACGCTACTAACCATGATTGTTCTTATATTAATGGCATTGGGCAAATTTCACACAGTATACTATCACATTAATGATTGCACTGTGTTGTGTTTTTAGTAAACAGTCGTGGCCTCCGATTATGTGTCACCTTATTATTAATTACTTGTTTCCAAGTAATATATATTAAATAATAAGGTACCTCTTGTCGTCAAACTTATGAGGTGAATTTGCCGAGTTCCTTAACAACTTTTAGCTCTACGCCTTAGTATTCTCAACTAACGAACCTGTGTCGGTTTAGGGTACGGTAGTACTAAGCTTTAAATTAATTAAAGCCAATATATTAATTTCCTGATCATTAAATATTGCGCTGTATTTTACAAAAAGCAATATATAATGATTTGCTATAATATACTCATCAGTAGTAGCTATTGCTACATTCCTTAGAGGCCGCATTAACACAAAGAGGATCAACCTTTCTATTGTAACCCTTTCGTATTCGGCGAATTCCATTATAGGAATTTTTTACGTTACTCATGTCAGCATTCTCTCTTCAGTAACCTAATATATAATGAAACACTATAATTTCAACAGTTATACTGAATGTTCTACTACCTAGATTAAGAATAAATACTAAAAAATATTAATATCTTAATCAACACAATATCGGTTGATTGTTTAGACCCGTTGAATTTTCGGCGCGACTATCTCTAGTAGCTGCTGTTGCGTTGTTACAAACGTTCATTATAAGTAGCGACTGCCAGGCTCACTTCACAGCTGTATTTGATATTGCTACGTCCTTAATTTCACTTAACAATCATTTGGGACCTTGATTAGTGTTCTCGGCTGTTTCCGTCTTGACTGTCCAACTTAGCATGTACAGTCTGAATATCTACTATCAATTTATGTAATTCCGAGATTCACTTCCAAAGGTAAGATTTTCTAGATCCCCGCAACCTAAACGCATTAACCAAAATTAAAAATTAACAGGTTATTTTGTTGGGAATTGCCCTTGCTGTACCTCCATAAATCTCTTAGGTAGACATCATACTAAAATATGTTTCGGTAGAAAACCAGCTAGCACCAGGTTAGATTGGCATTTCACCACTTACCAAAACTCATCGGAGAATTATGCAACATTCAACCGTTCGATCCATTATAATCTGGTCTTGGTAAGATCACCTGGCTTCGGGTCTAATAGAAGTAACTTACCCATTACTATTTTGTTTTTATAGTATAGTCGCTTTCGCTAAGGCTATGAACCTTGCTACTTCTATTAACTTGCTGACCCATTATGCAAAAGGTACGCCGTCATTCTACTAACAATTAATGTTAAGAATTTCGACTGCTTATAGAATTACTAATTCAAGATCTATTTCACCATTTTTTAATTTAACTAAATTAAAATATATGTATACTACATGCTTTTCAAACTTTTCCTTCACAGTACTTTTGCACTATCGCTAAATTTATAATACTTAGCCTTAGAGGATGGTTCCCCTTTATTCCAACAAGTTAACTCTCATTGTACTTATTATTCTAGTAATATTTAAGCCATGTCTATTTTTAAAAAAATCCAGACAGGCAGTAACTAGTTATTATCTATTTTTAAAAAATAAGATAATAATTATCCACTCATTTAAAGCGCTTGCTAATTTATCTTAGCAAGGAGTTTATATTAATATAAGGACTATTATTAACCTTTTTATAGTTATATTTTAAAATTAAAATATATTTTGTTTTTTATATATAAACTCGATATTTAGGCTAATTCGATTTCACTCACCATTACTTTCGAAGTCTCGGTTGATTTCCTTTCCTTTCCTTAATAAAATGTTTTACTTCAGGAAGTGTTTTATAATAAAGATTTACCTTAGGATTGCTTAATAAATATATTCCTTAATATTATTTTTTTAGGTTAAGCTTTTGGTTTAATAACCTCCTTTTTATATAAATTTGCCTTAGTTTTCCTTAATAATCCCTTTTTATTACGTTTATGTTAATACAATTATTTTTAATGTTACTATATATTTGACATCGATACTTTTAAATCTGTTAATTTATTATTAAAATATGTTTTATTCTTATTATTATTAAATTGTAAAATTTAAAGATTAAATCTTAAAAAAACCTGTCCTGACCACTTACCATAAAGGTCGGGTCAAGTCATTGGCAACAAAATCACTAATTTAAAAATAAGGGTCATGGTCAGAGGGTTAAAATATGTTTTATTTATTATCCAACTGCTCGTTCCCGAACAGTTACCTTGCTATGACTTTTGAGATGTTACTCAGAAGAGTTCACTAATATTAATAATATAAAACAATTATAATTGTTTTAAATTAAATATTGGTAATTAAAACCATGATTTGATCTTAAGATAAGATTATAGTCAGTATAATTATAATTATATAAATAGTAGTTTCTCTCTATCCAAGCTTCTTCCCAGCGACAGACAGTTAGTTCATCCCGAATATAAACTTCACCGTTGCGTAATGATCAACGATTACTCGAAATTCCTCCTTCATGTTGTCGAATTTCAGACAACAATCCGTCTAAAAAAAAAATTAACTTTCTTTAATGATTTGCTATTTCTTTACTTAGATTTTTGCGTCATTTTGTAAAAGTTTTTATAGCACGTCTATAGCCCAGTTCATGAGGGCCATAACGACTTGTCTTAGTCCCAAATGAATTTATTTAAAATACATAAATTGTTAAGTAAAAATTAACAACAGGGATTGCGTCCGTTAGTGGAGTTAACCTAACTTTTCACAATACGGACTGACGACAGCCATGCAACACCTGTAAACGAATTTCTAATAATTTATTTAAAAAAATAAATAGTAGAAACTACTCAAATAATAATTAAAAATTATTTTTTTGGATATACAAGAACTGGTAAGATTTTACGCGTACTCTCGTATTAAATAACATGCTTCACTTCGTTTGCTTCGAGACCGACTAATTTTTTTGGTTTCAGTTTTGCAACCGTACTCTCAAGGCGGAATGGTTAACGCGTTAGCATCGCTATCAATTCTTTTATTAACAAACTACCATTCATCGTTGACAGTGAGAGGTATCTGGGTATCTAATCCTATTTCCTATTCTCACCTTCGTTTCTCAGCGTCAATCATTTCTAGATAAAAAGCTTTCACCCTTAGTATTCCACTTAATATCTACGGATTTCATCCCTACACTAAGTATTATTTGGTTTATCCTCAATATGATTCTAGCTTATAGTCATTCATTTTTATATTATGATAATTTAAAAATGGAACTTTTGTAAGCTGCCTACACACCCTTTACGCCTTTTAAAGACGACTAACGTTTGCGTTTCTGGCGTTACCGAGTCTTCTGGCACCAGTAATTTAGACAACACTATTAGTAAAGTAATATCATTTTTTTCCTTTACGTTATCATAAAGACCATCTATTAAATGATTTTATGATTTCAGTTAGCTAGTTCACTCTTGCGAGCATTGACTAATATTCTTGACTGCAGATTGCTTATGCAATTTGGGACTTCTCATTCCCAATGTGGCCAGCGGTTCTTTCAAACTTGACTATTGATCGTAGGCTTGGTAGGCTTTTACTCTACCAACTACCATTAAACAAAATAAATCAATTCTTATAGTGGAAAATTTCCTTTATTATAAAACTATCCTCTATTTGAGAGGTCTATAAGGTATCTAATTTATTATTACTCACCTGTACACCTTGTTATTTGAAAACAAACGATTTGCATGTCTTAAAACTACTGAAAAACGTTCAATCAGAACCAAAATTAAATTCTTACTGATAATTTAATATAAATTACTATTTATATTGTATTTTATATGCTATGGCTATAGAATTTTTCTAAGCAAGCAATTTTTATTTTTTTATTACTCTTTTATTTTTACTGCTTTTTATGATTTATAAAAATAACTGACCTGACCATAAGGTCACTAATTTTTTCAATGAACTAGGCAACTTTTGGATAGAATCCTGAATATATACTCTATAAGGGTATTTACCATTAATAGGAGTACCATAATTCAAGGTGATACTAATAATCCGCCCTTACTTACCCTGCTAAAGCAGGGTTAGTCACTGAAAACAATGCTAGCATCTGCTAGTTCAAATATATATTTTAAAATAAAATTAGAATCAAAATTAGATAAATTATGACAATTGAAGGTATATCCGTTATACTTTCTTCTAAGTATGGATTGGAAAGCATCTTTGAACATGTAGCTTTCATTTATATAATCTCCTAAGAAGAAAGATAAACCTGCAGTAGCATCCAGATTATTATAATAAATACAGATTAAGTAAGGTTTGAATATTACCCTCCCGTTATCTTGAGTTACTCTTTGAGCTTCAATATCGAATACTCCTATTTTATTGCTAAGTATTTTATCCCCCGCCAATTCTTGCATAAAATTAGTATTAATAGAATTAGTAACTAATAACATTTTACCGTCGATAGAATATAAATATTTTTTAGGATATTTACCTAAAATTACTCTTTCGAATGTTCCGGCTTCTTTTTGAATATCTTGAATTCGTATTTTACATAAGCCATCCTTGAATACTTCTATGTTATTAGTCTTAAAACCAAATTCATTTTTAATTACTTCTATTTGAAATACCTTATTACCTTCGGCAAACACTGTGTATCTCATACTATCATTTGTGGAAATAGGAGTACCTAAAACAGTTCCCATAAGATAAGGACTATTAAAACCTGGAATTTTATAATGATGACGAAAGTCACTGTCGTGAAATCACTTTTTCTTTTTGTGAAGCCACCGGTTAACATTCTTTCCGTAGGTATATCTCCTGACCAAAGGTCACTATAGAAACCGTGGAAATTAACAGCAGAGAAAAAGACATCCGTATAACCAGAATCTTTTAAGAACAATTCTGCTATGATATTATTTATAAAGAGTATTTTTTCCTCTTGCGTACCAGTAGTTCCCCACATCTTATCAATAGAAATGAAGCCGCCAGAAGTTTTTTCCAATTGGAACTGTATTAAAATATAACCTTTATTATTCTTTTCTTGCATAATAGGAATAACTTTTTCTTCCCAAACTTTTTGTATGTATTTTCTAATAATATCGCTAGTAATTAGAGTGACTTACTTAGAAAGTCAACCTGACCCTGACCTGAGCCTGCTTACTTTCGTAAGTGACTGACCATAAAGGTCAGGTCAGTCATGGTAAGTGGTCAGGGTCAGGTAAGTCCAGTCAAGTAAGTAACCACTTAAATATATAACAAGTGCTTACAGACAAATTAATAGAAACAAGCATTAAAAATTTCTGGAAAGAAAGAGTTTTAAAATATAAGAACCTGACTGACCAAAGGTCAAGTCATAAACATTTAATTTTATGTTATAGAGCATTAGCTGCGGATAGCACTATTTTCACATTAGGTCCAATGATTAGAGTTAATATTAACGAAACATCTATGGAATACATTATTAAAAAAATTATTACTATATTAAGTTTAAAGAACGATGCATATAAAAATAAAGGTTTAAATTCTATAATATTTCACTATGGTTTTGTAGAAGGTAAGGCTCCAGCTTATAATGTAAGCCTAGAAAATAAAAATATTATACATCAAAACTATAGACACTATAAATTACCTATGATTTTAGATCCGTTTAAATATGGTTTATTATTATTTGAGGAAAATCGATTGGAACATGATCACTTCTATATCTTGCAAAATAATAATGGTAATACATTTAAAATATTACAAACTATAGACCCTATTACAGGTTTAATTCATAATAATGTAGAATTAATAAGAAATGGAGTTACTGGTTTAGTTTATTCGGATCAAGAAATTAGTAATGGTATATTTACTAGAAGTATTGGTTCTAATAAATATTATTGTAGTTTAGAAAAAGGAATGGAGTTTTTCCATAGTATTAAGCAGAATAAGTTTATCAAGCCTGGAGTTATAGATAAAGAATTAAACCAGGATATAATTACATTAGATATAGAAACATATCAAAACAAAAAGAATAACCTAGTTAGGTTAATGCCATATTTAATAAGCTTCTACGATGGAGAACATTCATTTTCTAATTATTTAACTGATTTTTCTAATTCTGATTTAATGATCTTAGATATTCTTGATAAACTTATTATTAGAAAATACGATGGTTTTAAAGTTTACGTACACAATTTAAGTAATTTCGATTCTTTATTCTTACTAGATATATTACAAAATAATTTTGATATTAGTCTAATAAGAAATAAGGGTCGGCTTATCAGTATGAAAATAAGTAAAACTGTACCTAGTTTAATACATAAGGATAAAGTAACAGTTATCAGTTTAACTTTCTATGATAGTTATCAATTACTTCCTTCTTCATTAAGAAAATTAGCATTATCATTTAATACAATTACTCAAAAAGATATTTTTCCATATAACTTTGTTAATAAGGATAATTTAAATTATATTGGACCAGTACCAAGTATGGAATTCTTTCCATTGGATACCTTTTCTAGTGTAACTGAATATAATAGTTATGCATATAATAACTTTCCATCTCATGACTGGAATCTTAAAAAAGAAAGTATTAAATATTGTCAATTAGATTGTATTAGTTTATATCAAGTATTAAATAAATTTAGCCAATTAATATGGGATAAGTACCATATTAATATAACTAAGTTCCCTACATTGACTAGTTTAACTTTTAGTATATTTAGGGCACATTTCTTAGGAACTAATAAAATACCTATGTTAGCTGGGCAATTCTATAATGATATTAAGCAAGCTTATACTGGAGGAAGTACTGATATGTTTATACCAACTAATTTGTTTAAAAACAATATTAGTAGTTCAAGTATCTTGTCTAAAGTTTTTAAAAATGCTTGGGAAGTTATTTGTATTCTATATTATTATGATGTTAATTCTTTATATCCATATATTATGTCACAATTTGAATTACTGTCCCCCAGGGGACACGGAAAAATAGTTTACTTCGAAGGTAATATTTATAATCCTGATTTAGTTATTAATAATATCATACCGCAAAATGTTTTAGGTTTCTATTACTGTAAGGTTATTGCTCCTAATAATTTATTACATCCTATTATTCAGTTACGAATAAATAATACTACTTTAGCACCGTTAGGTAGTTTTGAATGTATGCTTTATAACAAAGAAATTGAAAATGCTAGAAAATATGGGTATGATATACAAGTTTTATGAGGTTATTATTTTACCGAAAAAGCCTATCTATTCAAGGAATATATTAAACAATTGTATGAACTTAGACTTACATATGATAAATCACATCCTATGAATTTAATTGCTAAATTGTTAATGAATAGTCTTTATGGGAGATTTGGTATGGATTTTTCTTTGGAAAATACTAGTATAGTTAATAATATAGAAATTAATGATATGTTGAATAATAATAATAATAATAATGGTAATATTATTGACATAGAACCTTTAGGTAAAAATAACTTTATCGTTACTCGTGATCAACCGTTTTATGCTAACATAAAGGATAAAATGTCTAGTTTATCACATCATCATAATATTAATGTTGGGATTGCTGCAGCTATTACTGCTTTAGCTAGAATTTATATGAGTAAGTTTAAAAATAACCCTTTGTTTAAATTATTTTATACAGACACAGATAGTATTTTTATAGATAAAAACCCTGTAGAAATGAATACTATTTTTAATGATGTTATAGGTAATAAGTTGGGTCAACTTAAACTTGAACATACCATTAAAAAAGCTGTATTCTTAGCTCCTAAGGCTTATTTCCTAGAATTAGAAAAAGGTGAATCTATTGTTAAAATCAAAGGTTTAAATTCTACTGTATTAAAAACTTTGAATAAAGATAATATAATAAATTTAGATACTTTTTTAAGTGTTCTAAATAAAGATAATGTAGTTGTTGTTGATCAGCATAAAACTATTAAAAATTTATTGGATGGTTCATTAGATATAGTTGAACAGGCATATACAATTAAACATAATTCTAATAAGCGAAATCTTGTATATCAGGATGGTATTTTGATTAATACTACACCTAAAGTATTATCCAAAACCTAGCCCTTCTATATTTATGGAGGCCTAATTTTTCCTTAAATTAAACATCATGATGACTTAGACTGATAACAAACTTTAGGATTTTGTTCAGATAGCTAACTTTTAATCGGTTATCAGGGGTATGACTAGCCCCTCTGAAAAGTAAGCTTTTTTATATTTTTTCCGGGTCTATGAAAATTCTAAATTTCTCTGCTTACAAGCCTTCCGTTTTATACTTTATTTCTAGTTAAATAACTCTCTACTACTAAAATATTACTGACTTACCATAAAGGTCAAGTCACTATCAGTCCTTTGGACAGAAGGGCTAGCTTTGCTTATTTATTTTTTCGATAAAACAATAGTAGAAAACATAGCTAATAATAAAATAAAACTTAAAATTATTAATAAGATTGAAGAATAGGTATATAAGGTATGTCCTAATACTTCTATTTGTAAAAAATTTGTTATGTAAAAATCATTATTTGCAATTGCTTGTCCCAAAGGATTAGCGCTTACATTAACGTTACCTGTAGGGGAAAAAGCTATAGTTTCTAATAAATTAATGTTTGTTTCTGCTGCTAAAATATTATGATAATTTAAAATATTTAATTGACTTTTAGCTGACGTAAATAATAAACTAGGAATATTATTAAAATTAAATGGTATTATACTATAAAAAATATATACAAATAAAGATCCTATAGAAATAGCTAAAGGTAAATTTTTAGTATATTGAGTTCCCGTTTCTAATATATCTGTTAATTTAATATTTATCATCATTATTACAAATAAAAATAATACTGCTATTGCTCCTACATATACTATAATATAAGATATTCCTATAAATTGTATTCCTATTAATATTAAATAACCTGCTGCTAATACAAAAGTAAATATTAAATATATAACTGAAATTACAGGATTTTTAGCTGTTATAGTTAATATTCCTGATAATACAGTACCAATAGATAAAAAATTTAAAATTAAGGTTGTCATTTTATTATTTAAATTTATTTTTTTGTTGGTAGTCCTTATTTAATTTGTTAAATAAAATTGGGACAGTAGTAGCGTTTAATATTAAAAATCTTATTAGTGACGAAAATCAGTAACCGACTGATCATGACTGACCAAAGGTCACTTACGAAAGTAAGTGACTTACCATAAAGGTCAGGTCAGTCAGTTAATAGTCGAGCAGGGACAGGCCTACATGTTTCTGACTCAAGATTATAAGCTACTAAACTATAAATTGACTTTTGTATTTATCTTATTTTAAAAAATATACGTAAACTGACTTACTTAGAAAGTCAACCTGACCCTTACCTTTATGGTCAGTAAGTAAGTAACAGATAAGGAATAGTTACGTATAATAATATTATAGTAGGTTTAACCTAAAAAATTTAACTTTAATATTATTTATAATTATTGTATAGCGTACGCAACTTGCTTAGCTTGGTTTGTGCTAGCGCAACTGATTGACTTACTGACCATGACTGACGAAAGTAAGGTCAGGTAAGTAAGTAATGGTGACGAAAGTAAGTATGGCTGTTACTACTATTTAAAAAAAATTTAGTTGCTATACAAGCAGTATTAAAGTTAAGGTGACTTAGCACACATTTTAAGTTAATAAAATTTTAGTTTAAAAATAATAAATTAAAAAAAAAGCCTATTTACGAGCCCTTACAGATTCGAACTGAAACACCTCTAATTGACAATTAGATACTCTACCAATTAAGCTAAGGGCCCTCAAATTACTAGCAGCCTTACCTGCTGTCCCTTACCTTTATGGTAGAGCAAACGCAGCAGTTGCCTGTCTTATTTTTAAACAAATTTAGTTGCTTAGTGACCTGACCATCAGGTTGACTTTCTAAGTAAGTCAGTTCATCAGGCAAATTATAGTTTATTATATACTCTTTTAAAAATAAGTAGTAGTCCCTGCCCGACCATAAAGGTCGAGGCTTACTTTCTAAGCCAGTGACTTTCGTCATAAAAATAAAACAGGCTTACTTATTTAAATTAAAATTACGAGTAAAGAGACTTGAACTCTTATGATTATCTCATGAATACCTAAAATCCACCTGGCTACCAATTTCAGCATACTCGTGTATTTAATTTCTAGTATTATCTAGTCAAGGTCAGTAACACAGCCATAAGCGTTATTTTTTAATTAATAATTAGTCGCTAAGCAATAGCGATAAATAGAAGGGGTAAAATTTTTTAATTATTAGTAAGGTAATATATCAAATCCTATTAAAATACTTGGTATTAAAATTATAAATGCTACACATATAGGCAATAAATTTAACCAACATAAATCAATTAATTGATCATATCTTAATCTAGGTAATGTAGCTCTAAACCACACGAAAAAGAAACAGAAAATACAAGTTTTAATACCTAAAATAATAGCTTGAATATTAATAATTGAATTATTTACAAATATTTCAGGAAATTGATAACCCCCTAAAAATAAAATTGAAGTAATACAACTAAATAATACTATTGAAGAATATTCTCCTAAAAAAAAAAATACGAAGGGAACAGATGAATGTTCAGTAAAGAAACCAGCTACTAATTCAGATTCTGCTTCTTGTAAATCAAAAGGAGTTCTAGAAGTTTCAGCTAAAATAGCAATAAAATAAAAAATAAATACAGGTAATAATGGTAATATAAACCATACTGATATTTGTGCTTCTATTATTGTAATATAATTTAAAGATCCGGTTAATAAAATTATTATTAAGATTGCAGAACTTAAAATTAATTCATAAGATATCATTGCAGCTGTGGATCTTAAAGATCCTAAAAAAGCATATTTTGAATTAGCAGACCATCCAGCTAATAATACTCCATATACTCCTAAAGAAGATAAAGCTAAAGTATATAATATACTCATAGAATAATCAGAGATTGCTATACCTTGACCAAAAGGTATTACTCCCCATCCTAATAAACTAAAAACTAAAGAAGATACAGGAGCTAAATAAAATATTACTTTATTAGATTGTGAAGGTATTACTGTTTCTTTTAATATTAATTTTAAAGCATCTGCAAAGGGTTGTAATACTCCATAATAACCTACTGTATTTGGACCTACTCTTCTTTGATGTGCAGCTAATTGTTTTCTTTCTATAATTGTCATGAAAGCAACTGCTAATAATACTGGAACTATTATAGTTACTACATCTATTAAATTAAATAATAAAGATTTTAAAAAACTTGCGTTGCTTAAGTTGATCATTTTTTTTTGTGTTTAATTGTAAGAATGTTAGAAGTGGCTGTCTAATTTTTAATTTTGGTTAAAAACAAAAATTTATATCATAAACAGCTGTCCCAGCCTTACCATAAAGGTAATGGTCAGTCAGGGACCTTATGGTAAGGTAAAGCAGGGAAACTGATTTTTTTTAATAGACACACAACCAAGTACGCTTTTTATTATTATTACTTACCCAGCCTTACTTACTTTCGTAACCATGACTGACCTGACCCTGCTAAAGCAGGGTTTAACCTGACTTAGAAAGTCACTTAAGCAGGTTTGACTTTCTAAGTAATTAAGTGACCTTTAGTTTCAGTCAGTTAAGCTGCCTTAAAAAAAAGATAAGGCTGAAAGACAGTGACCAGACTAACCCTTACTTTAGTAAGGGTAAGTCAGGTCATCAGGCAGTTAATCTACAAAAAATTAAAGGTAAGCCTTAATTAATAATAATTATATTTGTAAATAAAATATATATTAGCCTTATTTTAATAAAAAAAAGGAATAGCTATATAATATTATTATAATTTTATAAATACAAACTTTTAAAAATTATTATTGATATGTTAAAATTTTAACATTTTTGTTAAAAAATAAGTTGCTGTGACTTACTGACCATTAATTACTTAGCTGACCTTTATGGTAATTAAGTCCTGGTAAGGTCGCCCACAAGTAACTAGTCTTATTTTTATAGTAGTACTCTGACTTGACCTGACCCTGCTAAAGCAGGGTTTAACCTGACTTAGAAAGTCACTTAAGCAGGTTTGACTTTCTAAGTAATTAAGTAACTTACTTTCTAATCAAGTACGCAAAACTAATAATATAAAAAAGGGGTATATTTATACCTGTAATTATTTATCTAATAGTACTTGCGCTTGGCCAAAGGACATTTTTTAAAAATAGTAGCCCCCGAGATAGTGACTTGACCTTTATGGTAAGTAACTAAGCAAGTTAATAATTGCTAGTTCTTTTTAAAAATAAATAAATTAATTAACTGTTAAGAAGCTGCAGAGTCTATCCAAACTAAGAAATCTGGTGATGAAACTGCTTCTACAACTATGGGCATAAAGCCGTGCCATACACCACATATTTCAGAGCATTGACCATAGAATGTACCAGGTCTTTCTGCTAAAAAAGATACTTGATTTAATCTACCTGGAACAGCATCTAATTTTAAACCTAAAGAAGGAACCGCAAAAGAATGTAATACATCTGCACCTGTAATAATTAATCTAATATGGCAATCAACAGGAATAATTAATTTATTATCTACATCTAATAATCTAAATTGACCTAATTCTAAATCGGATTCAGGGATCATATAAGAATCAAAATCTATAGAATCTCCACTATCTGTGATAAAATCTGAATATTCATAAGACCAATACCATTGATGTCCTACTACTTTAATAGTTAAAGTAGGTGATATTACTTCATCCATTAAATATAATAATCTAAATGAAGGGAAAGCAATAGCAATTAATATTAATGCTGGTGTAATAGTCCATATTAATTCTAATACTGTACCATGTGTTAAATATTTATGAGCAATAGGATTTTTAGTTGAACTATAGTAATACATTACTGAAAATAATACCCATCCTACGGATAAAAATATTACTATTAAATAAAATCCTATAGTATTATGTAAAGTAACTAAACCTGTAAAACCGGGTGCAGCACTATCTTGAAAACCAAATTGCCAAGGTTCAGGAGCATCATTAAAAATTATACTTGCCCAGCCTTTTGGGGAGGGTAACAAGTTAGAAATCAGTCCTAATGTATATTCCATTATTACTAATCTAGTAATTATAAATTAATCACTATGTTCTCTTAATGTAAAAAAATTTACTTAATTACCAAAGGTTGACTTTATAAATCAGTGACCTTTAGGGTCATCAGTCTTTTGGTCAGTGACCTTTTGTCAGAGTTAATCCTTAATAATTACATTAATGTTTAAGATGACCATACTTGAAAAAGATTTTTAATGTTAAATTAGTGACCTGACCATAAAGGTTGACTTTCTAAGTAAAACAAGAAAAATATTTATTATAATAGTGGAAACACCTGGATTCGAACCAGAACTTTCCCATTAAAAGTGAGACACTCCACCACTCGAGTTCTGCTTCCCTAGCGTTTTAGTTAAATTTTAAGAAAAGGTAGGGTTGAAAATATTTTTCTTGTTTAAGATTATTATGAGTATAATAATAAGAATGCCATCATTAAGGCAAATAACCCTGTAGCTTCAGCTAAAGCGAAACCTAAGATTGCATAAGTAAATAATTGTCCTCTTAATTGAGGATTTCTAGCTGTAGCTATTATTAATGATCCGAATACTGTTCCGATTCCGGCTCCAGCTCCTATTAATCCTGAACAAGCTAAACCTGCTCCAATGTATTTTGCAGCTGCTAACATAATAAAAATAAAATTTATTTTAATAATAGTGTCTAACATATTAATTGGTTCCAGCGCTTGCGCAGTTAGTAGCATTTTTTTGCGAGACTTACTTTGACTTTATAATCCGATTGACAATAAAAAGAACTTTAAATTTATTATTCGCGAATGCAACTTGCAAGATATTTATTAATACTCTTTTAACCTTATTTTTAAGGCACTGACTTACTTTCGTAAAGCGTACATAAAAATTAATGCAAATTATACTATATATAATAAAGAAGAAACAGATAAATGTAAAGCTTCTAATAAAACATTAGGGAATATACCTAAAATAACAGTAGGAATTAATAAAGCTATTAATAAAAAATATTCTCTTCTATTAATATCTTTAACTGGTTCTATGTCCAAAGGATACGCTGTATTATTAACTGTATTTTTTAAATAAGGAGAATAATTACCGTAAGATAATCTATTATATAAAAATAAAGAATAAATAGCAGATAAAACTATACCAGTAGCACCTAATGCAGCAATAATAGGATTTTGTTGCCAAATACCTATTAAAGAAAGTTGTTCCCCTAAAAAATTTAAAGTTAAAGGAATACCTGTATTAGCTAAAGTAAAAATAAAAAATAATATAGTAAACACAGGCATATAAGTTGCTAGTCCTCTAATATATTTTATTATTCTAGTACCAGTTCTATCATAAATTATTCCTCCAACACAAATAAATAAAGCTGGACTTACAAAACCATGAGCTATACCTAATAAAATAGCCCCTTCAATACCTTGTATTGTATTAGAAAATAAACCTAAAACTACCACAGCCATATGACAAACACTACTATAAGCTATTAATCTTTTAGTATCTTGTTGTACTATAGTAGAAAAACTAGCATAAATTAAAGAAATAATAGCTATACTTTGAATTAAAGGACTAAAATAATGACTAGCATCAGGTAAAATTTGAATTAATACTCTTAAATAACCATAAGTTGCTAATTTTAAAATAGTTGCAGCTAATAATATAGATCCTGCTAAAGGTGAATCACTATGTGCTTTAGGTAACCAAATAATAAATGGATATAAAGGTGTTTTAACTGCAAAAGCTATAAAAAAACCTAACCATAATAATTTTTGACTTTCTAAGCTTATTTCAACTAATGATATTAATTGAAAATCTGTAGATCCTATATAATTATATATCATTAATATACTTAATAACATAGGTAAACTACCTGCTAATGTATATAAAAATAATAAAAATGCTGATCTAAATCTATCCATTCCATGACCAAATATTATTATTACTATAAATAATATAGGTAATACACTTTCAAAAAATATATAAAATAATAATAAATCTAAAGAAACAAAAGCACATATTTGTAAACTTTCTAATAATAATAAGGAAACTAAAAATAATTTTACATTAGCTTTTTCTAATATATTTATTATTGCTATCTTATTAACTGTATTTAAATTTCCTATTAATATATTATTATAATTAGATAAAATAGCTATAGGACTTACAAATGTTGTTAATAATACAAAAAATAAAGATATTCCATCTATTCCAAAATTTAAATGACAAAATTGTAAAGTATCAGTTAAATCTACAGAACTTACAAATTGATATTGTGTAGTATTTGAATCAAATTTATACCAAATAAATAAAGAAATGAAAAAATTTAGTATTGTGCTACCTAAAGCTATTTTTTTCATTTGTGAAACATTTTGAGAATTAGTTTCATTCATAGGTAAAATAAATAAGGCACCAATTATTGGTATTAATATTAATAGTATTAACATTTTTGTATGATATGGCTTACCAAAGGTTGCTAAAAACAAGCGTAAGCAACTGGTATATTTATAGTCGCCTAATTTTATTATATTGAAATTGGACATAGCCAAAAGCTGACCTGACTGACCATAAAGTTAAGGGTCAGGTAAGTAATGATCAGTCAAGCAATATATTATGACTAATTTAACAAAATTAAGTGTCAGTTGCCTTACTTGAACTTACTGACCATGACCCTGCTTAAGCAGGGTCAGGTCAACCTATTCTGCTTTTGCAGTTTAAGTAATGGTAAGGTCAAGTAAGAAGTGACCTTTATGGTCAGGACAGCGATAGCTACATAAATATATATATTTATAAATTATTCTTGCTTGACTTACTGACCATGACCCTGCTTAAGCAGGCTCAGGTCAACCTTGTCTTATTTTAACAAAATTAGTTAGAAAGTCAAGGCGGTATTTAGTTAACAAAATTAATTAATTTCGCTTTTAGAAAGCTAGAGTTATATTTTATTTTCAACCTTAATATTACTAATAACTATTAAATTTTTTTATAATAGTATTGCTTTTACTAATAGTCCTGTCCATTACTTGCCCTGACCAAAGGTCACTATAGTAGTGACCCTGACCCCTTACTGACCATGACTGACCTGACCTGAGCCTGCTTACTTTCGTAAGTGACTGACCATAAAGGTAAGGTCAGTCATGGTCATGGTTTATTTTCTAAGTAAGGTCACTTTAGTTACTTTCTAAGTCAGGTAAGGGTTATAAAATATCTGTATTAAATTTTTGGTTTAAAAAACAAAATTTTGTGCATAAGTAATTTTAATAGTAAAAGCACCTTTTTTATTTTTTTTGGTTATTCTTGCTGAATCTACAAAGTTTACTTTACCTGTAGCAATAGCACCCATTTCAAATTTTTTAGTTGTTATTCTAGGAATAATAGGTTCTCTCATTAATCTACCTCCAATTTTTATATATAAACCTGAAATAATAGCTATTTTTTCAATTCTTCCGTCGCTATTCGCTAAATGTGGTATAGTAGCTGTCTGTCCTTTGGACATAGCAATATTATTTTTATTAAATATTTTATTAATGGCTAATCTAATATTTTTTTTTTTTAAAATAAGAGTAAATAATTGAGCTAATATATTACTATCATAATCTGATTTATGCATTCTAATTAAATTAAATTCTATAGGTTTATTAATTAATGCATTATTAATTTTTTTTCGTAGACCAGTTTGTAATAATTTAAATAATATAGCAAATTTATTAAAATATAAATTAACTATATTAGTATTATTTAATTTAAATAGTGTTTTTTTTATTAATAAATTTTTATATAATATTGTTTTAATAGTAGGCTTTCTCTTATTTTTTTTAATTATATTTCTATCTTGGTCAGAAACACTACGTTGTATTGGTTTAGAAATATTCTGTCCTTTATTCACTAATAGCGACTGTGGATAAATAAAATTATACCATTTAAAAATATTATGATCGGGAATAGTTATATAATATAATATTTCTATTATTATTTTATCAGGTGTATTAATAAATTTAGGTCTACTTATTAAACAATAAATAGATTTAAAAAAAGCACTTATTAATTTTATTATATCTTCGGAGTATATTGTAGGTGTTGCTAGTTTGTCCTTACCAAAATAAGGATTTACTTTTGCCATATTAGCATTAGTTACAAAATTATAGCTTAACAAATTTTTATGGCTATTACAATCTATTGTTTGCGTAAGTCCTTTGGACAATAAGTCTAATTTTTTAAAATCAGGTATTGCTTCATTATTAATTTTTGTTTTTAAATTCATTTTGTTGTATATTATTATTTTTGGTTTTGTTAAAAATTTTTAATTAGTTTGCTAACCTAATATTTAAAATTAAAAGTTTATTATGTGAATATTTAAAATATTTATTAGCTCTCTCTTAAAAAAGGTTGCAAAAAAAAATATTATTTTTTTCTAACTTATATTATTATAAAAAATTTTAAAGACTGTAATTTAATTTTTTAAAATTTATTTTATAATACCTATCTTTCGCAGATCTCTCTATTTTTGAACCTTGCTTCGCTCTAGCCCAAAAAAAACTGACCAGCCTGTCTTTTAGCCTTACTGACCATAAAGGTAAACTTTCTAATCCGACCTTTATGGTTACGAAAGTAAGTAAGGCAGGGACAACATAGCCAAAGAGAATAAGATTTAAGGGAATTGAACCCCTATAATATCCATTATGAGTGAACTGCATTAACCGTTATGCTAAAATCTTTTTTTTAATTTATTATGCTTTTAAATTTATTATTATAATTATTATTCTATTCTTATAAGTACAGATAAAATAATTTATTAGTTTTGCTTACTTATAAAGTCAACTTATTTTTAAACAAATTAGCTGGCCACTTGACTGACCATGACCCTGCTTAAGCAGGCTCAGGTCAGTCCTTTGTTCAGTAAATTAATAATTAAAAATTATTAATTGTTTTAGCAGCATCGTAATGCCTTACCAAAGTTATTGTTGTTTTTAAGGTATTGCGTTTATTCTAAGTAATAAAAAATAATTGATAGCCATTCGCTATTGCAGTCTGATTTTTTAAAAATAGACAAGTGACCTTTGGTCAATAAATAAAAATGAATAATAATATAATTAAATTTCAATATTTTCCTTTCCATTTAGTAGATCCTTCACCTTGGCCAATTTTAACTTCTTTTTCATTATTGAATTTAACAATAGGAGCAGTATTATATATGCATGGTTATAATAATGGAGGATATGTATTAACTATAGGTTTTATATTAACTACATATGTTATGATATTATGGTTTAAAGATGTAGTAACAGAAGGAACTTATTTAGGACACCATACTACAGAAGTTAAAAATGGATTAATGATAGGTTTAATATTATTTATAGTTAGTGAAGTTTTTGCTTTTATTTCTGTATTTTGGGCATATTTCCATTCTAGTTTATCACCTGCTATTGAAATTGGGGGAATATGGCCACCTATAGGAATAACACCTTTAGATCCTTTTGCTATACCCTTATTAAATACTTTCTTATTATTATCTAGTGGTGCTTTCATAACCTATGGACATCATGCTTTAATAGCTGGAAATAGAAAAGGTGCTATAGATGGAGTAATATTAACTATTATTTTAGCTGTTATATTTACTGCTTTACAATATTATGAATATTCAGAAGCAGGATTTACTATTGCTGATGGTGTTTATGGTTCAGCTTTTTTTGCTTCAACTGGATTACATGGAATACATGTAATAATTGGAACAATATTTATTGCAGTTGCTTTAATAAGAATTATTAATTATCAATTAACTAATAAACACCATAATGGTTTTGAATCAAGTATCTTATACTGGCACTTCGTTGATGTTGTCTGGTTGTTTTTATTTATCGCGGTATATTTCTGGGGTAATAATTAAAATAAAAACTTGCTATTGAGCGATGCCTATTTAGTTAAAAGAAATAAAGGCAATAGTGACTAACCCTTACCATAAAGGTAAGGGTAAGTAAGGAGCTTATTTTCTTTTAACACAAACTGCTAACCCTAATAATATTTATGCCTGACGGAAGTAAGGCCATATAGAATTATTATTCTTTGTTTTTAATTTATTAAGTGATTACACTGTATTTCCTAGACCGGTTTGTACTTGGGCTAAAAGTAAAAGCTACCCTTATTTATATTTTAGCACAGTGATAGACCCTATTTTACTGATCTTTATAGTCAATGGTATGTAGCAGGAGTTAAAACTATACCATTAAATATAGCCTCAATAATCGATCCAGTTGCATTAGCATATTGGGCAATGGGTGATGGAGGTAAATGTGGTAAAGGTTTTCATTTAAATACTAATGCTTTTCTAAAAAGTGAAACTACATTATTAATAAATACACTTAAAACTAACTTTGATTTAAACTGTACAATACATTAAAGAAATAGAATTTATATTTGACTTACTAAAGAAATTAATAAATTTAAAAAATAAGTAAATAATCATTTATTGGAGGGCTTTAAATATAAACTAAGTTAAATACAGGCTGACTTTGTAAGTGTTAAAAAGTACACCTCCCTGTCCTTTTTACAATTGTTTTACTTGCAATAGTAAGTCAAGTAGTTATAGCCAAAGGCAACGTACTGACCTGACCTTTATGGTAAGTCAGTTATTGCTTAACTTAACTATTTCGTACTGACGAAAGTCACTGAACTTTGGTTATTGCTACTCTAAACAATAGCTACTAGAGAAAATTTTTATTTTTAAAAGTAGTAGTTTAATTAAAAGTAAACTATTTTTAACAGGTATTCTAATGCTTATTTACTGTTTATTTTTTAAATAAACTAATAATTAGTTTAGCATCCACGCCGATATTCTGCTACTCAGTTCTAGACCTTATTGGCAGCGGCGGGGCAGTAGCATCTGCCTGACGGAAGTCAGTTTGATGCACAGGTAGCGCTTGTTGCTTACTTTCGTAAGCAGCTATAAAAGAGAATAACTCGGTAATGCTCCTTACTGTGACTTACTTTTGCTAAGGACAGTCTAACTAAACATCTAGTAGCGCAAGCGCAACTACTAGTGATTGCTATAAATAGCACTATTTTAAATATGTTAACTAATTTCTTTAATTTTATTGGTGATAATATTTCCTATACCGCAGTTATTGTAAGTGGTGTAACTTTATTTAATTTTTCTTTTTATTATTTCTGGAAACATAGTAGTATTTTTGGTAATGATATTTTATCACCTATAAATACTTCTAATTCAAGTTTATTTGAACCTAGTACTTTGTCAAGTGAAGCTAGTTCTTTAATTAGTAGATCTAGTTCTTTGTCAAGTGGGTCTACAACAATGCAGCTTACACCAACAGTAAGCAGTAATTCTCATTCAAATTTTTTATCTACCCAATTCCAGTTTCATAATTATAATCCTAATTGGTTCTTCGATTTAACAAGACAACTTAAAGCAAAAGATGCTTTTAATACCTTAAATGAACAAGACTTTAATAATATTAGTCTAGAATATTGTAGATAAATTGTAGATAAATTTCCTAACGAAATGTTATATACATTAGATCATGAACTACTAATTTCCTTAATCAAATGTACATGGGCTGGTGTATCATAATACCTAGTTTAAAAAGGGCAGACTCAGTTTTGTCTATCCCTTATTTATGGCTTTAAAAATTAGTTGCGTATTGACCTGCCTAAAGGTTTGTTGATGTTGTTTGGTTATTCTTATTTGTAGCAGTATATTTCTGGGGAAATACTTAATTAAATGAAAAACTTACCTTACCTTTATGGTCAGTACGCTGTTCAATCAAGCGAAATAACTGATTTATTATTAACACTGATGAAGTCTAAATTTGTTTAAAAATAAGAAACGCTTATGACGAAAGTCACCCTGACCATAAAGGTCACTTACCATTAATTACTTAGAAAGTAAACCTGTTACGAAAGTCACTGCTTAGAAAGTCAGGTAAGTAATGTTCAGTCAGTCAAGGTCAGTCACTGTCCAAAACTACTTTTTAAATTTTAATTATAAGTATTAATTAATATGCTTGACCTGACCCTTACCTTACCATTAATTACCTTACCTTTATGGTCCAGTCAGTCAGTAATGGTAAGTTAAGTAACAGGTTTACTTTCTAAGTCTGGCAGAAGCGCAAATATTTAAGGGTTAAGTTCTCAGATGGCTTCTGGGGGTGGATTGCAAATCTTCTTTAAACTAAAGGTTCGATTCCTTCTTAACTCTATAAATGTTAAAAACTTTTAGTAACCAGTAATTGACCTGACCATTACTTACCATTACTTACCTTACTGACCCTGCTTAAGCAGGGTTGACCATAAAGGTAAGTAAGTAACAAAAGCAGTGACCTTACCATAAAGGTTGACTGACTTGACCTGACTGACCTGACCTTTATGGTCAGTAACTTAAGCAGGGGTCATGGTAAGTAACTTAAGCAGGGTTTACCTTTATGGTCAGTAAGTCACTAAGTCAGGTCAAGTAAACAGATACTAAGCCTATAATTTAATGGTAGAATGATTTCTTGATGAGGAATTTGTAGAAGTTCAAATCTTCTTGGGCTTAATAATATATTCTTGCTGTTACTGACCATTAATTACCTCACTGAACCTAAAGGGTTGACCATAAAGGTCAGTAATTAAGTCATGGTCAGGACACCTAAAAGTAAGAAAAAATGAATAGCTTCGCTAGCTTAAAATTTTTCATCAAGCTAATATCTTTTTACCTAGCAACAATACAAAAATTTCAGCTATTGGCTATTTTGCGTACTCACAAGCCTATTTAATTTAATAAATAACGCCCAACTAGACCTGACTTGACTTTCTAAGCAGTGACTTTCTAAGTAGGGTGACTTTCGTCATAAGGCGATTGGGATAAGACAGAGCAATAGCCTAATCTTTATTTTTTAATTTGTTTATATAAAATCGCAGATAGCAATTGTTATGCTAAGGTATTTACTTAAAAACAATACAAAAATGTCTAAACAAAATTAGACCGCTGGTCAGCCAGATAAAACTTTAGAAAAATAAAAAATAAAAATTAAAAAAATGAGAATATTAAAAAGTCATGTTTTATTAAGAATATTTAATTCTTATGTAGTAGATTCACCTCAACCTGCAAATATCAGTTATTTGTGGAATTTTGGTTCTTTATTAGCAGTATGTTTAATCATACAAATTTTAACTGGAGCATTTTTAGCAATGCATTATACACCAAATGTAGATTTAGCTTTTAATAGTGTAGAACATATAATGAGAGATGTAAATAATGGATGGTTAATAAGATATACTCATGCTAATGTAGCTTCATTCTTTTTTATCTTTGTATATATGCATATAGCTAGAGGAATGTATTATGGATCATATAAATCACCTAGAATATTAGTATGGACAATAGGTACTATAATATTAATTTTAATGATGGCTATAGCCTTTTTAGGTTATGTATTACCATATGGTCAAATGTCATTATGGGGTGCTACAGTAATTACTAATTTATTATCTGCAATACCTGTATTTGGACAAGATTTAGTTGAATTAATTTGGGGAGGATTTTCAGTAAGTAATGCTACATTAAATAGATTTTTTTCATTACATTACTTATTACCTTTTTTATTAGCAGCTTTAGCTGTTGCTCATTTAATAGCTTTACATGTACATGGTTCAAATAATCCTAATGGAGTAAATTCAAATGGAGATAGATATGCAATGCATCCTTATTTTATCTTTAAAGATTTAGTAACTATTTTCGCTTTTTTCTTAGTATTATCTATTATTGTTTTTTTTTATCCTAATTTATTAGGACATTCAGATAATTATATTCCTGCGGATCCTATGGTAACACCTGCTTCTATTGTACCAGAATGGTATTTATTACCTTATTATGCTATATTAAGAAGTATACCTAATAAATTATTAGGAGTTTTAGCTATGTTTGGTTCATTATTAATTTTATTAGTTTTACCATTTACAGATTTATCTAGAATTAGAGCTATGACTTTTAGACCTGCTATGAAATTAGCTTTCTGGTTTTTTGTTGTTGATTTTATTATATTAATGTGGATAGGTTCTCAACACCCTAATGAACCTTATGTATCTATAGGTCAAGTAGCAACTGCATTTTACTTTACTTGGTTCTTAATTATAGTTCCTTTAATTGGTATTAGTGAAAATACTTTAATGGATATAGCTACTAAAAAAAAATCAGTATAATCTAATAATTTTTTTAACTGCGCAATAAATGATGAGTGACCGACTGACTGACCATAAAGGTAAGGGTAAGTCAGTAATGGTCAGTAAGTCACTTGCTTAGTAACTAAAATAATAAATTTAACCCTATTCTTTATTTTATTTAAAAATAATTTATTTAATAAGCTTATTTGTGGTTACTTACCATAATGGTAAGGGCAGAAACAAAGCAATTAAATTCTTATGCTAAATAAAAGAAAGAAAAACAAATATTGCAATAGCTGCTAGTACTTTATTCTATTGTCTTTGCGCTTACCTTACCATTATGGTAAGTAACTCCCTATTTAATTTGTTAAACCGCCTGTCCTTTGGTTAGTGACCTTACCATAAAGGTTTACTGACCTGACCTGACTGACCTGACCTTTATGGTCAGTAACTTAAGCAGGGTCATGGTAAGTCAGTAACTAAGTCAGTAAGGCGATAGGGACTTGCTTTAAAGCAAGGAAAAACCGCAACTAGTCTTAATTTAACAACAGCCCAGACCAGCCTTACCTTTTTTAAGGCAGCAGACTGGCAGAAAAGTAATTTTTAATTAAGAGGGAGTATTCTAATTGGTTAAGGAGCTTACTTTGGGAGTAAGAAGCTGCGCGTTCGAGTCGTGTCTCCCTCAAAATTTATAATTTTTAATAATAAACTGACCAGCCTTACCTGATTGACCATAAAGGTCAGGTAAGTAAGCAGTCTGATTAAAAACAAAAATTAGTCTCCAAAGGACAGCGTTGGTTTACTGGTCTAATATAAAAATTTTATAGCTAAAAATAAATATTTAATTAAAGGTCTTATGGCTGAGTGGTTTAAGCGGAGTACTGTTAATACTTTTTACAGGGGTTCAATTCCTCTTAAGACCTATAAAAACAAATATTGCATTGTTCAAAGGACTGATTGACTTGACCATTACCTTTATGGTAAGGTCAGTCAAGTCACAAGTCAGGACAGTGACCTTTAGTCAGTAGCGCAATTACCTAATAAAAATTTAATATGCGAAATAGTGTAATCGGTTAACACTAGAGCCTCATGAGCTCTCACTTTAGGTTCAATTCCTAATTTCGCACTTGGCCATGTCCTTTGGCTATTGGCCTCCCGCAAACTGACCTTACCCTGCTTAGAAAGTAAGTTACTGAACTGACTTTCGTCAGTCAGGTCAGTAAGGGTAAGTAGCTGTTTTCTGAATAAAAATTAACTTTCTTTAACCAGCGTACTGACCTGACCTTTATGGTAAGTAAGTGTCCAAAGGACAATAATGAAAAGAGAATTAAGGTCCTTTAGTATAGTGGTTCGTACAACTCCCCTTCAAGGAGTCGGGATCAGTTCAAATCTGATAAGGATCATAAAAAAAGACTAATTTTTTTTACCAAACAATA